>PVKB01001414.1:83923-100676 GCA_004027205.1 Ctenodactylus gundi
CTCCAGGCAACTTCCTCTCCATGGGTGAGTCCAGGGTAGGCGTCTGTCAGCCACAGGGGCTGGGCAAGGCAGAGGCAAAGGACAAGCATGCTAGCCTGCATGCAGTGACGGGGGGGGGGGGGGGGGGGGGGGGGGGGTGCCGACAGCAATCTGGCCTCTGCTCCCAACAGACCCCAAGACACTTCTCTTCGGAAGATACCTCCCAGGAACCCTAGCAGCACTCCAGCAGTTCGCTGTCCCTAGATGACTACCTGCCTGCCTTGTGGGATCTTACTGCACTTGGGAAGGGTGAGGTCCCAACAGTAACACTATGAGATAAGATAAGATTTTATCCATTTTACACACTGAGAAACTAAGGCCAGGTGAGACTCATAAGTTCTCTAAGGTCCCACAGAATAGAATAGAGCCCATTGACAGCCGGTTCTGCCTGCAGCCAAGCCCCATCCTAACAGCACCACTGAGCCCCACCTCCCCCACACTCAGAATCTGCAGGCAGCAGCCAGACTGGCAGAGAACCTCAAGACAGGACTGCCAGGGCCTGGCACGCAGTATGCAAAGGTAAGATGACATCAGACTCCAGTCCTCCTTTCTTCTGGAGCCCAGCCCCAGTCATGCTACCCTCTTCCCAGCCCAGGAAAGAACAGATCCCAGCTCTCCACCTTCCCTGTCCCCTCAAAAATGGCTGACTCTTTCCTTGTCAATTCCATCCCAGATCTGCTCAACCTTCCCGATTATCCCTGGAGCTGTTCTTTGGGGATGGCACCAGAGCCCGAATGTCAGGGGTCGTCGTGGCGACAGTGATGACAAGGCCTCCACACAGACTGCACACCCTTTGGCACCCTGAATGGCCTGGGTGCTAAACACCGCCTATGTCCAGTCTACACAGACTCTCTATAGGCTCCATTTTTTCAGCAGACTCAGGCCAAAGAGCCAAAGAATGGTCTGCGGTGGGGTCCTCCCTCCACTCAACAGTGACCAGTGGTCCTGGGTCCTAAATGAAGGCCCACCTCTAAAACTTGGCCTCTTGGATACAGCCCAACTCCCTGCACTTAGCACCCACCCATCACTTGTCTACCCTGCCTTACCAAGCTCCTGCTGTCCCCACCCTGGTGCCCTCCACACCCACCTGCTTCCAGAGGAAAGAATCCCCACGGTTGAGCTGCCAGGCCAAGATCAGATGCAGAGTGGAGAGGCCTAGGCCACTGAGCACAGCAGCCCTCATGCGGATGGGCAGGAGCGTATAGGTAATGTAGACGAAGAATACGGGGCACCACAGGCCTGCCGAGGGACTGTGCGGGTTGGCTGCCAGGGCACCCCCAACCTGCACAGCTGCCAGGATGCCCAGCACCACATAGCTCACCACCCACATAGAGTCCTGGCGAAAGCTATGTCGGTTACACACCACCATAAGCGCCACAAAAAGGGTGGCAGCACAGGCCAACAGGGCCACGTAGGCAGGCTGAGGACGGGTGGGCACGGCGTGGAAAGTCAGCAGCACAGCCATGAGCAGCACGAGCACTGCCATCAGCAGCGTCAGGCTGCTCTGGTTCATCTGGAAGAAGTAGCGCTGGTACAGGCGCTCTAGCTTGGCTGAGCGGAACTGCTTCGACTGGAACACCTGCGCCAGACGGCGCCAGCAGGAGTGCCCGCTCCTGGCCATTATGTCGGGGGCCACCTCAGCTGTTCCAACAGCTGCTGCTGTCACCTCCGTGTCCTCAAAGCCCAGGGCCACTGCCCGCAGCCCCAGTTCCATGCCCTTGCCTGGGCCAGCCCTCCGGATGAAGGCATCATCCTGCCAGGGGCACCGAGCAGAAGCTGCAGGGGTGGGGCTGGGTGGCTCTGCATCCTGGAGGCAGCTCATATAGCGGGGTGTGCAGAAGCCACTGGCTCGAGTCCCACGGCGTGGGCGCTTCTGCCCATTGCGTTCACCCCAGGCTGTTTTCCGTTCGTCTACTTTGGGGACTAGGAGTCCACTAAACCATGACATGCTGTTGGAAGGAAAGGTAGGAGATGGTATTAATACCACCACTGAGGCTACCACTAGTAGCTCAACATTCACGCACTTCCATGGCCAAACTAAGTGCTATATATACATTACCTCCAAAAATTGCTTGGGCTGGAGGAATGGCTCAGTAGCTAAAGTGCTTGCCTAGCAAGCCCAAGGCCCTAGGTTCAACTACCCAGCACCACATAATCTGGGCGTGGTGGCACACGCCTATAATCCTAGTACTTGGGAGGCTGAGGCAGGAGGACTGCTGTGAGTTCAATTCAGCCTGGGCTACACAGTCAATTTAAGACTGGCCTGGATTGCATAGTGAGACCCTGCCTAAGAAAAACAAAGCAAACACAAAAATAAAATGACTCTGAAGTAAGCACACTCAGCAGGCGAGGAACCAAAACACAGGGAGGTGGAGAAACTTGCCCAAGACCCAGCAACCACAAAAGGGAGAGAACCAAGATTCTAAGCCAGATTAGTCTGATTCCCAAAGCCACTAAATCAAACAATTCCCTTCCCTGATGGTCTTGATTTCTTGGTGGTCACAAACTCAAGTGCCCCTGTCAAGAAGTGAAGCAGCCCATAGTTCAAGAGAGCTAGGAGCCCAGAATCTCCACCCCGAGCATGGGGCAAGCACCAGTGCACTGTTACTCCTGGTGTCCCAAGGGGCTGAGCTTCTGACTCTTCAACAGAAGCTAAAGAAGAAGAAAAAAATGTACTTTAGTTACATCTCCTGATTTTTAAGTGTTGGCAACAAATTCACATTTTCACCACTGCAACCTAAATCAATAGCATCTATGGAATGAACTCTGCCTATGAGCTTGCCGACTGATGACCTCTGTACAAGAGTATCCTTCAGCATCCTTCCTCATCATACACACACATGCATGCGTGCACATGCAGACATGTACATGCGACACACTTCACCAAGTTAAAATCAGCTTCTCCCTCAGGTCACAGCGTAAGTAGAACTTCCTCTGGGACCATTTCCACTTGGCTCCCCCAGGCTAAGTTTGGTCCCATTTACCTCTGTGCATTTCCTCCAGAGTACTTGCTGCAATTAGAATCCAACCGTTCCTTATTAAATGTGTCTTCACCTTCTCTCACTCAAAGCTTTGTGAGGGTAAGAATTATATCTATTTTGTATCTTGTTCAGCATATTTGTTCTGTTCTGCTTTGTTTTGTTTTTTTGAGACAGGGTCTTGCTCTGCAGCCCAGGCTGGTCCTGAACTCACTATGGAACCCAGGCTGACCTCGACCGAATGGTAAGCCTCCTGCCTCAGCCTCCTGAGGGCCGGGATTACAGGGCATGGGTACCAAGTGGCTGAAGAAAAAGAGAACTAGTGAGGATCATCGTCTCTGCTGCACTCCTGTTCTCACGGTGCCAACTCAGGCCACGAGGGTTCAGATGCTTGCTATTCCAGGTCTGACCGAGAGCTACTCCAGAGAACAACCCAAATGTCTCCTTATCAGGAAGGCTTTTTCTGCCCACCCTCTTAAAATAACAACTTCCTTTCCCGGGCTCCCTATCTCTCGTTCCAGCTTTATACTTTCTCTTTCTTCACAGTTTTAATCGACAACTGCCATTCTATGTATTTTTCTTATTTCCCCATTGTCTACCTCTCCTAACTGAAATGTCAACTTCATGGAAGGAGAGATTTGCTCACTGCCCTCCCTGTAATACCTAGTGGATCTGAATGTTTGCTGAGTGGCTGGCTGGCTGTTGGATGGATGAATTATATTTGTATGTACTTTCTCGGGGTTTTAAACTTTTCAAGGTCTTTTCACATGCCTAATTCCCTGTAATTGATATTCACCAAAACCTTTTGAAGCTGGTTCTTGTGGCCACATGGAACACAGAACAGACTGAGGGGAGGTCCACTGAAATTTTATGGGGCTGACCCAAGTTATATCAGCGATTTTAGATGACCAAAACATTTTTTTTTTTTTGAGACAGGGTTTCACTCTCTAGTCCAGGTTCGTCCTGAACTTACTATGTAGCCCACGCCAGCCTTGAACTCAAAGTAATCCCCCTGCTTCAGCCTCCCCAGTGCGGACATTATAGGCATGTGCCACCATGCCCAGCTTCCAAATCATCCTCATATCCCAGGTTTCCTAGAAGGACATGGCTTGAACTAGGATAGGAGGACTCCATGACAACTGCCTTAACTTGTCTCCTGGCTGAGCCAGCAAACATGAACATGAAACACGAAAGCACAATCACCCCTCCAGGAATGCCTGCTGATGTCCCCACCTCGACCACCCTCCTCCACACCCAAAGGGCACACTGAGGATCTCCTTAGGCTTAAACCTGCAGAGATAGCAACACTGACATTTGTACTCACTAGAGAACTTGACTAGAGCGTGCCCAGTGCCTGCCCCAGGTAGCCACAGAACCAGATACTCAGGCCAGGAGCAGCACTCTAAGCAAATACTCAAGGGCCTGTACAGCAAAAAGCAGGCTGGAAACCTCTCTGCACACCCCAAAAACCTCCATTCCTGGGTAACCCTCAGCCAAGTTCCGTCAGCGACCCTTCTGCATCCCACTGAGCTGCAAGTCCTTCAACCTCTTAACAACACCAACGACACCATCTGGAAATACAGATCAAGAGTACAAGTCTTTGGTCAGGCTGGCATTTGGAAAAGGTCACCAAAGAAAGCCTGGCTCTTCAAAATGCTTCTTCAGAAGCCTGATCTTTGGCCTGAGACCAGGTTTCAAACCTCAGCCTGGTTATTTGCTAGGTGTGCTGCCTTAGACAAGTTATTCAACCTCCCAGCATCAATTTTATCTAAAAAATGGTGGTAATAATGGTCCTCAGGAAAAAATTTAATAGCACCTGCCATGTAGTATACGCTTAATAAATATTAGCTCTTTTCCCCAACCTATAATTCTCTGAGCCCAACCTCCACCAGTGCCCAAAAGATGGAAAGATGGAGTTATGACCAAGGGCACATATCCCCCTCACACACACACACAGTGAGATGCCTACTTCTGTCAGCCTGTGTCCTCAGCTGTCAGTCCCGAGCTGCTGGGGACACAACCCAGAGTGAGCAGGTTTCCCACCACTCCCCCCTCAACACTTTGCTTTAACTTCCTTCCATCTGTCAGTTCCCCGCCCTGTTCCTATCTCCCACCACTGTTAGCCTAGATTTCTGTTCCCCAAGGACCTGTTTCTGGCCATGTTCCTGATACCCTGGAAGCACACTGTCCAGAGAAAGGCGTGACCCTTCCAAGAACACTCTGAGCCCCCAAGGGGATAACTGTAACTGTCCAACCAACTGCAACCATCCCACCCTGGCCTCTACTTTAGGCACTGTCCATCCTGGAGAACTTGCCAGACTCCCAGCACGGCCAGCATCCCATACAAAGCTAGTATGGCAGGAAACAGGAGGGCAATATTCCAAGCCACAAAACTTCTCTATATGGTCCTTTGACCCTCCCTGTCCAAGAACCCATTAGTATACACCCCAGGAGCACATACCACCTCCCTCTTCCAGTCAGTCTCCCAGGCTTTGTGCCTCTGACACCCTACGCCTACCCTGAGCTGGGTCCCCTTGCTCTCTCTCACACATCTGCTGCTCCCAAGCACCTCCACCTACCACAGCAGAAGCCATGTACCATTCAACACCACAGGCCCAGGCACAGTGGTCGCTTTCAAACCCTGATCCTTCTGCTGAGACCAGGGTATGAAGAAGGCGAAGGCCCAGCCCCGAAAATGGCTCTGCCCACTGCTTTGCCCAACCTCTTCCTGGCCACCTCTTGTCCATCCTCTCCCCAAGGCCCATCTGCCCCTGCCCTCGTTGGCAAAAAGAGGCACCAAGGATTTTAAAACTTCAGAAAGTTCATGACAAGACACTGCCTAGGAGGGGCCCCAGAATGCCAGCAGGGTGGGCTGGGACGGCCTCAGTTTCAGGGCCTTTCCAGATGTAGAGGAGCCTCCCAGGGCCTGTATGTGTAGGTCCCTTTCCCTACGGACCACAAAAACCTCCAGCACCCTGCCCCAACCGTACACCGCCCTCCCAGGGTGCACAGCCCGCTCACAGGGGCAGCGCGTGGGGAAAGGGCCTCGCTATCTAATTCCACCTCCGGCTTTTCCGTCGATCCCCAAAGCCTGCTCCGAACAGTCTGCCTGCAGCCGGCCCTGCGGCAGGCCTGGAGGAGGTGGGAGCCGGCAACACCCCTTCCAAAGGTGCAGGAGCGGGCAGGGCGGGAGCCGGACGCCCTCGCCCCTACGTGCAGTCACACCCCGCCCCGAGCTCGCAGGCGGCCCGCGGCCCCCCGCCCCGGGCCGGCCCTCCCCAGCACGCCTCCCCTGCCCGGCGGAGGCCGCGGAGCCCGGCGCCGGCGCCTCCCCCACGCGTCCCTCCGCAGGCCCGCCGCCGGCCCCGGCGGCCGCCGCTGCCCGCCCCGCCCCGCCGCCCCGCCGGCCCTCCCGTCGGGCCGCGCCGCCGCTTCCCGGGCCGCTTCCCGCGGGCTCACCTGCCGGCCGCGCCCGGCGCCTCCCGGCCCCCGCCCCGCCGCCCCGCGGGCTCCGGCCGGCCGCCCCGCGGCCCTCTCCGCGCCCCGGCGCCCGCCGTCCCGCCGTCCGCGCGGCCCGCGCCCCCTCCCTGCTGTCCAGCGCAGCCGCCCTCTACCCCGGATCCAGAAGTCCCCTCCCCGCCGATCCCGGACTCCCCGCCTTAAAGGCACAAGCTCCTTTTGTCTGAGCACCCCTCCCCCTCCCAGAAGCGGGGGCAGAGCTGCCCACGCTCCCTCGCGCAACCCGGTCGAGGTGGGGGAGCCCAGAGAATGGGACCCCTCCCCGCCGCCCCCTCCTCTTCTCCGGCCGCTTCCTCGCCCGGCCGCGGGGAAACAAGGGGCCACTGTCCCAGGGTCAAGACCCCGGAGGGAGGGGGCCGAGCCCCGCTCCCCGCCCCCGCCGCCGCGGCTCCGTCCAGCTCCCGCACCCCGCCCCGAGGGTCCGCGGCGCGCCGCGCTCCCACCCTGCAGCCGGCAGTTCCCGCCCCGCCTACCGGGGTCGGCTTCCTGCCTGCCGGGGTCCCGGGGCTGCGCCGGGCTCGGCGCCCACTGCTCCCCTCGCCTTTCCTCCCTGCCCCGGCCCCCACTCTCCGCGCCTCGCTCCCTGCAAGGCCCCGTTCCCTCCCGCGGGAACTCAGTTTAATAATTAATTAAGATTTCATTCCACAAGGCGCCAGGTGTGTACGGCCTGCTGGCCCGCGCACTTCTTTCCTTTACCCTTAGGGACATTGGCCCTGAGTAGAACCTGCTGCTCCCAGAGCCCAGCGGCAGGTCGCGGGAAGGGGCATCTCGGGGCCGCCCACCGGGCCCATACTCGCAGGGCTGCGCACCCCCACCCGACCCCAGCACCTGCCAACTTGCAGGGTCCCTCCCCCAGCACCCTTTACGCGAAGGGTTAGACTTCTCTGCTGGGTACAAAACTCAGGTGGCTTGGGACTTTTCTCTCCTACCCCCTCCTTCACTCCAAGTTACCTGGGAGATGGGGAAACCGTGTGAAAGCTACCTTAACCCTTTGAGGGTTAAAATGACAGAGGGAACCACAAAGGAGCAGAGGGTTAATTCCCAGGATGTAGGCGAATCTGGCTTTTGACAGGATACCAGTCATTCCTCTGGATCTGCCAGGCTTCCCTGTGAGGCCCCCTCCCATTCCCTCTACCAGCCCACAACTTCCGCTTCCAATGCAGCCCTGCCCTAAGCAGCCCCTTCCCCACCCAAGGCTCCACAACTTAAGCATCCGAAGCTGCTGCCTGGGGACACCCACCCAGCTGTCCCTACATTCTAGTCCTTCAAGGCCCAGCTCAAGCCATTCCTAAGCCCAGGGCAGAACTTGAGCCAGGAAGAGACGGAAAGCGCTACAGCCAGTTTCTATTACTTATCAACAACTTCCCACGGTAGAGACTTGGAGACTCATCTACACCATGGGGAGAAACCATCGGCCTTGTCTATCTCAGGCGGTTTCAAGATCAGGTAACAAAATATTGATCGTATCGGTTGAAAGTGGAAAATAGGGTATAGCTCAGTAGTAGGGTGGTTGGCTCGCACACCTGAGGCATGGATTCCGTCTCCAGCACCCCCAAAAAACAATGGGAAATGAAAATGAGCAAGTGATAGTGTATCCTGCCACTCATGATTTGCACTTGTGCGTACCTGGCTTGTCATTTGACCTCTTTGCCTGAGTTCTCCACTCAGGTAGCCTGTGTTATCACTATCAAAACTTCCTCTCCAGCCTGAATTGAGTATATCTATCAATTACCTCTCAGAGCAAGTGTTTATGAGCCATATAGGGAAGTGCAAGAAACAACTGGATAATGATATCTGTCATTATAAAATGAAATTTTATATTTTAGAATGGAAGTTTTTGTCTTTCACTTTATCTTGGAGTGAAATAAATATAGAGCCCCACCCAAGGAAGCTGGAGAAATATGCTAGGAGATCTCCTCTGGGCACATTAAATCATGCTGTGCCTGTACCCTAGAAAACAGCATGTGTGTTAGCCTGGCGTCCTAAGCTCTGTTCTCACTTCTGGAGGGCACAGCCCCCACCCCAACCAGCACCTTTCTCAGCTCCCCACTGTCAAGTCTGTTTGGTAACAGCACTGTAGGTTGTTGGGACCTTCAAGTTGATTTTAGTTTCTTATTTCATAGATGGGAAACCCAAGCTAGTGCTAGGCATGTGGGAAATGCTCAATTGTCAAATTTTAAAATGTGTGTCATATTAAGCCTTGAAGACGTGTTAAATATGGCCTAATCCCACTAACTATTAATGATTATAAGAGCAAACGTTTATGTAGCATTTGGCATATAAACAAATAATCTTCTAAGTCCTTGACGTGAAAGAACTCTTCCAGGCCCCACAGAATTTTTGCTGGGCTTGCTATCATCTTCACCTTGAACGTGGTTCAAATAAGGCACAGAAAAGATCAGTAACTTCCCCAATGTCAGTGAGGAAGTGGTAGTGTCAGATTATAAGCCCTTGCCTTCTGGTTTTAGGGTCTGTGCTACACTGATTACAGGAAACCAGCCCTTGAGGTATGAGGGACTTACCCAGTCACACAGCTGGTTAGTAATGGAAGTAGGTACAGAACTTATAGTCACTGACCCTGATTCATTGTTCTTTTGCTCTGCCTTACTGTGGTTATCTATGTATCCCAGACATGAACTGTGCCAGCTGTCACCAGTGCTCCTCAGACGCAGACATTTTTCTGCTGGTGAGTAGGCTTTGTTTCCAAATGGCTGTGGGGACTAAACTGAGGAGCAGGGACAATGGGTATTTGACCTCTAGCTTCCATGACCCAAAAAAACATTAGAACTTCTGCCACTGATCAACTTTAAAGGACCAGGGAATCCTCAAACCAATAAGTTAAGATGTGGGTCTTTTTTTCTTTTGAGACGTAGTCTCACTCTGCAGTCCAGGCTGATTCTGAAGTTGTTATGTAACCCAGGCTGTCCTTGAACTCAATACAATCCTCCTGCCTCAGTCCCTTGAGTGCTGGGATTACAGGTGTGGGCTTTCTAAGCAAGCACTGAGCTATGCCCCTTGCTCCAGGATGTGGGCCTTTTGCCAACCCTTTCCATGACATAGGACTGCCTGATCCAGAGATGTTTCAGTCAAATTATCAGTCTCTGAAATGCACCAACTCTGCTTAAAAAGGTTGCAAGGCAATTCAGATATGTGTAATCCTAGGGGCTGAAGGTATAGTTTAGTGGCTATAGCACTTGCCTAGCAAGCTCAAAGCCCTGGGTTTGATTTCCCAGCACTACATAACCTGAGTGTGGTGGTGTACTCCTGTAATCCTAGCATTTGGGAGGCTGAGGCAGGAGAATTGCCGTGAGTTCTAGGCCAGCCTGGGCTACATAGTCAGCTCAGGACTGGGCTGGACAACAGAGTGAGACCCTGCCTCAAAAATAAATGAATAAATAAATAACCTGTAATCCCAGTACCTTGGGAGGCTGGGGCAGGAGGATCACAGATTTGAGCCTACCCTGGGAAACAAAGGGAACTAGTGAGACCCTGTCTCAAAATTAAAAATAAAATAGGATTAGGGATGTAGCTCAACGCAAAGGTTATGGGTTCAATCCCAAGTACCACAAAAATAAATAAGTACCCAGGGTAATAGCTGGGTAGGAAATTCATTTATGTACCCCTGCTTTTCATATCTACCCTAAGCCCTTCAAAAGAAACAGTACCAGTAGCAGAACGTAATAAAAATGCTAATATATTAAAATCTCTCAATACACAAATTTATCATTTGACAAACATAATAGAATCTAGAATAACAGGCACAAAAAACTTTTAGAAAAGACTGTGAAAGACTGGAGAAATAGCTCAGCAGTTAAAGTGTTTACCTAGCCAGAATAAAGACCTGAATTTGATTCCCCAGTACCACCTAAACCAGGCATAGTGGTTTATACCTCTAATCCCAACACTTGGGAGACTGAGGCCAGGGGATTGCTGTGAGTTTGAGACCAACCTGGACTATGTAGTGAATTTAGGGTTACAGAGCAAGACCCTATCTCAGAAAAAAAGAAAGAAAGAAAGAAAGAAAGAAAGAAAGACAGAAAGAAAGAGAGAGAGATAAAGTAGACTTATGTGGAAAACCCTTAAGATGAAAGAAATATTTTTTTTTTCTTTGAACTTGAATAAGTTGGTTCTTACACAAACTTCATGGGGGTGCCCTTGATCCAGTTCGTGAACACCAATCCTGTTGAGCCTCATTTGAAAACCACTACAATAAGTGAAATAGTCCGAAAGGGCCTTCTTAACCCAGGGTGGAAAAATTGGAAAAAATTAAAATTTAAAATTACATTTTAAAATTATTAAAATTGTTAATTAAAAATTTTAAATAGCAAATCAGGAGTTACTTGGAAGCTTTAACCATTACAAAGAGAAGAAAAAGACAGGCGGTCAGCATGAAGTATGCTTCTCCAAGTCTCTCTTGATCTCAATAGCCTTTTAGATTTTCATAATACAGACCACAGTCGCAAGAGGTATGTGCTCTTTGTTTATTCATTTATGATGGAGGTAGTGAAGACTGAATTCAGGGAGAGATAAGTTATATCCCCAGTTCCATTTATTTGCTTACTTATTTATTCCAAAACAGAAACTAAGTTACCCAGGTTATCTTCAAAGTTGTGATCCTCCTGCCTCAGCCTCCCAAGTAGCTAGAATTACAGGCCTGTGTGCTCATGTGGGACAAGGAGGACATTCTCACCTTGTCATCTTCAGGAAGAGGAAATTCCTACATGGAGTGTGTGTTACATGTAAATACTAGTTCCATACAGTCTTAAGTATATCTGGACAACACTCTGTAAATACACAGTGTTGATGGGACATAGGTAGGCCCTTGAGCTCCCGGTTTGTTTTGCTAACAGCTAATCTTTGAACAATACAAATAACTATTCATTAATTTTTTAATCTTATTTTTAATTTTTTTTTTTGAGACAGGCTCTCACTTTGGGCTCAGGCTGGTCCTGATCTGACCATGTAGTCCAGGCTGGCCTTGGACTCACGGCAATCCTCCTGCCTCAGCCTCCTGAGTGCTGGGATTATAGGCATCTGCCACCACACCCAGCTTTATGTGGTACTGGGGAATTGAAGTCAGGGCTGTGTGCTTGCTAGGCAAGTGGTGCTTTAACACTGTGCCATTCCTCCAGCCTCTAATTTTTTATCTTAAAAGATCAGATATCTTGAGCATTTTTATTTTATAAAAGCACAAAGGATACACAGGGTCTTGGGCTGTAGCTCAGTGGTAGAACACTTACCTGAAGTGCATTAGGACCTGGATTCAATTTTCAGCATTGAAGGAAAAGAAAAAAAAAAAAGAAGCTAGGCAAGGTGGCACAGACCTATAATCCCAGCACTCAGGTCACTGGGAAGCTGAGGCAATAGGCTTCCAAGTTCAAATCCAGCCTGGGCAACTTAGTGACTTAACAGTATCCTGTCTCAAAATCAAAATTTTAAAAAAGAGAGAGATAAAAAATGCAATGGGGATGTAGCACAGTGCAAGGGCCCTAGGTTCCATTCCCCAGGACCACCAAAAAAAAAGGTGGGGGCATAACACAAGGCCCTGGGTTCGATTCCTCAGTGCCACATAAACTAGGTGTGGTGGCACCTGCCTGTAATCTCAGCATTCAAGAGACTGAGGCAGGAAGATCGCTATGAGTTCCAGACCAGATTGGTCTACATAGTGAGTCTAGCTAGGATCAGCCTGGACTACAAAGTAAGACCTTGTCTCAAAAAAAGAAAAAGAAAATGGAAAAAAAAAAAGAAAAAGAAGAAAGGTAAAGACAACCCACATTTACTTAATCCAGAAAATATACTTTATCCATTACACCCCCCAACATGATTGCTGTCACTACCAATGACAAGCCAGACTCAGAGTCCTCTAGGTCCCATAACTACTGCCTCCCATGGTAATGGCATGGCTGACAGTCAACTCCAGAGAAATACAAACTTCCCTCCTCCACCTTCGTAGGTCCCATCCTTATCCATTCAGTTCATACACATTTGAGCACTGACTGTGTATTAGGCGCTGTTCCATTATAGGTGCTGAGGACACAGTCATTGAAGTCTGCGAGTCATGGCCCTAGTCTCATGGAGTTTGCCTTCTAAAATCAAAGAAGTACGTGAGAAAGAGCTGGTGATAAGAATGTCCATTGAACTGGGGATGAGTTGAAAGTGACTGGGGGAGAACCCTAGTTGGGGTTGTCAAGACAGGTTTCTCTGAGGAAGTGACATTTCCGCGGAGGCCTGAATGGCACGGAGGCATCCATGCAAAGAATCTGGGTAGAGAACATTCCAGGCGGAGAGAACAGCTAATGCAAAAGCCCTAAGGCGAAGGCAAACTCACTGTGCTCAAGAAACAGAAAGTCCGTGAAGCCGAAGACGGTAGGAGATGAGGTCAGACAGGAAGGCATGCCCCGGCTGGTGGGGAAGTTCACAGGCTGTGGGAAGAGGTTTGGATTTCATTCAAAGTGTAATAAGAAGCCTTTGAAAGGTGTTAAGCTCGGAAGTGGCATGATCTGATTTATGGTTTTAGAAGATCACGCTGGCTGCTGGGTGAAGAATAAATTGCGGGATCAAGGGATGCAAGAGGAACCACTTAGGAAGCTATTATAGTGGTCCAGGTGGGAAGAATGGTGGCTTAGGCAAGGACAGCAGCAGCGGGCTGTTGGGAAGTGCAAAGACTCAAGAAATGGGGTTAGAGGACTAGCGCGGTGATTAGAGCATTTATGTAAGCCCTGAGTTCGATTCCCCAGCATCACTTAAACTGACTGTGGTGGCACATGCCTGTAATCCCAGCACTCCGGAGGCTGAGGCAGGATGATTGTCCCGATTTCAAGAACAGCCTAGGCTACATAGTGAGTTTGAGTTCAGGACCAGCCTGGACTACAGAGTGAGACCTTGTCACAGAAAAAAAAAAAAAGGACTCAAGAAATGTTGTGGCTCTGGAGCACTCTAGTGACCTTCCTTAAGCCCTTCTGCTTGATTTATCCATATCAAATAACTACGATAGATAACAAATATTTACTAAGCACCTACTATGTGCTAGGCACTGGAAATTCTAGTCCAGAGCTCCGAGAAGCAACACTCGACTTTTTCCTACTCTACTGCCAAAGCTATTGCCCACTCCACCTACACCCCACGGGGAGGGCCAGAGGCACACCCCTCACGCCACCCCATCTCGGCCCTGTACTCTGGTGCTGAGCTGGGACTGGTGATGATAGAGGGGTTTATAGTTGGAGAATTGATGCTATAAAAAGAAGAGATCAAAGTCCTCTCGAGATCTCAGAGCAAAGACAGGGAACACAGCTTTCAACACGGGAAGAGGGGTGAACCCAGGTCATGAGGACCAGAGGTACTCATCCTTCTCTAAGTGGTCGGTGCCCAGCTTGCCAGAGTCCCTCTCAACCAGACTTGGGAACCTTCGCCACCACCCTTTCTGCTGCACCAACGCCCCCTCGCCCCCTCGGGCAAATTTCTAAGTCTCATGTGCCCTCTGGTGGGATATTCCTGACACTGCCTCTCACTCATAGTCCAGCATTTCATTCATATATTATGTTATTTTGTTTGCAAACTCCTAGGAGCAGTATGGGAAATTCTGAAAATCGTGGGAAGAAACAGGAATATCATTGCACTAGAAGAAAGGACTGCATCAGTTTCTAAGTCTCTGAGGCATTGACTAGCTGCCCATCTCTTTTGTACACAATGCCAGATCCACCTCTTATATATGAGGTGAATGAGCCATTCTTAACACCAGGAATCTACAAATGGGATTATATCAAATTTAAAATTTTCGGCACAGCAAAAGATACAGCTAACAGAGTGAAGAGGTAACATATTGAGTGCGGAAAAAATGCCAGCTATCTTGATCAGAGGTCTAATATCTAGAATATATAAAGAACTAAAAAAAAAATTAGACCCCTCGAGACAAAAGACCTAGCCAAAAAACAGAGGAAGGAGAGTAAAAGTGATCAAAATGTCATGTGCATGAGCGTCAATTCCTACGGCAAGTATAATTAGTATGTATCACAAATGTGTGCTAAGAAAAAATAATGACTGTAAGGAAAGCATTTCTGAGGCCTCCTGAGAGCTGACAGGATCACAGTCAGCAGCGCATGCAGAGCTGACCCAGGCACATGTGATTAGAGTCCCTCCTGAGAGCTGCTAGTCCGGAGGCCAGGAGGTGTGGCTTGGTGATCAGAGTGCTAGCCTAGGAAGCACGAGGTCTTGGGTTCGATTCTCCAGCACCGCACAATAGGTGTAGTGGCACACGCCGTAATCCCAGCACACAAGAAGCTGAGGGAGGAGGATGGCCTTGAGATCAAGGCCAGCCTGGGCTATGAAGTCTACACATGGAGTGCAGGACAAGCCTGGATGGTAGAGTGAGACCCTGTCTAAAAAAAAAGAAAGGCAAAGAAAGCTGGAGCTGACACAGAGCTGGGGCACATTAGGGCTCTGTGCTGCCTGGCTTCTTCCCCTTGTCCCTGCCTGGCTCCTAAGTCTGCTACTCTGGCCTTTCCATCTACTCCATGAGTCTGTTTCTATTTCTGCAACCAAGAAGATGAGTGGTACATTGGACAATTGATCAAGTCTCTAGAAGCCTCGGTTTCTTCCTCGGTAAAAAGGAATTATGATGATTTCCATATGCAAGGCTGTTCTATTAAATTAGTGTATGAGTTATCTATTACCGAGTACCAAATCATCATGAATTTAGTAGCTTAAAACAACTTACGATTATTATTTGGCAGCTGCTGATCAGGAGTCTGGGCATGGCTTAGCCAGGTACTGTGCTTCGGGGTCACACACAGCCACAAACAAGGGGTAAGCCGGGGCTCCTAGCTCACTGGTGACAAGAATGAGGAAGAATCCAGTTCTAAACTCGTGTGGTCCAATAGCATTCAGTTTCTTGCAGACTGCTGAACTGAGGGTCAAAGCTCTCTGGCACATGAGCTCTCCAATGTTCCAGCCTCTGCTATCCCAGCACTGGGAGGCTGAGGCAGGAGCATCACAAGATAAGTCCAGCCTGGGCAATTTAGTGACTTACCAAGACCGTGTCTCCAAATAAAAATGAAAAACGGCTGGGGTATGGCTCAGTGCAAAATCCCTGCGTTCAATCTGCAGGTCTATGAAGGATGGGGGAGGGGCGGCTTGCTCCCTGGCAGCCTGCAAGAAGAAAGCCCGCTAGCGGAACAGAGGTCACAATTCCTTGTTGCCTTATTAAAGAGGCATCCTCCATCACTTTTGCTGCATTCTCTGCATTAGAAGCAAGTCATTAGGCCACCCCATACTTAAGGAGGAACACAAGGGCATGTACACTAGGAGATAAGGATCATTTGTGACCATCTTGGTCTGCCTGCCACAGTGATGTTGTCGTTAGTCATCACTAGGGCCCCGTTCCAAATCTCACTTCCTCCTTCAGGGCTTTAAAGTCCCTTCAAAACCCAAACCCATCAAAATGAACCCCTCCTATAAATGGGGAAATTTGAATGTGTTCTGTGCATTAAATAGAATTTTTCTTTTCTTTTTCCCAAGTGCTGGGGATAGAACTCAGAGCCTAGTGAATGTCAGGCTAGTACTCAAAAGCTCAGTTATACCTTCAGCCCAGAATTTTGAAAATTATAGTAGGAATAATATTTTGCTGTTATAAGAAAAATTTTCAATCTTCACACTTTTATTTAGTTATTTGTTGCTTTGACAAAGGAAACTGCACTATTCATCTTGTACAACGTGTTGTTTTGAAGCACAGGTGGGCTACGAAATGGCTAAATCAAGTAATGAACATATGCATTACCTCACAGATTTATCTCTTTTGGTGGCAAGGACACTTAAGTCTCCTTTTTTCAATTGTGTGTGTGTGTGTGTGTGTGTGTGTGTGGTACTATGGATTGAGCCCATAGCCTTTGCACTAAGATATATCCCCAACCATTTATCATTTTTGATTTTGAGACAAAGTCCTCTTGAGTCACTAAGTGCTGGACTCAGACTTTATAATCCTCCTGCCTCAGCCTCCCAGAGTGCTGTGCTTAGATTACAGGCCACTGGCTTTGGGTCCTTTTAAGAACACAGTACATCGGTCTTAACTGTAATCATCCCCATTGTTACACACTACATCTCTCGAACTTACTCCTCTCATGAAAGTGGAAGGTTACATTATCTGGCAAACACCTTCCTAGCCCCAACTATTATTCTTCTTTTTATTTCTAAATTCAACTTTTCCAGCAGCCACCCACAGAAGT
>PVKB01001414.1:100776-300397 GCA_004027205.1 Ctenodactylus gundi
TTTTTTTTTTTTTTTTTTTTTTTTTTTTGAGACAGGGTCTAGCTCTGTAGTCCAGGCTGGTCCTGAACTCACTGGTGCAGCCCAGGCTGGCCTTGGACTCACAGCAATCCTCCTGCCTCAGCCCCCTGAGTACTGGGATTACAGGCGTGAGCCACCACACCCAGCTTTATGTGGTGCTGAGGAATCAAACTCAGGGCCTTGCACTTGCAAGGCAAATGCTTTAGCCAACCGCTGCACCCTACTTACTTTTACTTACTTACTTATTGTACTGGGTTGGAAACCAGAACCTTCACACCCAGTTCATTTTCTGTGTTAGATTTTGAGACAGAGTCTAAGTCACTCAAGTCACCCAAGCTGGACTCCAACTGGACTCCAACTTGCAATCTTCCTGCTTCAGGGTGCCAGAGTACTGGGATTACAGTCCTGTGCCACTAGGACCTGGCATTTTAAAATACTTTATATGTAAAGTCTCCAATTTCTCATGCTGCTTGTTACTATGCATCGTAAATACTGATGAAGACTTTTTAAAAAAACGATTTATATTGAGTAAGTAACAAAAAATGACAGATACATTCATTGTTTCCTGATCTCCCTGGCTAGGTAGTCTCTGGGGACCAGTTGACTTTGCTTTCACCCTAAGTGGTCCAAGAAGCTAGCTCTGTATAAGTGTGTAAAAGGTGAAAGGGAACGCAAGGGACGCAAGGGACGATGCTTAGCCGCTGCCGTCTTCCTCATCTCCCAAGCCTCCCAGGGCTCCGCTGTAGGCCCGCATCTGGATACTGATAACCGAAACCCGGTATCTTCTTGCTCACTGCCAGCACACAGCACAGATATTTGGGGCCAGGCACTTACTCGGGGTAGGGATCCTCTTTTCATTTGGTTTTGATGCTAAGTGAATTGCAGTCCCTAGGTGGTGACTTGAGAGAAGGTGAATGAGAGATTACTGTGTGCCAGATTGGGCTCAGACAGGACCCACGACTTTCTATGTCAGTGGCAGAGGGCAGTGCCTGGTCACTTCACAAAGTTTTGGCCTCAGGTAAAGCTAAGAGCAGCTACAGCCTTTCCTTGCGGAGCCTCGCCTCTTTCATCTCGGTCTTCCTGGTAGCTCTCTTGGTTATTCCTTGGGGCTGGGGGTGTAGCTTAGTGATTAGAGTGCCTGCCTAGGAAACAAGAGTCCTAGGTTCCACCCCCCACCACCATCACCAAGTACTACCTAATAGCTGGAAGTGGCTGGGAGTGATGGCACACCCCAGTAATCCTAGCACTTGGGAGGCTGTGGCAGGGAGACTGCTTGAGTCTGAGGCCTGCCTTGGCTACCATATTGTGAGTTCAGGACCAGCTTGAACTAGAGTGAGACCCTGTCTCAAAAAAAAGTAACATTCTCTCTAATTAAGAGAAACGCTGGGCAGGAGGAATAGCACAGTAGTTAGAGCACGCACCTAGTCAGCACAAGGTCCTGAGTTCAATTCCCCAGCACCATGTAAACCAACTATAATCTTAGCACTCAAACAACTTATTGAGACCCTGTCTCAAAATAAAAATTAAAAGGAGGAGGGTGCCAGGGTTATAGTTTAGTGGAAAGACTCTGGTATCACCCACAAGTATTTTTCCAGATAAAAAGTTTGGAATGCCAGGCAAGGTTATGCACATCTATAATCCCAGGCCGAAGCAGAAGGATCACCGTGAGCGCAAGGCCAACGGGGTTATGTATTAAGTCTGGACTAGAGTGAGATGATGTTTCAAAAAGAAAAAAAAAGAAGAAATGAAAGAGAAAAGAGTTATGGAAGCCACCTTAGCCAAGGGATCACATTTAACAGCACCAAAACTGGGACAAACTGATATCAAATGCCCTTAAAGGATTAAAATGCAGGGGCTGGAGAATAGCTCAGTGGTTAATGGTACTTGCCTGGCAAGCACAAGGTCCTGAGTTTGATTCCCCAACACCACATAAACTGGGCATGGTAGTGAAGCCCTGTAATCTCAGCACTCGTGAGGTCAAGGCAGGAGAGTTTCTGTGAGTTCAAGGCCAGCCTGGGCTACATAGTAAGTTCCAGACAGTCCTGGACTACAGAGCAAGACTCTGTCTTAAAAAAAAAAAAAAAAGATACAATGTAAAAGACACAGTGTCATTTATGTCACTACCTGCTTTTCTTGGTAATATCCGCATCCTCCAGGACTAGAGGACTAGAGATCAGAGGACTAGAGATCCAGCACAGGGCTTTCACATTGAGCTACATCCCAGCCTATTTTTTATTTATGATTTTGAGAAAAGTTCTCACTAAATTGCTCAGGCTAGACTTGAATTTATAGTTCTCCTGCCTCTGCCTCCCAGAATGCTGGCGTTACAGGCCTCAACCACTGGGCCCAACTATGTAGTATTCCTAACAGAAATATTCAACCTGAATTTAATCATGAGAAAATAAATTGAGAAATATATCTAATGCAATTGTCCTAGAGTCTCCAACTATCAGTGTTATGGAAGGAAAAAAAGGTGGGGAAATTAATAGTTTTAATGAAACTAAAGAGACACAGGTAAATATAATGCATGATACTTGATCAGACCTCAGGTTTTTTAAGCCAAAAGGATATTAATATGACAATTGGGGGAATTTAGACTAGATAATAGTGTATAAGTATGAAATTTCCTGAGTAGGATAAATGTCTGCAGTTGTAGAAGTATCTATGTTTCTGGTAAACACACAGAAATTCATTTAGGTATGAAATTCATATCTGGAACTACCTCTCCCATGGCTCATCAAAACCACATATCTACAAAGAGTTAAAAGAAAAGTAACCACCATGACGGCCAGTGAATCTGGGTGAGAGATATACAAGTGCACTGTACTATTATTGTCAGTCTTAAAACTTTGGAGTTTGGTTTGCTTTGGTTTTTTTGGTGGTACTGGGTATTAAGCCCAGGGTCTTCATTTTGAGCTACATCCTCAGTCTATTTTTATTTTTGATTTTGAGACATGTTCTCAGTAAATCACTAAATTGCCCAAGCTAAGCACAAACTTGTGATTCTCCTGCCTCGGCTCCTCAGAGGGCTGGGATTATAGGCCTGTGCCAGAAGGCCTAGCTGTACAACTTCTCAAAACAACGGGGCATAATGATGCACACCTGTAACCTCAGTACATTGACAGGCTGTGGCAGGACGATTCCAAGTTCAAGCCTGGCCTGGGCAATTTAGCAACGTAGTAAGACCCTGTCTCAAAATAAAAATTAAAAGGGTGAGGGTGCTGGGGATGTAACTTAGTGTAAAGGCTCTCGGTTCAATCCCTAGTACCACACACACACACACAAAATATTTTTCAAGATAAAAAGTTTGGTATGCCAGGCGAGGTTATGCACACCTCTGATCCCAACACAGCACTCAGGAGGCTGAGACAGGAGGATTGCCATGAGCCCAAGGCCAGCCTGGCTACATAATGAGTCCAGGACCAACCTGCACTTCAAAGCGAGATCCTGTCTCAAAAAATAAATAAACAAAAAAGAGAAGAAAAAAGTTTAGGAAACATTAAGCCATCTGAGTTTTGATACCAGCAAGAAAATATTCCAAATGAAGAGAGTAACGGTACATTGGGCTTCCCTTAAATTTCACATTGCCACGGAGCTGCAGGTGAGGACGCAACTACATATATCTGTTCAATGGTCATCATGAGTGCCAGGTGCCAGCGAAGCATAGCCATTGCGCAATTATTTACTTAGAAATAATTTAATATTTGACATTCCCCCCCCAGTATCAAATTTGTCATGGAAATTTTTAGAATTTTCCCTTCTTAATTTTCTTTTACAGTTGAGTTGCTTTTCATTGCACAGAGGCATGACAATCTTGTCAGGGCTGAGGACATCTAGAATGTGTCCCCCATCCCACCTGGAGCCTGGGAGGAGGCCAGGGACGGAGGCAGCTGTGTGAGGATGGAAACTTTAGCCTTCGCCCCCGACCCCCTGGTGGTGTTTACTTGTCTGTGCTAGATTTTGTTTTGTTGTTTGTTTTGGTGCTGGGGGTTGGACACCCTGCAGCATTTCAGGATTGGTGCATCTGCATTCTTTGTTTTCTGTGTGTGCAAGGTCCCGGATAGGGCGCACTTGCTTCTTTCATGTGAGTCTTTCGCACTGAGGCAGAACAGAACCAAGACTAGAGGATTATGCCCACCCTGGCACACAGCTCTAAGGGAAAGGGAGTCTTCCAGAGCGGCCCCCTTGTTTCGCAGTAAAACCATTTGTTCCCTAGTCTCTCCTGCTCTTCCCCCATTACACTTTTCCCTCCCAGGGAGATGTAAGGAGCAGATCAGTCTGGTCTATGCAGTCAAGAATGCCTGAATTCTTACCAATTAAAACGTAACCTGGGCAAATCTCAAAAATTATTCTTCCTGGGGCTGGAGGAATGGTACAGTGGTTAACGTGCTTGCCTTGCAAGCACAAGGCCCTGAGTTCGATTCCCCAGCACCACATAAAGCCAGGTGTGGTGGTGCACACCTATAATCCCAGCACTTGGGAGACTGAGGCAGAAGGATTGCCATAAATCCAAGGCCAGCCTGGGCTACAGAGCGAGAACCTGTCTCAAAAAAAATTACCCTTCCTTTCAACAGATATTCATTACTAACGCCTCTTAGGCTGCAAGCACAAGTCGAGGGGCTGAGTATGTGACGGCTAAGTAAAGAACACAAAAGAAGTTGCTGGCCCCTTGCAGCTTGCATTCTAGTCTAGAGAGGCAGAGAACTAATGAGCAAAAAGTCAGAGAAGTATAGATCATGAAAAGTGTGTTGCACAATCTCATCACATTCTGGGTGATTCCAACTCTATGGCACCGAAGAAAAGGCAAAGCTACAGAGATGCAGGATGAGGGGTGAAGGGGTGGGAGGGACGCCTCCAGGAGGCGACTGTGATTCCAGGTCATTATCCACTGGCCCCCACTCAAGGGAGCCACACCGTGAGCAAATCCTCGCGAGAACTTAGACTTCGGGTAATAATGACGTGTCCATGCAGATTCATCTTCTTAACAAGTTTACCACTGTCGTGTGGGATGCTGATCGCAGGAGAGGTTGTACGTGTGGGGAAGAGGTATACAGGAACGCTCCACTTTCTGCTCATTTTGTTGTCAATTTAAAATGACTCTAAAAATAAGGGGTCTTTAGAAAAAGCATGCTGGACTGGAGGAACGGCCCAGCAGTTAAAGCACTTGCCTTGCAAGCCCAAGGCCCTGGGTTCAATATCCCAGCACCACATAAAGCTGGACATGATACCTCACGCTTGTAATCCCGGCACTCAGGAGACTGAGGCAGTACAATTGCAGAGTCCAGGCCCAGTCTTGGCTACATAGTGAGTTCAAGACCAGCCTGAGGTACAGAGTAAGACCCTGTCTCAAAAGAAAATGAGAAAAAAAGAAAGAAAGAAAAGAAAAAGAAAAAGCATGCAGTGAAAAATTAACATGTGATACAGGGTAGCTGGAAGGTCTTCTGGTAGGTAGGATTAGAAAAGGAAACTCTCTGTGACGCTGTTTTCTTGTGTATAAAATAGAAATAAGGTTATTCACCTTCACAGGGTTATTTTAAATATGAAATAGTGTGTATATAGAAGTGCCTTTTTTGTGTGGCATGGAGATGAAGCCCCTGGCCTTCTCAATGAGCTACAGCACCAGTCCACTTTTTAGTTTTAATTTTTTCTCATTAAACTTTATTTTAATGGGTCTCAAAATTCTGTGACAGATTTTTGGTCAAGTTGCTTCCATTAAAAAGTTTTTGATTTTAAAAATGAGTAACTTAAAATTGCCACACACACAAAACAAATGGTCTACAAAACATTCTCCTTTTCTTCTGAAGGTTTTATGATGCATTGTTACCATTTTGCTGTTCTCGACAGAGACAGAGTTGTGGCGGGTGTCATCAAAGCTGTAGGCAAGGTCACCAGGCCTGCCCAGAAACCTCAGAGGGCTAAATGACTATTATCACTACCACCTGCAACCCCATTCTTTGTCAGTGTTGGAAGAACAGTCTCAGAACTGTTTGTCACAACTGGCCTTTTAAGTTTAATGATAAAAGACTGGTTAGGTTTTATTGATTTTTGAGACTGGGATCTTGCTAAATTGCCCAGACTGGGCTTAAACCTATCCTGCGTCAGTCTCCCAGAGTCCTGGAATTATAGGCCATGCCATTGAGCCTAGCTGAAAGTGCTTCTTAAGTGGCTCTGTATCTTCCCATGGGATAAAGTATGGAGCAGTGCCTATAATGTCCCGGAATGCAACTCTGACGTGGCCCAGATCCCCGTCTCCTACCATTTGGGTGTGTGGCCTGTAGCTGCTGATTCTTTTCTAAAGAATAAAATGCAAGGGAGGCCAGGAGTCACAGGCCTGTGATCCTAGCACTCCAGGAAGTTGAGGCAGGAGGATCACATGTTCAAGCCCAGTTTGGGCAACTTGGCAACTTAGAGAAACTCTTGTCTCTAAATTGAAACCAAAAAAAATGGGCTAAGGATATAGTTCACTGTAAAGCCTTGGGCTCAATCTCCAGTACCACAAAAAAAAAAAGCAAGAATAAAATACAGCAAAAGTGAAGAGGTATGACTTTCAAAGCTAGGATACACAAACAGTGTGACTCCTATTCCACACACCCTGACCTCTCAGAAGTAAACCTCTTCTGAGTAGTCTGAGTTAGCTAAGAGATCCAGCTGGCAAGGAACTGGTGGCCCAGCCAGTCACCTGCAAGGATGTCAGTACGGCAAGATCTCACAGAGGCAACGACCAGATGCAATGGGTGTACAATGCCTGGTCCTCAAGTTGATACCCATTGGCTTATCATCTGTAAAAGGCATTTTGGGGGAAAATGGGAAATCGGAATATGGACTACAATTAAATAAAAGGAAATTAATGACAAGGAAAGGTGGAGACCACTGACTGAAGAAAAATAAGCAAGTTCAAAATGGTACACTCATTGGGATCTCATTTGAAAAAAAATCAAAAAAATGATTAATGTGTATTTGCACGAAAGGAAATAGAGGTTATCCTGTAACTAAGCCAGAGATTCCATTCTTACATATATATTCCAGAGAAATGAATTCATATGTCTACTAAAAGACATTCAAGAAGGTTTATAGCAGTTTTATTCATTATAGATTAAGTTAGAATCATCCTAAATGTTTCTCAGCAGAAAAAATGGGCAATTATGTCATAATATATTCTAATACTGAAATACTACCCAGTTGCAGAAAGGACTAAAGTGATGATAAGGATGAACCTCAGAAATACAATGTTGTGGGAAAGGAGCCAAACACAGGATTCCTTGTACGTGAAGTTCAAGAACAGGCTGGTCTAACTCATGATGGTAACTCAAAACAACCCTGCCCTTGGGAGTTGGATAAAATAACCGGAAAGCACGTAGGGCTACACAGGTGTAGTTAAAGTAAAAAACTAATCAAGTTGCACATTTAATATTTGTACACTTTATACAACTGAGTTATATTTTATTCTGTGCTTTTTTCTGTTATTAATCAACTGCCAAGGGGTTGGAGAGTAGCGCTCAGAGGTTCAGGGTAGAGCTCTTGCCTAGCGTGTGTGAGTTAGATTCCCAGCACTGCTGACAGGACAGAGAGAGCGAGAGAATCCAGATAGATTATGTCCAAGAGTTAATAGTAGTCATTTGTGGGCGATGAGAATATTATTGCTTATCTGTAGTTTCTAATTTTTCACATAGGCAGGCGCTGCTTCTATAATAACAAAAGGCATTTTTAGAAAATGCATTCCAAATACCTGATATTATTCATGCAGCTCCAGGAGAAAGTCAAGAAATGTACTTGCCGCAGTTATTCCTCAAGCAGAAAGGGGTGTGACCACACATAATACAAAGGAATGAAGTGCTAATCACTGTGGCAACCGTGGGGGGTGGTAGTGGGACTGGAGGGGGGGTGGGGGGCTTTTCAGGGGAAGTCCCCAGTGCTGAGCATGTGGAAGGTCCCAGTGGATCACAGTATCCGGCCCACACGCTGTAATGGAAAGGACCCGGGAGATAGAATCGGAAGACCTGGGTCTGAATCCAGATCCAGTCATTGACTAATTGTGGTTGTTGGCAAGCCATTAAATTTCAGAAGTGGAAGGAACCTCAGAAGTCCTTCTGCAGGTCAGTCACAGGGCAGGAACTAAAGCCCCGTCACTGACCGGTGCTGGTTCTTTCCACTACATGCTGCTTCCCTGTTTATGACACTCCTATCCCCAATAATAACTAACTTTGATGTACCAATTCACATTTTATGAAGCACAAATGTTCCTGTTGTGTTCTCATAGAACCTTGTAATAAGCAAACATTGTTCTTTTCTCTTTTTAAAGTTTCTGAGGTAATAAATGACTTGCCCACAAAGAGTAAGTCACAGAACTAAGATTTTTTCCATTTGGTCTTCAGACTCCAAATCCTGCCTTCTTTTCAAAATTCCAGAAAGTCTGTGTAAGATCCTACCATTTAATACATTTGACATACACATGCATGTGCATGTGAACAAACACACCACACACACACACACACACACACACACACACACACACACACACACAGGGGAGGCACAGAGACTGTCCAAAGCATCCCTGAATGACCTCATAGCCCTTACTGGTGCTCACCTCAGGTCATTCGAGGATGAACCCAGACTCTTTCTGGCTTATGAAAGTCCAAACTTGCAACTCTAGGCATACCCTTGGGTCAAGGGTCTTCCAATCCCACTTCCCAGCTGGTTCCAGAGTGGCTTCTAGCTCCCGCTACCCTAACAGTACTCTCCTCATCCACAATTCAGGACAACACTGTCTTCCCCTTTTCTTCCTCCTCAGGATCAAACCCTGGGCACTCTGCTAGGAAGCTATTTTTCCACACACACCCCCTTTTTAATTATTACAGTTTTGTTTTAGTTTGAGACAAGGTCTCACTAAATTGCTCATGACCTTGTAATCCTCCTGGCTCCATCTCCCAAAGTGCTGGGATTACAGATATGCTCCACTGGGAACAGAAGTTGGGGCAGGGTGGGGAAAGGTCACTCTACCAGCTCACTTCCCTCTTCCTAGGAGTCTTGTCTCCAAAGCTCAAGGCCCACATTCCCATTCCTGTCCTGACCCTGCCTTTCCCTAATAACCCCTTCTCAGGCCTTGGGATTCATCATCCCGCCACAGTAAGCAGAGTAAGAGGTAATGCTGGACCCAAGGGGCAGAAGCTGTCAGCAGCTAGCTCTATGCCCTCTTCAATAATTTATTCCCAGGAAGGCAGCAGGCATCATGCCCTCATTCTGAGCCAGAGATGGCTACTGCAGCTCAGAGCCTTATATTGAGGGGAAGCAAGGGGTGCCGCAGAAGACTGGTGGGGTAAGTAGAAGGTACCAGTCTCTGAGCCCACGCTGGTGCCTCTCCCCCTTTCTTTGCTAGACAGGGAATCTGACCTGATGAGGGACTGAGATCAGGGACCAACTAGAGATATAGGAGGCCAGTGAGCCAGAGGGGCAGAGAGGAAGGGTCCAAGCATAGGGCCTTTATGCCCTCCAGCTGTGCCTGCCAGGGGCCGCCTCCTCTTGCATCGTTCTGACCTCTCTCCAGGCCATCCTCTTAAAGGACTCTCAAGTCTCCTCTGTTTTATGTTTTTGGAAGCCCTGGAATGTTTCAGCTGACTCCACTTAGGAAACTTTTTCCCCAAAAAAACCCACCACTGAAACCTATGAGTCAAAAGTCTGAGGAGCAGTTCCAGGCACAGCCACCCCATACTTTCAACTCCAGCTTCCCTGGCTGTAACCTCTGATGTTTACACACCTCCTAGAGGGGGGTAGGGGTGGGGGTTGGAGGAAGGACAGAACTGACCCCTTGGGCAGTGCTGTGATGCAAAATCCTGAAGGGTTAAGGGTTTGGCAAGAGTAGTTCTTTGCCTCTAATGAGGTGAGAAAGTGGTAAAGTCCACGCTCACCCCCTTTTTGAGGTGGAGGGGAGTTGTGACTGCTCTACCTAGCAGCCCTGAGAGTTCTGCTCGAATCCCAGCCCCATTCCTACTTCAACTCATTTTGCAGAATTGGTATCAACTAACACATGCAAAGGAGCCGGGGGAAAATGGAGATCTAAGGCTAAAAATATGCAAACCTCCTACTATGTGCCAGGCTGAGTCAGACTGCAGGCAGCAGGGGCAGAGAGAACCAAGCACCTCAGCCCTCTCCTTTCCTCCACAGTTAGGAGGAAGAACCCCCAAATCCATCACAGCGCAGTCACATCAGCTACCCCCTGAGCGGCGGTAGCCGGGGGCTAGAAGCCATGGCTGACTCTCCAGGCCCTCCCTAAGGCCGGTTGAGGGAAGGAGGGCGCAATTTTCCTGGGCACTGTCAGCAAGAAACTCTTCAGACATATTTATAGCAAATGCTACATCAGGAGATGAAGCCTGAAAGTGCCTTGAAGCATCAAATAACACCGCGCGCTTAGCGGCTGTGGCCAGGAAGAGCCTGACTGCAGCAGGAGAGACTGAGGTTTGATGTGGGAGGAGCTTCCCTAGGGTGACGTCTGGAGCTGGCAGTGGGGATTCCGCTGTGGAAGCTACTTCCGCAGACCTTCCTCAGAAGAGACGGGCAAGGCATCTTTTTGGGTCTGGTCGAATAGATATAAAAACCAAACCAAACCCGACATGGCGACCTCTGTCCTGGTACGCACAGATTTTCAAATGTCAGACGCACTGAGCACAGTCACACAGGTTATGGTTTGCCGAAGAGGCAAGTTGGGATTGAAATCCAGCTCTGCCTCAGTGAGGCGCTAATCCCTTGATGGAGGCACCGCTGCACAGAGGCCCGCCAGAGAGCTTCAAGGGGCCCTCCAAATCTATTAAGTCCTGACAACCTGGGCACTGGGAGGCCAGGGACTAATTGAACTGAATCCAGAAGAAGGGACTGAAGGCTGTGCCAGAAAACCTGGGGGCCTGTACACCAGAGCCCAGGGCATGAATGGGCCCAGCAGGGGCCTGGGTCTCAGGACTGTATCCATGCTTGAGTCTCTCCTAGAGCGCCCTGCTCTCCTATAATTGTGAGGACAGAGTTGGAGAAAGGAGACCTGAGGGACTCTGGGTGGAGAGGAACAGGGTGTGCATCCTGGGCAAAAGAGGGAATAAAGGAGCCAGTCATCTGGCACAGAGGGCCTAAGAGAGGCAGCTCCAGTAGTTGCGACTGGGTTCCACACTCCAGCTCTGAGATTTCTACCTTCTCTGCACAGCAGATGAGAAAGGGACGTGTGGTCCATCGGCTCGGGTTGAAATGGGAAACACAGAGGCGGGTGGAACTGCCCTTCTGCACTTCTGGTCCCCTCTGATAGGCGCGGGGAGGAGTAATTGATATATCTATTTTTAAAAGGTGGAGATGGCTTCTAGGCTGTAGGTTCAGGCAGAAGGAGTAGAGGGAGGGGGGAGGCAGGGACAATATGGAAACTCAAGCTGCCCCAAGGCCCAGAGGAGCTAGTCCATTAGCTGTGGTCAGCAGGGGGGAGGTCTGTCCCTCCAGGTCTTATTGCCAAAAGAAAGGGAAAGCTTTTGCTCCTTCTATTAGAGTCCAAGACAAAATAAAACACATGAAAGCCTACACACACACACACACACACACACGCACACACACACACGCACACGCACAATCTCTTTATATCTTCTGAAGGCCTGAAGCCAGTAACTTGGGGGTGAGTGGGCGGTAGGGGATCCAAGGACCAGACCACAGAGGGAGGGGAGGCAGTGCCCTCCCAAAGCAAGCTCCAGGTTAAACCAGCCTGAGAGCTCTGGGAACGGATCCTCCCGCAACTCATCTCCCTCTAGAATGGAGGCAGCAGCAGCAGGGTCGCTGAACAGCCTGGAAAAGATTGTCTCCCAGATTTTCAGGGAATGGGAGGATGGAGGGGAGGGGGTCCCAGGTCACCCCAGTGAAAGCCCACTCAAAGAAGAGCTGAGAGAAATCGAGCTCTAGCTGGTGCTGAGGAGAAGTTGGACACCCGAGTCATTCAATCTCAGACGGGTCTCTGAGAGGGCCTGTCGCCCCCCACCCCTAACTGCCCTCTGGTTTGGGGAAGGGCCCAGCCTGGGTGCTGGGGAATATGGAGGGACCAATGAGAGGTCCGATCCCTGAGAAGGGTGCAGGGAGAGAGCCGACTGGGACTACACCCCCGCTCCCCCCTTCCCCCGCCAGAACTTGGGCTTGTCCTGCTTGACGTGCCGGCCAGAGGGGGCGGGAGGGGGTACTGACCCGAGAAGCTGTCCGCGACTCGGCTCTCTGCTGCCCAGTCCCAACCGGGACGTTGCCGTCTTACGGGGCGCCCCTTGACACCAGGATGGAGGTAGGATCGGCCTAGGGCGCGGTGGGGAGCTGTGGCTATCTCACGGGGCTGGGTTCCTCCGGGGTGGCGACGGTGCAGCCTAGGGTCTCTCTGGGGGGGTCTGGAGGTGGGACCTCAGTTCTGGAAAGTGGGAAAATGGTTCGCTATAGTCTTTGGTGGGGTCTGGGCTGGGCTGTGCCTGGCCGGGGCAGCGCCTCCTGCTGGCAAGAGTCCGGATCCCGGGCGGGTGCCGCCACCTGGAGGGTACGGACGGCCATCCAGCCAGGGCGCCCAGGGGGCGCTGCAGCCAGTCGGGAAGGTGCCGCCTGGCTTTGCCTCGTCCTGCCCTTATCGGGACTGGGACCCGCGGCGCCGGAATCGGGAAGAGAGGGATGATAGCGGAGACTCCCCGGGCGCGGGAAGCATTCGGGGCGGGCCGTCTCCAGGTGGACCACAGGGGAGGCCCAGGATCTGGCCCCGGGGTAGCTGGGTGCCCGCGCCTTGCCCGCACCCCGGAGGGGGCGCTTCGAGGCTTGGAGAAGCGAGCGGAACAAGAGCGTTCTTGCTTTTCGGTCTTTCCCCCGCCGAGGTCCGGGTCGCCGCTGCCGCAGGGACCGCTATGCCTTTCTTCCTGGGACGCTGGAGGACAGGCGCTGGGCACCTGGGGCAGGGGCTGGAAGAGAGCAGAACCTTGCACCTAAAGCGCAGGTGCCCGGAAGCCTTTGAGCCATTCTCCGCCCTGTGCCGCGGAGGCAGGAGCTCCACACATCCCTCCCCTCCCGAGGAGGACGTAGCGGGAAGCGTGGGGGAGGGGGTGGGGTGCGGTAAAGCGACTGCGGGAGGCCCCCGATCGGGAGAACCGGGCTGTGGAAAGGAAAAGCGGAAGTGGAGAGAGGCTGGACTGAAAGGTGAAGAGAGAACGAGAAAGACTGACGGAGGTGGCCGGAAAGGAAGGCGGAGGGAGGGAAAGAAGGGGAGGGCGGGCGGGAGGAGGGAAAGGGGAGGAACCTAGAGCCGGAGAAGGGAGCGGGCAGCGGAGCCGGCGGGCGTGGGGCGAGGCCAGGCGTGCAGGCGGGAGCCAGTTTGCAGAGCTGCGGCCGGGTCCAGCTCCCGCCTCGGAGCCCCTGGCCCGGGGGAGGGGGAGAGGCCGCTGGCCCGTTCTATGTCTTTTTCTGACTCCAGTGCAACCTTTCTGCTGAACGAGGTAACCGCGAGCCGAGCGGAGGGGAGGCTCCCTAGAGGGTGGGAGGAGGGCCTGCTTTGGGGGAAGGCTGCTGCATGGGGAAAGAAAAACAGGAGGTGGCCAGGGATGGAAGGGGCACAGCGTGAGAGAAGTGGCAGCTCCCAGGAGCCAGAAAGAGGGCTCTGCCACCTTTCCCTATGCCCCTTTCTGAGGGTCCTGGGAGCAGCCTAACAGCTGTTTATACTAGGCATCTCATCTGGTCCAGAAGTCTTAGCTTCTGCCTCAGTTTCTGCATTTAATGCCCACGGATTGGGATGTGCCCAACTTCCTGGCACACTTAGAGGAGCTAGAATGTATTGTGCATGCTCCCAAGAACTCTTAACTCCCTACCATCTGGGTTTTTCCTCTCATGTTCTTCTGCGTAGCTAGGCTGGCATGAGAAGTGGAGTGGGCAGGTGTGGGACAGGTGAGAGATGAAGGGGGCATTGAGTAGCCACCCAGAACAGGGAGAAGGGAAGGATGCTCTAGAGAAGGACCCAGGGGATGGACTCAGGTATAAGGAACTTGAACTCCTCCCCTGGGGTGTGGTTGGCATGGCGACTCATGCCATGGAAGCAGACTGAGACAACACCGTCCCAGGTGGGGAATGAAGACAACTAGGCGTGTGGGGAAGGAGTCCTGCTGATGGCAGGTCCAGGACCCCCGGGGGCAAGGAGAGTCCGAAAGGAGAGACCATTGAGGGTAGACTCCGAGCAGGAAGAGGACCAACTAGAACCATCCCCCCCCCACACCCACCCAGAAGAGCACTGTGAGGGGCTTACGCACACCTCTCTGCCCTCTGGAGGAAGAGAGGGAACTGAGATAACATGGAAAGGGAGAATACAAGGGATTCCGAGGAACTGGAGAAGGGTGTAAAAGAGGATGCTGCCTGGGAAGTTCCAATACTGGAAAATTCAATATATAGCCCCTGAGCACGCAGAGCTCAGAAGGGACTTGTGAATGCTGACTGCCCGTCCCAGTTGTGACCGGGGCCCTCAGCCTAGGGACTCCAACAAAGTTTTGTACCATCTCCAGCTGGAGAAAGATGCTAAGCAGGGCCGCACTGCATCGCTCAAAACGGGCTCCTCTTGTCCTTCCCAAGGGAACAGGAAGAAGGAAGAAGTGGGAAGTTGGTTGGCTTGAGGTGGGCTTCGTCATTCTCCCAGGCACGTTCTGGTGCCTTTTGTCATAGATCTCATCAAACCCTTGCAAATGTTGGCTTCCTGATGTCCCCCTGGCTCAGGAAGAGAGGAGCAGATTCCTGAACTCGCCCTCCTGGGTGGGAGACACTAGCATTGGAAAGGATTGAGTTCAGGAGCAAGAGCCTGAGGGTATGTTTCAAGTGTAACCAGTGTGTATCTCACAGTGTTCTCTTGGGACACCCAGGTAGTTCAAATTCAAAGCAATAATTTGGTTAAGTAAAAAACCAGAACTCATACGTGTAGACCTTTGGGGAGGTTTGTTCAAGATAAGGGCTGTCACTCTCTTAGATCAAATCTCAGCGCTAGTCTGAACGAGATTAACTAGGGTGATGGTACAGTGAATCAGGAGACCGTCCTTCCCCCTCCCAACTGCCGTGCCTAGATCTCACCTTCTGGCCCACCTACAATCACCACCAACCACTTCCACCACCTGGTTTCTTTCCCTCTCCTTTTGGTCTCATCTACAATAAAATTGTCCTTTCCTGTACGGTTCCCACAGGTGCCTTTGCAATACCTGGCCCAACCCTCGACAGGGACTGCCATCCTGGCCATGCTAGGATGGAATCTGCCCATGCAACAGGTGTGGGGAGGCCTACTCCGTTCGCTGTCACTTCCCTCTTCTCGGGGGGTTGGGCGAGGCCGCTCTCCGCGGCAGCCTCACACTGAGGGGGCTGGGCACCTGTTGGGGCACGGCTCCTTTCCTGGCATTGGCCCGGGCTCGCCAAATCCATTCTCGCCCAGTACTACTGCGGGGTCGCCTTTGGACACGCAGGGCCCGGACACGCCGCCTTGTCCCCCGGGGACCCCACCCCGCCCGCTGCCCGGCTCCCCTCGGTCTCCCGCGGTCCTTCCTCTGTCAGCCGGCCCCCTCCTCCCTCGGCCTCGACCGGCCTCCCCTCCCCCGCGCCCCCGCCGCCGCGCGCCGCCCTCCGCGCGCCAGCCCTTTGTTTCCCGGCGGAGTAGTTCCTGGGTTGCCGGGCGGCCGCCGCCGCCGCCGCATCCCGCCCCGCCCCGCCCCGCCAGGACCCGCCCCTCCGCGGCCGCGCTCCCCCCGCGCCGCCCCGCTCCGCGCGGACCTCCCCGCCCGGCCCGCCGCGCTCCGGGCGCCCCGCTCCCGCAGGGCCGGTGGGCGGGCGCTGGCCTCCTCCGGGTGGGCCCGGCGGGCGGGGGCGGGGCGGGCGCGGCGTCGGGCGCGAGCAGCTGGGCTTCGCGCTCGCTCCCTCCTTCGCGCTCCTCGCTCTCCGCCGCCGCCCGCAGGGCTGCGGGGCTCGGCGGCTTCCCGGGCGCGGCCCGCTCTCCTGGCCCCGGCCTCCGGGCCGCCCCCGCCCCCGGCGCCGCCCGCCTCCCCCGCCCGGACTCCCCCATGTATGACGACTCCTACGTGCCCGGGTTTGAGGACTCGGAGGCGGTGAGTGCCCGCGGGAGGTGGGGGTGGGGATCGGGGGCCGCCTCCTCGCCCCTCGGCCCCGGCGCTCGGAGACCCTCCGCGGCGGGGCGGCGCGCTCCCCGGTGCCCGGCTGCCGCCCCGGGCGCCATGTGCCGTGCTGGCGGAGGTAGCTTGGGTGGAAATCTTCACGAAGGGCTGGGGACTGTGGGCACTGGGGCTGTAGAGGGAGCGCGCAGCGTGCGGAGTTTCAGGGGTCTGGCTAAAACGGGAGAATAGCTGGCATTTCCGAGGAGGTGGCACTCCAGACCTATACATCAAGTAAACGACACGTTAGAAAGCTGGGAAAACATCGAGAGTCTGGTACCAGCCTCGTCAGACCGAAGAATCGGGAAACTTGAAGCGCTCCATTATTTTCTCGGCCCTCCATCTGCACCTTGCCTTTTCTCCCCATCCTCCCTGTCCCAGGGTGACACCTGGGCACCCAGTACATGGGTGGGCCAGCGCCTGAGCCCCTGTTCCCCAGCCCCCTGCCAGCCTTCCTCAGAGCACCGGGAGTCCTGAGCGGCTCAGCAGGGAGCGCCTGGAGGTGAGGCCAGAGATGCTGAGGGCCTGAGGATGGAGAGGAAGCTCTGTGCTCAGAAAACCAGGCAACCAATAAATATTTAATTCTCCTCTTTGCTTTTATCTCCTGACCCACTGAGACAAATCAGCTCATTAGGCACTGATTCCAGGAGCTCAGAGAGGAGGGAGAATGCCTGGGAAGAGGGGGTGAGAGTGGGAAGCAGCCCCTTGGAGCTGCCAACCTTCCCCCAACACCCCACAGGAAGGCCTTCTCAGGAGAGGACCCCTACCCAGATGGCTTGGAAGGGGCTCCACTTGACAAGTACAAGTGCAGAGGGAAGCACAGCGCAGGTTCAGAAGCATCCCTGGCTAAAGTCTTCTCCCATCTCTTTCCCCCAGGGTCAGGATAAATGGGTGCTGGGCCTCAGGACAGACAAACAGCTGTCAGTCCTTTTCAGGGACTGGGCTCCTTCTGGGCCTGATTTTCCACGGGATCCCTAAAGCGAATTACATTGCAGTTAGAGCAGATGATTTTCAAGCCTCTTGTGGACACCTCTTTCTGTCAGTTGAAGGGACAGCTGGCCTAGCCCAGGGTGCCAAGGTGAGCTTGAGAACAAACCCTTTGTGGAGATGCAGAACCCTAGGAGCTTCTTCCCATCCCTGGTGAGAAGGCAAGGGCTGTTGCAGGGAAAAGATTGACGGACACAAGGATGGTGTTTGAGAGTGGCCCGCTAACCCATTGCTCCCTCCCTGCCCCCGTCTGATTCCTGGATCACCCCCCCCCCCCCCCCCCGCTCTTCCTTTTGCCTGGCTCCTTGCTCTCCCTGAGGCCCCCTCTGAAGCAGTAGGAGGGAGATCATGCTCGAAATAAATCCACCGGCTCATCTCCCTCCTCTCCTTCCCCCCGTGCCAGGCAAGAGAGGAGCTGCAGCCTGCCCACACACTCACCAGGCAAGGGGCCACCACCAGGGCACTGTGCCAACTCTGGCAGCTCCCAAGTACTGAGCCTCTGGCTGTTTTGGCATAGCAGGGAGTGGGGAAGGTAAGACCCCAGTAAATGTTTGGCAAGGTAGCCTGATCGCAAATGATGGCAGAGTGTGAGAGATTGCTGAGCCCTGTGGACTTGTGAATCATGGGGGCAACCACTCCCAGCACAACTCATTAAATATTTAGGGAGCGACCCTGTCATTCCCTTCCTAGGGTCCAGGCCAGCTAACCCAGATGCCCCAGCAGGGACATCAAGATTATTAAATGAGAACCAGACCAGCAGGGAGGCAAGCTCAGACTCTTCTCCGGCACTGTGCTTGGCATCTAGGAGATGCCTGCCATATGAAAAGTGAGTGGTCATCCTGCCTTGCTAGTCTCCATGCCTGTTGACCTCAGTCCACTCAGCAGCCATGTCCCACGGAGGCAGCCCTTGAGTCTTGAGACCTGGGAAGGAGGGCCTTTGCCCTGTGCAGTTTCTTTCTGGTCTCAGCCTGTCTTCATCTTGCTGTGAGGGTGGCCTCATTTTGTTCTCAGGAGAGATGGCGAGCTGCAGTCAGATGCTGCTACTATAGAAAGTAAGCGGCTTTCCCCTTGTACTATGTCCATGCTTTGGTCTGCTACCACAGGCTTCTTTGGCTTAGACTTGGGCCTGGGCTGACACCAAGCTGACCAGCCCTCTTGCCCAAGGCAGGGATGAGGTAAAGAGCATGGTGAACAGCAGGGTTAGGATTTCACCTTCTCCACCGTGTGTGGCTTCTGCTGCCTTCTCCGAGTGATCATGCCTGGTAGGCTTGAGGGAATGGTCCTCAGCCTGAGAACATTCTAGAGTTTTCCCTTACACCTGCTCTTGCAGAGACCCTTAATCCAGGTTCTTACCTTCTTTTTGCCTCTGGCATCTCAGAATTGAGGGATGTATCCCTTCAGGCTTCTACCCATAGAGGAAACTGAGGTAGAAAACATCACTTTTCTCTTGACTGAGGGGAAAACTCAGACATCCTAATTTCCCACCTCTTGTCTCAAAGTCGATCTTCTGTTACTTGTATGGGCATCTCTCACAGCCTTAAAGGTGAGTTCTGAATGTACCCTTATTCCCCAAAGATCCTTCCTTTGGGCAGGACTTAAGACTGTCCTTGCTCACGTTACTGAAGACCCTCCTTCGCACAGCTTCTGGGTCCTGCACCTCCTTTAGGTTGCTCAGCATCAACATGGCCTTCTTCTAGGGTTGTTATCCCCTAGGGGAAGGGTGGGAGAGATACAGACCAACTGGTGGGCACGGCATACCCTCACCTGCACCAAGGAGGTAGAGCTTTGTGTTGCTCTCAGTCTGGCTTGCTGCTCACACTTGGTTAGTTATCTCAACAAATGTTAGAAGAAAAAAAAGTACAAATTTGGGAGAGTAAAGGGGAAGTATCTTCCTGGAAGTGGCAGCTTTGGGCCCAGGTTTCACCCTGTTTAAAAGGCAGGGATTCACCATTTGAGAGCCTTCAAAGCCTTACTAGTAGGGAAGGTGGGACCCAAGGGAGAAGGAGCACTCAGGACCAGAACCAGTGAGATACCTACCTACCAGCATCTCTTGACTCTTACTTGCTCAACATGTTCTTGGAGTCTCTCGAGACCCCAGTACTGGGGATAGAACTCAGGGCCTTCACAATAAGCTACATCTTCAGCCCCTTTTTATTCATTTATTTTTGAGACAGGGTCTCACTCTGTAGTCCAGGCTCATCCTGAACTCACTATGGAGCCCAGGCTGGCCTTGGACTCACAGCAATCCTCCTGCCTCAGCCTCCCAAGTGCTGGGATTATAAGTGTGCACCACAACACCCAGCTTATATGGTGCTGGGGAATCAAACTCTGGTACTTAGCACTTGCTTAAGCACATACCAGGCCAAGTGCTTTAATCACTGAGCCATTTCTCCAGCTCCTTTTTAGTTTTGCTTTTCACACAGGGTCTCACTCAGTCTCTAAGTTACCCAGGTTGGGCTCTAATGAGTGACCCTCCTATCTCAGCCTGCCAGAGTGAGTACATTATCTTCCAGTATATCGTCTTCAATATATCTTCCTTCCCTCTTACTCAGAGAACATGACAGAGAAAAGAAAAAAGAGGAAGGAGAAGTAAAGTCTCTATTCAAGTTGCAATTTTAATAGGTTTGGTGGGGTGCTGGTCTTCACACATAGATTGGGCCAGCTTCCCTGCAGCCTCAGAGGTACAGAGGATGAGGGAGCAGAGGGGTCCACAACTCTTTAGGAGATGTAGAAGCTATCACTAGTTAGGAGAGGATGCCTCTGAAGTGTGCTTCGTGCTTAAGCCCAGGAACTGAAACCTCTCTCCCTTCTTAGGGTTCAGCCGACTCCTATACCAGCCGCCCATCTCTGGACTCAGACGTCTCGCTGGAGGAGGATCGGGAGAGTGCCCGGCGTGAAGTAGAGAGCCAGGCTCAGCAGCAGCTTGAGAGGGCCAAGGTATACCTTCTAGGCAGGAGGCCAGGCTGGATGAAAACCTATCTTGGGTCCTGAGGACCAAGGGGCATGGGCAGGTTGTACTTGAATGTGGAAGAATATGTATACAACGGGCAGAGAGGCTCTGGCCAACACTGAACTCCAGTGGGGCCTCCGCCATCCCCTGAAGGGCACTTTAGCTGGAAAGGGTGCTCTGAGTTGCCTCTCACCTGCACTAATGGCCAAATTCTCCAGCATAAACCTGTGGCATTTGCTGTGAGGACCAATGTCAGTTACTGTGGCGTACTGGACGAGGAGTGCCCAGTCCAGGGATCTGGAGTCAACTTTGAGGCCAAAGATTTTCTGCACATTAAAGAGGTGATTGGCATCCCCCACCCTGCAGAAGCCTCTAGCACCTAATTTTCTTGCCCCATCCCAGATCCTAGTATACCTTTCACTTGAGATCTCTATCTCTAAGAAGTTCCAAACTCCTCCACTCTTACCCTTACAGTTTCCCTATCTATAAAGCAGTTCAGTTAGCTGCTTCTGAGGTCCTCTGTGACCGGTGTGCTGCTGTGCTCTGAAATGTTACAACTCTTCCATGGCTGCCCTTCCCTCCAATACCTCCTGCCCACTGCCCCTTACTGTACCTTCCTCAGACTAGATCCCTGAAGCCTCCCTGGCTCCTTCACATTGAAGCGAGCTTCTCTCACCACCCCCTCCTGCTCCACCTCACCTCCAGAAGTACAGCAATGACTGGTGGATCGGTCGGCTAGTGAAAGAGGGTGGGGACATCGCTTTCATCCCCAGCCCCCAGCGCCTGGAGAGCATCCGACTTAAGCAGGAGCAGAAGGCCAGGTGAGAACATGGTTGTGACTCAGTAAGCCCCTAAACTTGGTACTTGGCCCATGGTACTCGTCGTCACCATCACACACACTACACATGCATGCACAACATCCCCCCACACACACACACACATGGATATACAGCCTTGCCACATTTATACCATTTAAGTATCCAAGCATGTACACACAGGTACACATATCCCACATATTGTTCTGAAAAAAAGTAATCCCAGGGCTAGAGGAGTAACACAGTGGTTAAAGCACTTGACTAGCAAGCTCAAGGCCCTGGGTTCAATCTCCTGCACTGCATAAACTAGGTGTAGTGGTGCATGCCTGTAATCCTAGCATTCAGGAGGCTTGGGCAGGAGGATGGCTGAGAGTTAAAGGCCCGCCTGTGCTCTGAGCCTGGATTACAGAGGGAGACCTTGCCTGGAAGAAAAAAAATAATTCCAAATCCCAGCACTTGGGAGACTAAGGCAGTTTCAGGCCAGCCTGGGCTATAGAGCAAATCCTGGGTCAGCCCAGACTACACAGGAGACCCCCTCTCAAAAAATAAAAGGAAAGAATTTGTACACCTATTAAATGTTTAGAACCCACAGAGAAATTCTCTCCTCTTCCTCTCTCATGTCTCCCCACCCCCAATGTTCTCAGGAGATCCGGAAACCCTTCCAGCCTGAGTGATGTTGGCAACAGACGTTCCCCTCCTCCATCTCTAGGTACTCCCCCAGCCCACCCACTGTGGGTAGGTGGGGTACTAAGACACAGGGGCTGGGGGATCAACCCCAGTGAGCTGTTATGGGAAAGGGCTGGTGGGGGGGATCAGAAGAGCTGGGAGCAGCCCAGTAACCCCCCCCCACAAAGGGAATGCCATGCCCCCAGGGCCTTTTCCCTTCACCAACTTTAATCTTTTATTTCCTTTTCCAAAAAGCCAAGCAGAAGCAAAAGCAGGTGAGTCAAGGAAGGGACTTGGGCTGGGGGGCTCATGACTCTTGGCCCTGGGGATACTCTTCTAGGCAGTCATTGCTGGAGGGACAGAGCAGATGGGAGGGAACCCAGAACTTCTGAGTCTGCCCCCCACAGCAGACAGGCATAAGGCAGGTACCTGGGCTATGGATTTTCCTGACCTCCTATCTATTCTGCAGGCAGAACATATCCCCCCATATGATGTGGTGCCCTCCATGCGGCCTGTGGTACTGGTGGGACCCTCTCTGAAAGGATATGAGGTGAGAGGAGATCCTTGGTCCCACAGAGTCACCCTTACCAAACCCGCAACAGGAAGATCCCAGGGACAGTGAGAAGGGCATTCTGCCCCCGAGCCTCTGTATGTGGAGGGTACACCTACACCCTAGGGCCAGGCATGGGGCACTGCCTCTAGAGGGCCTTCAGTTAATACCGTACCCTCCCCTTCCCCACCATAGGTCACAGACATGATGCAGAAGGCTCTCTTCGACTTCCTTAAACATCGGTTTGATGGCAGGTAAGCTGCCCTGGCTTGGCATGGCATGAGAAGCAAGATCACTGTCTACAGATAAGGAGAGACAGAGGCTTTGGTTAAAAAGACAGCTGTGATTCTGCACTCATCCCCCAGGATCTCCATCACCCGAGTCACGGCCGACCTCTCACTGGCAAAGCGATCAGTACTCAACAATCCTGGCAAAAGGACAATCATTGAGCGCTCCTCTGCCCGCTCCAGCATTGGTGAGGTCTCCCATCCCCTGCTGCTTTACCCACTCAAGTGCTAGTGAGAAACTTCTGTCTCCCTTTTCTCTAACTCCTTATCTTTCTGCCTATCTCCCCTACCTGCAAGAACCACCCTCTCTCCTCCCTTCCCGTCCTCCTCCTGCCCAGGCCTCTAATTCCTTCCTGTCTACCATTTGGGAGCCCTCAGAGACCTGGGATAAGCTGTGGGTGGAGCCCCTGGTGAGCAGTGCTGCTCCCCCTCCTTAGCTGAAGTACAGAGTGAGATCGAGCGCATATTTGAGCTGGCCAAATCCCTGCAGCTAGTAGTATTGGATGCTGATACTATCAACCACCCAGCACAACTGGCCAAGACCTCTCTGGCCCCCATCATCGTCTTTGTCAAAGTATCCTCACCCAAGGTAAGTCAGCAAGGGTCCTGGGGAAGCCCTATAGCACTGCCCACTACAATGGAGCATGCTTCTGCTTGGGCTCTGTCTGGGGTGTTTAGATCCCCTTTGCCTGCTGACTCAACACCCTAAGTCATTACCTGTTACTGACGCTGCCGTGTCACAAGTGGGTGACATGCCCAGGTCTTTCCAGCCCCAGCTCCGCTGAGAACCTCAAAAGAAAGATTCCAATCCAGGCCTACCTCTGCCTTCCCTCCTCAGGTTCTGCAGCGGCTCATCCGCTCCCGAGGGAAGTCACAGATGAAGCACCTCACTGTACAGATGATGGCATATGATAAGTTGGTGCAGTGCCCACCCGTGAGTGCTGCACCCACTCCTCCAGGACTGTGGGAGTGGGGAGACGGGTGGGAGCTGCTACTGAAAGGAATCCAACATTCTCCCTTTGCCCTTCCTTCCCAGGAGTCATTTGATGTGATTCTGGATGAGAACCAATTGGAGGATGCCTGTGAGCACTTGGCTGAGTACCTAGAGGTTTACTGGCGGGCCACTCACCACCCAGCCCCCGGTCCTGGACTTCTGGGCCCTCCTAGTGCCATCCCTGGACTTCAGGTAACCATTTCCAGTGGGTACAAGACGTGCAGGCTACACCAGCCAAAGCATGCTTCCTTGCCCAGTGGAGCGTCCTTGGCCTGCAGTTCAGAAGGCTGAGCTGTTGAATTCCAGCTCTGCTATAGACAGGCAACAAAGGAACTTCCGGATGAGACAGTAAATCAATGACTTGGGTAATCAGAGATTGGCTTTCTAGGGCCAAGAGGAACATTATCACCAAATCCTTCTCTCAGTAGGTTTTGAAGACAGCCTGAATTTTTAGGAGTCAAAAGCCCTACCTTTCTGTCTGAGCAGGGAGAATGCTCCAGCATGCTTCTTCCTCGCACCATTTCCTGTCCCTGGGAAGTGGGTGTTACGGGGGAAGAATCTCTCAAAGTGCCAGAGGGGTGGAGTGGGGCGGGAGGCATAGCCCAAGTCTGTGCTGCCTCACTTAGAGCTGTCCAATGGCCCCCAGAACCAGCAACTGCTGGGGGAGCGAGGTGAGGAGCACTCACCCCTGGAGCGGGACAGCTTGATGCCCTCAGACGAGGCCAGCGAGAGCTCCCGCCAAGCCTGGACAGGATCTTCACAGCGTAGTTCCCGTCACCTGGAAGAGGACTATGCAGATGCCTACCAGGACCTGTACCAGCCTCACCGCCAACACACCTCTGGGCTGCCCAGTGCTAACGGGCATGACCCCCAAGATCGGCTCCTAGCCCAGGACTCGGAGCACAACCACAATGACCGGAACTGGCAGCGCAACCGGCCTTGGCCCAAGGATAGCTACTGACAGCCTCCTGCTGCCCGGCCCTGCAGGCACAGGCAGCTGGCTAGAACACCCATTCCAGGCAGGTTGGAGTTAGACTGGCATTAGACTGCCACTAGGCTCAGCTCCCACAAACCCCTGCCCAGCCCCAGCTCCAGGGCTGCCTGTGGCCCAAGGTTCTGCGAGAAGCATGGGGCCCCCCCTCACCTCTTGGGCACAGTGACCCCCTAGGCTCCCATTCCAGGTACTAGCTGTGTTCTGTACCCCTGGCACCTTCCTTGCCTCCTGCACAAAAAGCTGCCCCACTGGGCAGTGTCCTCAGCCAGGATTCCCTTAGCAGGGGCCCTCCCACTAAACTCAGGGAAGGGATGCCCTGTCAGAATGACAGGAAGGTGGAGGTTTAAGCAGTAAGGCATGAAGAAGAAACAAGGTTTCTGAGCAGGCACAAGTTCTAACAGTCAAGGGACTCAGGGGTTGTGTTTTGGGGCCCAAGGGCCTCTACTCACCTCACTGCCACACATCAGAAATGAGACAATCACGCCCAAGAGAGCGGCAGTTCCACCTATCAGCAAGGGTGGGGCATCCATTTCCACAACTGGAGCAGCACGCAGGCGAGGATGGGCCAAAGACGACAGCTGCAGGGTCTTGGAGGAAGGGCCTTCTTTGCCCTGACAGGTAGCTTAGCATCTGACAGGACCAGAGACCCAGAGCATGGTCAAATCAGAAGGTGGACAGGAGCCATCCCAGGTGGGATGTTTAGAAAGATCAAACCACATGGGGACCTCCTCGCCTCTTTCGTCTTTGCATCCTGTCTTTTCTGTTCTTGCCCTTCATGCCTCCTGGAAGATAGAAACCCAACTTTTTTTCCCTGACTCATTGCTGCTTGTTAGGTTAGGGTTAGAAGGGGAGACATAGGACACAGTGGACAGCCCTGAGGCCATCTACCCGGCTACCCTTGCCTTATGGCTCTAGTGTGTGACCTACAGAGCATGCTCCATAGGACCTTGCCCCACCTCACTGTTGTCACCAATAAAACACCATGCACAGTTCCTCAGAGGTGTGGTCTATGTCTACTAGCTCAGGTGGCTGGGTTTTTCACCATATGGCCCAAGTCTGGTAGAAGTAAAGAAGTATTTTGGCCTCCCTTCTCGCCAAGGATTCACTGAGGGAAGGAGAAAAGGGCAGAGCTGCAGGAGGTGTTATACCCGCAAGGCACCCTGTCCCTCCTTCATGCTTCATGGAGGAAGACGTTCGACAGTACAGAAGAGACTTGTTCTGAGCAGCAGGTTAGTCAGTTTCCTACTGGCTCTGCCTCAAGCCAAAAAGGCCCTAGGAATAGCAGCAACTTGAATTCCATGTACTTTCTTAGCTCTGAGATACATCGGGGGAGGGAGGCTCTGCAGCCCTCATCACAACCAAATTTAGCCAGGCCCAGCTTGCAACCCCTTGATGACTCTGGTGCCCACGACTCCTTCACTGTCCCCACCCACAAGCAATGTACCCAGCAACTGGGGAGCCATAAGCAAAGTACTGATGCAAGCCATCAGGCAGTGGTGACAGGGTGGAAGGGTGGTTTCAACTGTGCCTCACCTGCCCAAATTTATAACTGCTGTCTTTCTCATCCTTGTACAAAGCTCCCCAGAGAATATCCAGGCCAGGACCACAAGTTATGTGAATAGAGCAGGAAAGGGAAGATGTATTATGATCCTGTTAGAATGGCTTTTCCATATCCCCTCAAGTGCTACCTGCAGACTCAGACAATCAGCTAAGACCTTACGCTCCTCTCTATGACTTTCATTTCCCCAATGAGTCCACAGTGCCCAGTGCTGTCCCTCCTGTCCTCTTTGGTGTCAGGGAGAACCTGGAAAATAAGTCTGTTAGAACTACACGTAGCCTTAATATTCATTATTTATTCTCAGAACATACAAACATCTTCTCAGAGAATAGAAAACAGAAATTTCACTCAGTGACTTAAGATGGACACAGCCAGCTTACTTTGTCCCCACAACTACTAAAAAAAAATTCCCTGGGGTAGATGCCTAGAGTGCACAGCACCCCTTGGCATGGGGCTGTGCACAGTTCTAAAGGCTCTTGACTTGATTTATAGTCCAAACAGGAAAACAACTGTCAAAATGACAGTGAGAGTCCAAGGTCCACACTCCTCACAGTGCCAGATCCCCAGGGTCATCTAGGGCCATGATGCCACAGCTTACAGACACACACAATCAAGCCTGTGCCGAAGGAGGTCCCGTCCAGGGAGCCAGGTGTTTATTCAGTCTGGGGGTAGTGCCAACCAGCTGCCCCATTACCTGGCAAGAGCTGACAGCCTAGGACAATCCTAAAGCCACCCCCAAGAAGCAGATCTGTGAAAATCTGCCCTCCTTGCCTCCTACAGCATCTTGTCCTTTTGGAGTCCCACACTCAGACCTTCAGATTCAAGGGTCGAGGCCAGGGAAACTCACTGCTTTCTAAGCCCCCAAAACCCCAAAGTGAGAACCTGGAAAAGGGCTGTGAGGTCTTGAAGAACAAGTGTCAGGCAGGATTACAGTGTGCCCTTAAACTCATAGAAGAGTACTGCGTCAAGCAAAGATGGTCTCCTCCCGGCGCTTCTTGGTGAGGATGGTGCCTGGTTTGTGCTGGGCATCTGGGTGGTTGGCTAGCTCTGGGGGGCAGGAAGACACTGGGCTCTCCAGGATGGCTTGCTTCAGCTCATAGAACACAGCTGAGTCCTCTTTGGTGAGGAAGGTGATGGCCACACCACTCTTGCCTGCTCGGCCCGTGCGGCCAATGCGGTGGATATAATCTGGGGAGCAACAGGAACGTCACTAGGCTAAATGCCCTGATGAGTGGTACTGGAAGAGTCTACTCCTAAAGGCATCCTCCTGACCAACAGTGCACCCCCCTGGGCAGGAAAGCCACTGTGTGCCACATGTGCCTGATGCGTCCACAGAAATCTACACTGCTAGCTATGGTCACCCTACCACACAAAGGGTTGCCTAGCCTCTTTCTGTCCACATACCTGAGGACAAAGGGCTAACCTATGTGCTAGGGCAACAAATCTGAGAGAGCTCACAGGCCGGAGCTTCCCTTGTTACATCAAGCACCCCAGGCTGGGAGATGTGAGCTCCCTGGCATAGCACCGTGACTGAGGGGAAGAAAATAAGGGAACCTCTCCCTCCTATTGATTAACACTGCCTTCTCTGGGACTTACCTTCAATATTTTTCGCCATATCATAGTTGACAACCATAGACACGTCCTGGATGTCGATACCACGGCCAGCCACATCTGTAGCCACCAAAATATCCTTGGCCCCAGCCTTCAGGTTGGACAGTGCAAACTCTCGCTGTTCCTGGCCTTTTCCACCATGCAGTGTACAAGCGTTGTACTGTTGAGGAACAGTGAAGTGAAGGGAGACCAGTGGGCTCAGGGCAAGATACAGAAGTAGAGGCAACAGGAACAGGGAAGTTTGGGGAAAACAGCACGTAGGAGAAAACAAAAGAAGCAGGAGAACAGAATGAGCGCAGTTGGAAGTCAGGAAAAAACAGGTGAGCTGAAGAACAGGAGAGAATGGGGTGTGGCAGACACAGTGTGTGAGGTCAAAGGCAAACATGTAGAACCAGACGGGTGAGAAGTTCTCAATGTGAATTAAGGGGAGAAATGAGGGTGAAAAGCAGGGATCAAAAAAAAAATCTCTTAAGGAAGTTGAAGACCAGAGTGGTGCAGACACCCTGCAGCATCAAGAGGAAAGGACACCTAACTGCCTCCTTCTGATCTCACCATCTCCTCTTCCAACCTAGATTAATACAAACTCTCTTTTCTCCCAAACATATAAACATAAAAAGCACTGACTATATTCTACAACGTCCAACCCAGCCAGGATGTGTCTCAAAACCCTTTTCCTGGATCCATCTGACCTGGCAGCCAATGGGATAGACAGGATCCTTATCCAGTTCTTACCCCCTTCAACACCCTTTTCCTTTGGCCCTGACCTACTGCAGAGTAGAAATGGTAAGAAGTGAAAGCAGGTATCAAGGCACCCCGAGTTTCACAAAACAGGACCACAGAAGCCAGAGTTTACTCTCCTCTGCCAGACGTACCCCCATCTTCTCCAGGGACTTAGCCAACACATCACAACCCTTCTTTTGGTTGACAAAAATGATAATGGGTGGATCAAAGCCTTGCTCCAAAATTGCCAGCAGCTTTTTCCTGTGAAGAAGAGAAAATAAGATGCATATTATCTCTCACTCTAAGGGTAATGCCCACTCTAACCTGAGAATACCAATTTCAGGGTCTTTGGGCAGCCACTACTTGCACTGCACGATTTTCTTTTTTCTTTTCTTTTCTTTCTCTCTCTCTTTTTTTTTTTTTTTTTTTTTTGTACTAGGGATCAAGGCCAGGACCTTCATGCTACAACCCCAGCTCAATTCTTCTTTCTTTTTAGTTTTGATTTTTAGAAACAGTCTCACTAAGTCACTAAACTGCCTAGGTTAGGCTCAAACCAGCGATCCTGCTGCCTCAGCCTCTTCTGAGAGGCTGGAATTGGAATTACAGGACTGTGCACTGGGCCCAGCTTCTCAGTGCAAATTCTCGAAGCTCTTTCTCTCCCACCTAACTTCCCCAGCTTGGCTACTCCCTTACCTCTTTTCTGACTCTGACATGAGGAAGACCTTCTGTTCCACACGCTCATGGGGCTTGCCTGCAGAACCAATGTACACCACAGCAGGTCGCCTAAGATAGCTCCGGGCCAGACGTTCCACCGCAGGGGGCATGGTAGCCGTGAACATGACTGTCTGTGAAAACAAGAGGTTCAACCCTGGGCCCAGGCGGACGTAATCACATATTCACTGTCCTGGCAGCCACTCAGCTCAGACTATAAAAATCTAAAATAAGTGCTGTCCCAATACTGAAAGCCATTGCCTTAAGAAAGAGGATCCTTTGCCTTCCCATTACAATGACATGAAGAGCTGAATTTGCTACCTATGGTCCAGGTAGTAGCATAATTTTTGGAATCATTTTTCCAAAGCTAAACTAAATGATCTACTCCTCAGACTGTCAAGAGGATTATACCTAGATACATCTCATTCTAGAAACATGGACTCTGGACCCACCTACGGAAAGAAAGGGCTAAGACTAGGTTTAGGAACTCACCCACCTTTTCCCAACACAAGGAAGCAGACCTACTTGTCGGTACTTATGCTTTCCTGACTCAAAGTTAGCCAACATCTTCTCAGGGTCCTCAGCCTCATCCGTGTCCGGCTTCTGATTGCTGACAGGCATATGCTCCAGAATCTTCTGGACATCTGGCTCAAAGCCCATGTCAATCATCCTATCTGCTTCATCCAGAACCACATAGGTACAGCGGCTCAGCACCAGGTAGCGGTTTTCCAGCACATCAATCAGACGTCCAGGGGTAGCAATCACAATCTATGGGGTACAGACTAATCACAGATGGCTCCAGTAGGAATTCCCTTCTTTTCTCAAGCAACAGAACACCAATGCTAAGGAATTTGGACCCAAACTCAGTCAGGCTTGGCAATAAAGGTTCCTGAAAACTGATATGAAATTACTTGTTGCTATCCTGGATTTTCCAGAAATGAATCGAATCTGAGTAAGATTAAGTGGTTAGACTTTGGAGGCAAAAATCAGAACCAGCTTAGATGGGAGACTAAGGAGCTCTATGGAAGCAGCTGCATAAAGGGATTACACTGAGAAGTCTTCCCAAGAGTCCATTCCTAAGGCAGGCTTCTAAAAGGCTCTATGCCCCTTTTCTGAGAAGACAATGCAGTCGATGACACAGTCTGACTTTGGCTATGAGTCTCAACTCTATCCACTGCTAGCTATGTGTGAACAAGTTCAGGCTGAGTTATTAACCTGAGCCTCAACTTCATCTATAAAATGGAGATTTCACTCCCTGCTCTCATATGGTTGTTTTGAGAATGAGAGGGAGGGAAAGGGGAAAAGGGAAGGAAGAGAGGGAACGAGAGAGAGGGAGAGAACAGTGTAGAACAATACCTGATGCATAAGTTCTTAATACATAATACAAATACATTATCCATGTCCTTTACTGCACATTTATTCCAGAAGCTAGAAAGCCTTCCCAAACACCCAACGTAGCTGCTGGCTAGGTAAACAAACCTCACAACCCATGCGCAGCCTGAAGCCCTGGTCTTCTCTGGAGATGCCACCAATCACAGCCACAGTGCGGATGTTCAGTGGCTTCCCAAACTTGATGGTCTCTTCCTCAATCTGTTGAGCCAACTCACGGGTGGGAGCCAGGATGATAGCATAAGGACCCTGGTCTGACTCTTCAATTCTGTGGAAAACAGGGCACCCGCAGCTTCATGAGCTTTGGCTCTTATCTGACTATAAACAGGAGCGATAGAATCACTCATAAAGACAGTGGCGGGAGTGAGGAAGCTGAGGTAAAAGGGTGCCGTGATCCCACTTAAAGGCCAGAGACTCCAAGATAACATTTTCTCCAAGGAGTAATCCTTACCAGCAACAAACTTATATACTTCTCTGATACTGTGATCCAGTTATCCCTAACATCCAAGTCAGGACAAAGAAGAGAAGGACTAATTATAGACTTAAAAAAACAAAAACCACCAAGGCTGATGAAATAGCTAAGTGGTAGAGCAGAGCCCTTGCTAGCATGTATGAGGACTTAGGTTTGATCCCCAGTACCACCAAAACAAACAAACAAAGAAAAAAAAACCAAAAAACCACCAAATACTCACTTGCCACTTTCACCTTTCCTGCCCAGCCAAACCCACTCAACTGACGCAAGCTGACCCCACCTGTCAATTTTAGGAAGCGTAGTGATCCACACCAGCAACGGGATGAGGAAGGCTGCTGTCTTGCCACTACCAGTCTCGGCCACACCAATGATGTCACGATTCTGTAGTCCAATGGGAATTGCCTGACGCTGGATAGGAGTTGGCTCCTATAGTAACCCAAGAAAGAAAAATGGATACAAGCAGCATTACAGAACCTGACCTACTACTAACATGACTGGCACATAAAGTAGCACAATGTATCTGGGAAGACACCAAGTACAGTTTATAGAAAAAATGGCTTAAGAAGAAACATAATCCCCAAAAGCCAGTCCTTTCACCCGAAGTGATAAAAAAGTCATTTTGATGCCAAGAGGCAGAGAAGGCACTAGCTAGTCGAAGAATAAAGTTTCACCAAGCTAAGCTTACATCCCTAGAATGTAGAAACATGTCAAGTCTTCTGGCCCTACCTTGTAACCGCACTTATCAATGACCTCCAAGATGTGTGGGGGCAGGGAAGAGTCTTTCCAGGAACGGATGGGATTAGGAATCTTGCCACCTTTGGTGGTAATACTATAGTCTTCACGGAAGATCCTCCAGTCCCTGTCCGTCATCTCATCTAACTTCTTCTGAGACCAATGACGATCATCCCAGCGCTGCTTGGCTTCCTTCTTACGAAGCTTGCGAAGTCTTGCCCTGGAAGAGGGTAAGGATTCAGTAGAATCAGGACATTCTACCTTCATTCTGTAGGTATGCCCACTACCCCTGCCCCCAGCCACTCACTCCTCCTGTTCCTTCTCTTCCAGTGTCCTCCTCTTCTCCATTAGGTCTCCATAGAAACGTGACTGTTCGCGTTTCTGCTGCTTCAAGTCAATGCCTGCAATGAAGCCTCGCCCTAACAACTGTACCTGGTGACGTTCTTTGTACCTGGGATTGAGACAGAGAAAGAACAGAGAGAAGGAGCTGTTTAAGCAGCGGGAGGAAAGGGCAGATGGCCAACACGCAACAGTTCTTCCTGGCCAGTCTTTCCTCTCCTAGAGAGCTGGATGAATATTTGTCTAACAATTTTCCCATGCTAGCTTATTTTACTTCTCCTACCTTTGTCATAAGCAGTTCTTTCTAGGGCTACCTGACATTACAGGCCCAGCACTTAGGACTGGGGGCACAGCTCAGTGATTAGAACACTTGACTAAGAAGCACAAGGCCTTAGATTCAATCCGTCAGCACTGTGTAGCAGCTGGGCATGATAGCACATCCTTGTGATCCCAGCAGTCGGGAGGCAGGTGCACTTCTATGTGTTGAGGCCAGCCTAAGCTACACAGTGAGTTCAAGACCAGATTGTACTACAGACTGAGACCCTGTCTCAAAAACAAACAAACAAACAAACAAACAAACAAACAAACAAACAAACAAAGATCCAGTACTTAGGCCCAAAGCCACTCACAGGGGGTTGTAGTCGATAGATGTGTCTTCTGATGCATCCCACTCAAAGACAAACTTGCGGTCATTAAGATGCCTCGTTCGGCGTCGCTTTTTAATACCACCCAGGTAACGCTCCTGCCCGGGGAGACAGTTCAAAGCCCTTCAACCTCAAGGCACAAACCTAACATGCACAGACCAAATCTCACATGGCCAAAGAACTCAGCCTCATTTTGCTGACTGCGAAGGGTGTTAAGACAGAGGTAAGGCTCACACCTTGATAGCATGTAGTTCCTTGCTCTTATCCTTCTCTTCCCGGATTTTCTGCCGCCCTTCCTCATCCTCATTTCCATTGGTCTCCCGCTCCATCCTCTCCCTGCGTTCCCGACGTTCCCGTTCCTGAGGATCTTCTGCAAACCAAAGAAAAGAAAAGCTGCAGAAAACAATGGAAGAAAAAGGAGAGGGAATGAAGGAAATCCAGATAATGGATATCAAATGAGGAAAACTGGGCTACATTTTTGATAAAAGGGCAAAGAGACCTAAATACTTTCTTCATTAACTTCTACCATCTCTCTCTCTTCCAAAGTCTGGATCAAACAGGCTTCTCTCTCTCTCCTCAGTGATAGTATAACCTCACTCCACCCCACCCAGAGTAGAAAACAAACCCAGCATCTTCCTGCCCAAGTCCTGGAACTGCTTCCGTTTCTTCCTTTCTTCCTCCAGCATCCTCTGTCGCTCTTCCACCTCCTGCTGCCGCCGCTTTAGCGCCTCAGCCTCCCGCTCTGCTTTGGAGAGAAACTTGGGCTGCAAAACAGATGGGAACTGTTACCAAAGGACCTGGGAGCAGGGAATCATTATTACTCTTGGGGTGATCACAGGAACCTGAATATATGTGCACAGGCACTAAACTTGTTCAGGAAAACACAAATAGGTCTAGGACCCGGTTATGTGCTGATGTATGTGTACTCCCAAACTCATCTGCTGAGCCCCTAACCCTTAGTACCCCAAGATGTGACTGTACTTAGAGACAGGGCTTTTAAAGAAGTCATTAAGCTAAAATGAGGTTAACAACATAGGCCTTAATTTAATCTCATTTGTATCCTTGTAAGAATAAATTAGGATAGACACCAGGGGCACAGAGACACAAGGGGACCACATGTTATACAAAAGCAGAAGTACAGACCCACAAGCCAAGGAGAAGGGCCTCCCAAGAAATAACGCTATGAACACCTTGGCCTCCCACCTCCACCTTCCAGAACTGTGACAAAACACATTTCAGTTGTCAAAGCCTCCTAGTCAGTGGAATTTCCTTATGGCAGCCAAAGAATACAAATACTGACCTCCAAGCTCTTACCTTAGCCTCGGCTTCTTCTTCGGCCTTTTTTTTAGCCAGAAGCTCCTCCAGGGATAGCGGCTGAGCCTGATGACAAAACACCAGACTTCAGTCCATAAGGGGCGCTCTCTCTCTTTTGAAGACAAGGTCTAACTCTGTAATCTAGGCTGGGTCTGAACTATGGAGCCCAAGCTGGCCTAGAACACACAGCAGTCCTCTTGCCTCCCAAGCACTGGAATTACAGGCATGCACCACCAGGCCCAGCGTATGTGGGGAACGAAACCCGGGGCCTTGCACTTGCTAGGCAAGGGCTCTAACCATTGTTCTATAGCTCCAGCTAAAGAGGTAGATGAAAACTCATTCATCTCTTTTACCTTAGGTTTCTTGTCACCATGTTCATCATCTTCATCCTTCTTAGAGTCTCTGTCCTTCCGAGATTTAAAATCTTTTCCCCGGATAGGAGATAAACTTTAAAAGAAAAAGAACAGACTTCCGGTCAAGATGGCAGCTGAGTAACAGCACTGCACAATGTCTCCTTACCGACTCACTTAAAAAGTCAAGAATTTAGTTAGAAAAAGCAAGTTTGGTGTACCTAGGAAAAAGAGGAGCAGCCCCCAAAACTGAAAGGCGGCCAGGGTGAGGGCAGAAACTCTGAAGGATCATAGAAAGCAGAGAAAACAAAATATTCCCGCAGCCCAAGAAGCCACCGCAGCCAGCTGCAAATGGCTGGAGCCGTGGGCAGCTGCAGACAGAGGAAAGCTCGTGGGGACCTGACAGAACAGAGCTGGGAGAGGACAGAGCACACAAGGGAGAGGAGGCTGCGGGCAGGTCAGAAATCCTGAAGTCCCATCGGAAGAGGAGGAAAGAAGCAGCCAACTCGGTGTGGCCCCGAGCTGCCAGCACCCACAGACCACAGACAGAGGAAGGTCCAGGGGCCAGAACCTCAGCCCGAGGTAAGCGCAGATCCTGATAAGTGGGAATTATAGGCAGCGGGCAGCCCCAGCCTCAGAAGCACCAACACGCAGGTGTGTGTACTACAAACATAGTGTGCGCTCCCCCTAGAAAAGGCCCCGGGATCCCAGATCAGAAACGGGGCTCAACAGCTGTCACAGGCAGTGACGTCAGCAGGAGCCATTCTCTTTCCTGTGCACCAGAGACAGCCAGAGGTAGCAGAACCATGGGGAAACGTGGTAACAAATCTCATATAAAAAGATCTGACACCCCAGAAGATGGCACCAGGGACAGTGAAAATGCAGAACCCAAAGAAGAAAAGGGCAAAAATGATGCTACCTTCTGGGCCCAGAGAGTCAGTGAATTAAAGCAGGAATTAAAGCAGGAAATAAAACAGCGCAAGAGCTACACCAACACATAGCTAAGCAAAAAGCAAGCCTTGAAAAGCAATTAGAGGAGACCAATGAAGAAATGGGGAAACATGGTTACAAATTTCCTACAAAAAGACATGACACCCCAGAAGATGATTTCAGGGTAACTAAAGATGAATACGTCAAAAATGATGGTAACTTCTGGGCCCAGAGAGTCAGTGAATCAAAGCAGGAAATAAAACAGACAGCGCAAGAGCTACACCAACACATACCTAAGCAAAAAGCAAGCCTTGAAAAGCAACTAGAGGAGACCAGAGAAGAAATATATCAAAAGATAATGAAGGCAAAAGAAGAAATTAGAGAAGAACACAACAGAGAAATAGAAAAATTGAATCCAGATAGTCAGGAAATGAAAAACACGCAGGAAATAATAAGCAACCACTTTAAACAACTCCAGAATAGAATGTCAGACCTAGAAAATAAAGTGACTAAGCTGCAACATACAGGCCATGAAGAACACAAAGTAAATAAAGAAAGCAAATCATTACAATGGCTGATAGATGATTCAAGGAGAAACAACCTCAGAATTATGGGAATCCAGGAGAAGACCGAGGACAAAACAAAAGGCTTAAAGGACATGTTTAATGAAATAATGGAAGAAAATTTCCCAAATCTAAGAAAAGAAATGAACATGGAACTATTGCAGGCATACAGAACACCAAACAACTTTGATCAGAAGAAATCCTCATCACAACACATAATTAAAATTCTAGAAACTCAACACAAAGAAAAAATACTAAAAGCAGTAAGAGAAAAACAGAAGGTGACCTACAAAGACAAGCCCATCATGATACTGGCAGACTTCTCAATCCAAACTCTAAAAGCAAGAAGATCATGGAGCAATGTCATCCAAGCACTAAAAGAACATAAATGCCAACCAAGACTGCTATATCCAGCAAAATTATCTTTTAGTTTAAAGGGAGAACTTAAAACTTTCCATGATATAGATAGCTTAAAGGAATTTGTAGCCACTGAGCCAGTATTGCAGAGAATACTTAAAGGAAACTTAGAAAGTGAAAGGGAGGCCAGCAACACCAATGAACCCAGAGGAAAAGTGACAACAGCTAAAGGAGAATGAGCTGAGAAAAAAGTATGTTAGTAATCTGTGAAATATGAGTAAATAAGTTATGAAAGTTAAAAAATTCTGAAATAACTAAATTTGCATTCATATCTGTCACTTTAAGTATATTTATGTGGTATAGATTTAAGTTCATTTAATGTAGCAATGTGATATAGTCTTAACTTTGTTTTATTATCATAGCAATTCACTTATTAGGTCACTAATGAAAATTTATTCTAAGGAAACTGACTGATGTAAAGATAACCCTGTGAATGTACAAGTATGCACCTTCCAATATTCAGCTAAGGCATTTGAAATTTAATTTTTTTTCTTCTTCTTTCCCATATTTACTAGTCTTCTGAACTACATGCTTATAGTTATTTTCTAATGTGAACTGGTGGGTAAGGCCAGGTTTAATAATAACAACAAAGATATAGAAAAATATAGAAAAAAAACTTTTGGTAAATATCCCAATAAAGGGATTGGTTGGATTCAGAGAAGAGGCATCAAGATTTAATGACTGCGAACCCACTAGAGGAATAGGAAGCTGAGTTAGAGTGGTGACTTAAGTGAAATGACTTAGTTGCGGAAGATTAATATGTTAAACACTGTATGGTTTCTCTGAGTTGGAAAACCCAGAACACAGACATTCTCTGGAACGATATGAAGTGATAGCCGGAGTCAGGAGAAGGGATAGGGAGGATGTGGGATAGTAGAAAATGGGAAGTGATTGTAAACTCGATATGATACATAGGTGTACGAAACACCCAAATTCATTGTAAAGACTATGTATTACATTTGTATGTTAATAAAAAATAGTGGGGAGAAAAAAATAGAACAGGAAAGAGCCATATAAATGTACTACTCCAATCCTAGATGAGATTCAAGCTGAGCCCCACAAAAGAATGGAAGTTCTATTTGTTTTGCTTTGTTTTGAAGACAAGTTTTGCTCTGTAGTCCAGGTTGGTCCTGAACTCACTATGTAGCCAAGGCTGACCTCGAACCCACAACAATCCTCATGCTTCAGCAGACTGAGTGCTGGGATTACAGGCGTGCACCACCATGCCTACCTTATTTGATGCTAGGGTATCAAACCCAGGGCCTTGCTAGCAAGTGCTCCAGTCAATGTGCTCTTCCTCCAGACCAGAGAATGCAAGTTCTCCCATGATTCAACAAGTCTGGCCTGGCCCATCATCATCTATCACGTCCTGAGGACTCTTAGCAATCACAGTCCCTCTACCTGCTCAGCAACCTAACTAGGTCCCTGCCTTGGTCCCATTCTAGCTGCACCCCTTTTTCTGAGACAAATCTCTTCTAGGAAGTGGGCTTTCAATACAGATGTCAATATTCTCTCCAAATAGCAACTGCATATTGAAAAAAAATCCTTAGCTTTATAATACACAATGAACCTAACCTAAGAAGCCAACCCTACAACCCAAGGAGACTTGATTCTGCTTTTTTTTTTTTTGAGACAGAGTCTCAATCTGTAACCCAGGCTGGTTCTTCTGAACCCACTATGGCTGGCCTTAGACTCATGGCAATCCTCCTGCCTCAGCCTCCCAAGTGCTGGGATTATAGGCATGCACCACCACGCCCAGCTTATGTGGTGTTGGAGAATCAAACTCGGGTACTTAGATTTGACTTAGTGCTTGCTAGGCAAGCGTGTTTAACCTGTTTTAAGCACTGAGTCATCCCTCCAGCCCCTGATTCTGCTGTTTATATCACCTAATCTTCTCTCCTTCCTATCAGTCCTGTCATGGTTTGGATCTGGAGTGTTTCCCAAAAGCCTATGTACTTCTGGGAGGTGGGGCCTGGCTGAAAGGGGCAGATGCTTGGGCTTGACCTAGAGGGGTATGTGTTGGTCCCACCATTTTTCCCAGACTGTTCTCAGTTTTGCCATGCTGCTATGAGGACCTGTCTCCCAGAGCACTGGCTCTGGCTCTGTCTTTGTCTCTGCTATGGCCCCACCATGTGATTTCACCATTTTTCAGCAGCCCACCTGTAAATGGACCATGACTTTTTAAAACTGTAAGCTAAAGTAAATCTTTCATCCAAAGTTGTGGATATCGGGTATTAAGTCACAGTCACAAAAAAGTAATTAAGACAGAAATTGGTACCAGGAATGGGGTCCTGACTTTACCTGATTATGTGGTTCAAAAGCACTTAAAACAACTCTGCAGGGATAGATTTAAAAAGTTTTAAAGATGCCAGCTAAAAAACCCTTGGAGTGCTCTGAGCCAAGCTTGATAAAAAATACTTGTCAAAGTTCAAAAGACCAAAATGTGGGGCTGGAGGAATGGCTCAGTGTTTAAAGCACTTGCCTAGCAAGCGCCAAATACCTGAACGATCCGCCAGCACCACATAAAGCCAGCCAGGGGCATGCCTGCAATCTCAGCACTCAGGAGGCTGAGACAGGAAGACTGCTGTAAGTCCAAGGCCAGCATGGGCTCCATAATGAATACAGGACCATCCTGGGCTGCAAAGCGAGACACTGTCTCAAAAAAAAGTTTTACAGAGCCAAGCCAAAATGACCACCAGTGGTGGGGCCAAAGAGCTGAAAAGAAAAGCTTTAAAAAATTAACACTAAAAAAAAAAAAAATCAAGTACTTATACTCAGGACTTTAAAAAAGCCAACAAGACCCCACTCTTTATCATCTCAAGGGTAGAGAGGCAAAGACTATTCTAAAAATGTACCCAAGGACCAAAGGAAAAAATGTCTTTTAGAGTGCAGTCATCTGAAGTTCAACTATTTAAAAACTTGGAGACTTGTACAAAGTTTGTCCAAGGAGGCCAAACTGTTGCTCAAGGCAGTGGCAGACCTTGGCAATGTCCACGCAGTCCTGGCTTTACAGGCTTACAGAGTGCAAAAGTTGTGGGTTCATGGAGGCTTCCACCCAGATGTCAGAGAAAGTCCTTGGAGGCCAGGCAGTGTGCCACTGGGAGAACAATGTATAAAGCTGTTAAAAAATAAAAAAGCCTAAGGTGCTATAAAAATTTTTTTTGTTTGAAAAAGCCAAAAACAAGGATCATCCACTAAAAAAGTTACAGGCTATGTGTGAATCCAGCACTGGACTCCAAAAAAAAGAAGTTATAGCCAGCAGGGATGCTATGCTGCAGGGGCGGGGGCCACCCAGGCCCTTGGGAGTTTAAGTCTTGCTACAGTTTACCCAGGTGCTGGATACAGGACTACAGGATTTAACCCTTTCCCTTCTGGATTTAGAAATTGTTTAGGTCCTATTGCCTTTTATCCTCTTATTCCTCCCTTTTAAAATGGAAATGTTTACCCTGTACCATTGTATTTTTTTCCACAATGAAAATAGCTTGTTATTCAACACATACTGTAAATCTCAAAAACAGACAATACACTCAACCAGGGAGCTTAAAAGTATCAAATCAAAACCAGCAGGAAAAAAATTCCTTCAAATACAACTGTTCCATCTTCCCAGGCCAATGCTTTACGATAAGAAAAGCACTGCTACTTTTTGACTCCCATCGGTAGTGTCTTGTATATACACCAGGTAGATCTATATGGATGGATTTGCCAAGAAACAATTCCATCCACAGAATTCTCTCAGATAAGATCCAAGATCCTTTTTTTTGAGACAGGGTCTTGCTCTGTGGCCCAGGCTCATCCTGAACTCACTATGGAGCCCAGGCTGGCCTTGGACTCACTGCAACCGTCATGTCTCAGCCTCTTGAGTGCTGGGATTACAGGCATACGACACCACGCCCAGCTTACTCAAACTCAGCACTTGACTTAGTGCTTGCTAAGCAAGCGCTTTGACCGCTGAGCCATTCCTCCCTACTTTTTTAAAACCAAAATACTTTCTACAGATTTCCAAACCAAAATGTACTGTTTAAGGCATCTTTTTTTCATAACATTTTCTTTTCACTCAAGGATGAGTCATGCAAGTTCTATAACTCATATTCAAAGTATAGGGTATGAAAATGTAAAGCTTAGGAGAGCACGTTACCAAGCTGGGGTCCTCCAAACTGAAACTGTTTCTAGTCTTTTACAGATTTTCATTTAAAGATGTCTGTGTGCTTTTAATTGATGACTAACTTCTTCCTGCTGTATAAGAAAATATTAATATATTTTTATCATTAAACTGCTGCCATTGTATGTTAAAAGTGCTTCACACTTTAACAGGAGCTCACAACTGAAGGTTTGCCTTACATCTCAGAGGGTATTTTAGACTTGGACTCCCTTTAGCAGTGCTAAAACTGTCAAAACTTGAACAACTCTTGGAAAAGGACTAAGTGCTTTTTGCTTAAGCCATGAGTCTTGCGGGGGCCAGGGGTGAAATGTCCCAGTTCAGATCTGGAGCGACTCCCAAAAGCCTCATGTACCCATGGATACTATGTACTGTCTGGAGGTGGGGCCTGGCTGGAAGGCCCAGATGCTTGGGGCTTCATCTGGAGGGCTGTGTGCTGGTCCCGCCCCTCTTCCAGACTGGTCTCAGTTCTGTCACGCATGCTGGTGTGAGGATCTCTGTCTCCTGGAGCCCACTCCAGCTCTGGCCTCTGGCTGTGATTCTACCATTTTTTAGCCACCCACCTGAAAATGGATTGTGACTTTCCAAAACTGCAAGTGAAAATAAATCTTCCTCCCTAAAGTTGTAAATGTTGGGTACTGAGTCACAGTGACAAAAAATAACTAAGACAAGTCCCAACAATTCTTTTTCAACCTGCTTAATCTACAAACAGGGCTGGGACCATAACTTAGCAGCTAGAGTGCTCGCCTAGCAAGCACTAAGGCCCTGTGTTTGATTCCTCAGCACCACATAAACTGAGCAGGGTGGTACACACCTGTAATCCCAGGCCTCAGGAGGCTGAGGCAGGAGGACTGATGTGAGTTCGAGGCCAGCCTGGGCTACACAGTGAGTTCAGGACCAGCCTGGACTTCAGAGCAAAAGAGAAAAAGAAAAAAATGTTTCTAGAGGAAAGTGATTCTGGGACATTAAACTATGTTTAAAATGTATGTTGTAAGTCGTGGGTGGTAAATTGAAGGAAAGCCACACCTGGTGGTACAGGCCTACAGTCCCAGCACTCCGGGAGGCTGAGGCATGAGGGTCACAAGTTGGAGCCCAGGCTTGCCAACCTGGACCTTGTTTCAATACAAAAAAATAAATGGAGTGGGTACGCAGTCAAATGGGAGGGTCTTATGTTTAGTTTCGACTCAAAAAAAAAAAAATCTTTTTTCTTTTTTCTGAGACAGGGTCTCATTCTGCAGCCAGGCTGGACCTGAACTCACTGGAGTAGCCCAGGCTGCCTTGGACTCAGGACAATCCTCCTGCCTCAGCCTCCCAAGTGCTGGGATTACGGGTATGCACCATCACACCCAGCCTTATGTGGTGCTGGGGAATTGAACTCAGGGCTTTACACTTGCAAGACAAGCACTTTAATCACTGTGCCATTCTTCCAGCTTTTTTTTTTTTTTTTTTTTTTTTTGAGATAGTCTTGCTTTGTAGTCCAGGCTGGTGTTGAACTATGAAACCTTGAACTCATGGCAATCCTTCTGCCTCAGCCTCCCAAGTGCTGAGATCACAGGCGTGCACTACTGTACCTGGCTTATATGGTACTGGGGAATCAAACTCAGGGCCTTGCAAGTGCTTTAACTGCTGTGCTATGCTCCCAGCCCTAGTAACCTTTTCAAACTAATTTTCTGAATTCTAAGCTGAGCTTCAATTTTTTTTTTTCTCCTGTGGAGGTAGAGACCTAGCCCAGGGGTCTCCAAACTGAGCTGAACAACCCACTTTTCAGTTTTGATGCTGAGATAAGGTCTCATTAAGTTATTAAACTAACCAGGCTGGCCTTGAACTTGTAATCACCCTGCCTCTGCCTCCCAAAGTGCTGAGGATTATAGACCTATGCCATTAAGACTAGCTAATACTCAACTTTATTTAGTTGTGACTTTTCTAATCATTATACTTTCTTAAAAAGGCATACGCTCTCTTGAAAGCCAGTTGTGTAATTACTATCTACAGGATCTGGAAAAAAAAATCTGTTTTCCTAGAAGCTGAGCCAGCTGAGAGACAGAGGAAGCAATTGGAGCATTCCATCAAAGCCTACTCTTGTTCTTTCTGTTACCTGGATCGCTTCCGGTCCTTGTCTCGTCGGTGCCCGTCCTTGTCTCGGTCACGGTCTTTCTTGTTCCGATCCCGTTCCTTATCTCGTTCTCGTTCTTTGTGCCGTCGTTCTCTAGTAGACAGCAAACGTGAAGAATCACCAGATTTTGTCAGAGTACTACTGCAGCCGTGAGAAAGTTCTACTAACCTTTTCTTCCCGAAGTAATGTCTAAGTTGAGAAGGGTATTTCCCAAGGACATTACAAGGGAATTCTAGGATCTTGCACTCCAGCATTGTACCACTAGATTTTAATGGCAGTAACAGACTCTGGATAACTAGGTGAACGGGGGAACCTTGGTCTCTGGACCTTCACTTCACAAGCTCCGTCTCAACCTCTATGAGCTGGGTCATTAAGGAAATCTGAAAACTCCTGTAGGTCTAATGGGGATAGGGAAACACTAAGGTACTAAAGGTAGAAGCCTAACACTGGAGCATCAGACGAATCAAGGAAGAAGTCTGAAATGTACTGTTCCCTCTCATGTTACAGACATGCAAAATCACTCTACCTCTCTGCAGACTTGGAACGGGAACGGGAACGGGAGCGACTGCCTCCTCGCCGCCTATCCCTTGACCGATGCCGCTTCCTATCTTTAGATGGAGAGTACTTCCGGTCGCGGTCCCTGTCCCGTTCTCGGTCAGGAGTCCGTGATCTCTTCCTTTCCTCCTTGGAAGGTGATGAGTCTCGGTCCTTTTTGTCAGCCAGCTCTCCTGCCATCTGTTGTAAGAGAAGTACTTACTATGTATAATCCACTAAATCTCAAAACAACCCCAAGGTACCTACTTTATAAATGGGGAAAACTGAAGCTCTGGTATGTAAATTAACTTCCCTAGGGTCACACAGGGAGTGACAGAGTTCCAGCAGTGTGGCTCCACAGGCCCCTTCACATTCACTATTCTACACTACCTGTGATTCCTTTTCATATATATTCACTTCTAAATATCAACCATGAGTATACCACACTTTTGTAGTTAGGCTGCAAAAGAATGTTAAAAATATATTAGTGAATGAAGAGTAGCCTGGCTGTTGTAGACACATCCTATACTGCTTACCTCAGCAGTCTATTAGGTATGCACACTTACAGGATTAGTCAACACACATACACCTAAGGGAGATACATCCTCTTGAGCCCATTAAAAAATAAAGCCAACGCAAAAGTTCTATTTTGAGATTTAGGTTATAATAAACACCACCAAAAATATCCCAAAACAAAAAACAAAACAATAACAACAACAAAAACCTTCTGAACTTGGAGAAATAAACACACTTTTACTCAGATTGAAAGGAATATACTTCAAGGCTGGTGGGACACAGTTCAGTGGTTAAAGTGCTTGCCTAGCAAGTGTTAGGTTCTGGGTTCAAATTCCCAGCACCATATAAACCAGGTATGGTGGCACACCCTATAGTCCTAGCACTTAAGAGGCTGAGGCAGGAGGATTACTATAAGTTCAAGGTCAGCCTGGGCTACATAGCAAGTTCAGGACCAGCCTGGACTACAGACAGAGACTCCGTTTCAAATAAATAAATAAGTAAATAAGAAATATACTGCTAGAGCTGGAGATATAGCTCAGTAGTTGAGCACTTATCTAGCATGCACAAACCCCTGAATTCAATCAACAGTATCCTTGCCCCAAAAAACAAAGACACTGTAAGGCTGAGTGGCACTGTCTGAGGAAACTGATTCAAGATGAGTTCAGCGAGGTGAGCTGGAGTCAGATCATGAAAACGTGTGACAGGCCAGGGCAAAAGACTTTGGATTTCAATTTAACTGCAATGTGACTCAGAGTTTAAACAGGATGTGATGAGATCTAATTTTATATTATTTAAACGTTACTTTGGTAACTTGGTTTTTTTTCAAGACAGGGTCTCACTCTAAGTCCAGGCTGGTCCTGAACTCACTACAGAGTCCAGGTTGGCCTCAAATTCAAAGAAAAATCCTCCTGCCTTAGCCTCCCAAATGCTAGAACTCTAAGCGGGAACCACCATGTCTGGCTTATTTTGGTGCTGAAGAACGGAACTCACGGTCTCACACTTGCCTCCAACTGCTATGCTATTCCTCCAGCCCTACTTTAGTGACTTGTAAAAAAATATACGATTTTACATATAAAACCACTAAGAATCCTACTGCAGTACTGTTGGCTCTCCATATCCATCCCCAGTTTCTACACATGAAGACTCCATCAAGTGGAGATTAAAAATGTCTGTGTGTGTGCATACCTACTCTACAGATGTACATAACTTTTGTCTGTTATTACTCCCTAAAGAATACAGCCTAACAGCTTTTTACATAGCATGTACATTGTATTGTGTATTCTGAGCAATCTACAAATGACTTAAAGTGTACAGAGGATATGCACAGGTTATATACAAATGCTCTCCACTTTATATACAGCACATGAGCATCTGTGGATTATGGCATTCACAGGGTAGTCACGGGACTAATTCTCCTCAATACCAAGGTACAACTACAATCTAGGCAAGAGATAAAAGTGGCTTATTCTAGGAAGTGGTAACAGAAATGGAAAGAAGTAAGCGTTCTAGAGCATATTCTGGACACAGAGCTCACAGGACTTCCTGATTAAGGGAAAAAGGGAAAGAAAGAAGAAACACAAAGCTCCTCAAGTTACGGTTTGAGCAACTACTAGTTTGTGGTGCTATTAGTTAACCAACCAGAAAAGGCTGCAGAAGGAACAGGTTTAGGAGAAAACTGAAAGCATCATTTTGGCTGGACTGATTGCAAGATGTCAATAAGAAAACCAAGTAGGACTCCAAAAAAAGTAGATGAAAACACAATTTGCAACTCAGAGGAAATAGCCTAGAGACAAAAATTTGAGTAGCTAAAGGTGTAGCACAGCAGTTAGAATGCCTGCCTAGCAAGCACAAGGCCCTAGGTTCAATTTCCCAGCAACACATTAGCCCAGTATAATGGTACATGCCTATAATCCCAGAATGTGGGAGGCTGAGACAGGAGGATTGCTGTGTGCGCAAGGAAGCCTGCTGGGCTACACAGCAAGTTCAGGACCAGTCTGGACTATAGAGCAAGATCCTGTCTCAAAAAAAAAAAAAAAAAGAAAAAGAAAAGAAGAACCACTAATACACAGATGGCTGTTAAACTCATGGAACATTAAATGTTTCCAAATAGCAGGATAGTAGTCAAAAAAAAAAAAAAAAGGAAAAAAGAAAACAAGAGGTCTCAGGATTGATTTCTAGAACAGTAACACTTGGAGGTTAAGCAAACTAAGAGCCAGAGAAAAGGATGGGAAAAAAGCTGCTGCCAGTGAGAAAAGATCTTTTGTTTTTTAAAACCGAAGTATAGCAATGAAGACATCAAAAACATGTTTCAAACAGGGAATGAAGAACGATTAGAAGACAAAGACGCAACCACTACATTTAGAAAAGCTGTCAGGCCACATAGTACAGGTCTATAATCCCAGCACTATGAGAGGCTACGGCACTAGGATCACCAAGTTTGAGTCCAGCCCAGGCAACTTAATGACTTAGGAAGTCACTGTCTCAAAACAAAACTAAAAATGGGCTAGGGATGTGGCTCAGTCCAAAGGCCTTGGGTTCAATCCACAGTACCACAAAAAAAAGGGGTGAAGAACATGGTTGACCTTGACAAGAACTGTTTCAATGACATGAAGTGGGTAGAACAGATGCCTTAGTAGGGTGAGTCTGGAAGAAAATGAGAAGTGAGAATAAAAAAGAGAGAATATGGGCAACTTTCATTATAATAACTTTGGCCATGCAGACTTCCTTTTCAAAGCTCAGTATCTAAGGACTTGGGCTACAGCTCAATGGTTAAAGCACTTGCCTATCATGTGCAAGGCCTGCGTTTAATTCCCCAGCACCACATGAAAGGTAGCTGGGGGATGGAGGAACGGCTCAGCGGTTAAAGCTCTTGCCAAGCTAAGCGCTTAAGTACTCAAGTTCAATTCCCCAGCACCACATAAACCAGGCCTGTAATCCCAGCACTGAGGAGTCTGAGACCGGAGCATTGCCTTGAGTCTAGGCCAGCCTGGGTTCCATAGTGAGCTCAGGACCAGCCTGGGCTAGAGTGATACCCTGTCTCAAAAAATAAATAAAAATTAAAAAATAAAGAGTAGCTGGGCATGGTGGCATACACATGAAATCCCAGCACTTAGGAGGCTGAGTTCAGGGCCAGCCTGGGTTACATAGTGAGTTCAGGACCAGCCTGGTCTACAGAATAAGATCTTTTGTCTCAAAAATAATAAATAAAAAATCAAAAGCCCTCCATATCTTTAAGTTTCTCTGCTTCTACAGGGCAGAGGGAGAATTTTTGCATCAACGAAATAACTTATCAAGCATCTACTATATATAAAGCTCAATGCTAGGCGCTGTGTGGGTTACAAAAGTAATTCTTGTCCACAAGATGCTTTTCAGAATAGAGAGCAGGGCACATACACCAAGAGGAAGACTCAGATGAAGATTGCAGGAGTTCCAAAAAGCAGCCTCTAATTCGTAAAAGTGGATTTGGAAGGCTCCATGGAGGAAGTGGTCCAGGGCATCTGACTATAGGTAGAGTCTGAAGATGTGCAATTGAGGGTGTAGGAAGAAGTAACTCCTGTGAAAAGAACTCATATAGGTGGCGCATAGGCGGGAAAGCATGAACTGGTTCGGGCAGTAAACCACAGTCAGTTTAGGTGGAGCGCCGACTATTCGTCACAAGAATAATAAGGTCTGACTGGGGATATCACAGGCTCCGTGCCATGGGCAAGGAGGTCAGCCCATAACATTGTCCAGGGACACGGCCTGTGCCCCCAGCGGAAACAATCTCCCTAGATCCCGCGCCCCTGCGCTCCTGCAGCGAAAGCTTCCCGGACTCTTGACTCATCTCTACGGCATTCTTCCCCGCCTCGTCCCGGTGGCAGGGGCCACAGCCATGCCCCAACTCTCGCCCTTTCTGTAAATTCAGAGGAACCGCCTCCACTGCCCGGGACTCACCACCCTGGGTCTGAACCGCTTAACGCGGCCTCAACGTCGTCGAGCAGTCGCCATCTTTCCCATTTCCTGGTCGCGTATGTGCACCCTGGACGCGCGGCAAGCTGGGAAGGCAAGTCCTTGGGGCCTGGCGACGCAGGCCCATGACGGGGCCAAGGAACTACGAATCCCAGAATTCATGACGCGAGCGCCGGACGAGCAGCGGGACCTGCTGGGAAGTGTGGTTCACTAAGTATTAGCGCCTACGCGGAAGAGTTTACTGCTGGCCGGCTCTTCCTTATGGTTCCCCGAAAGGTTTTGGAATCTGCTGGACTCCCTAGAAATTTCAGTCAATGACTGTCATGACTGGTAGCTTACAGCGGAGGAATTTAATGGGTTCCTTAAGTAACTGTAATATAGCCGCTCATGATAGCACTTGCTAGTTAACCCAGCGCTTTGGGCTCTGGGATTGCGAGGCAGGAGAATTGTGATTTCGAAGCCCGCCTGGATAATTTAGTGAGACTCTCTCAAAAACTGTAGCTCGGTAGGAAGGCCCTGAGCTAGATTCCCAGTACCAAGACGGAAAAAGGTAATTCTATTCTACAGTTGTACTAAACACAGTAACAACAAATACTTTACTGTTTGTGGAAAAGTGCTTTTGCAAAAATTCTGTGCAAGAGATCGGCTGCATTTTGCAGCTGGATAAACTAAAAATCAGGTTACAGGAGTAGTCTGGTACTTTGCAATGAAGACAGCACAGTTATTCATTTCATTGTGCAGAAGTACCCCAGGTGGGGCTGGAGGAATAACACAGCAGTTGCCTAATAAGCACAAGGGCCTCAGTTCAATTCCCCATCACCACATAAACCGGGTATGGAGGCACATCCCTGTAGTCCCAGCACTTGAGCTGGTGAAGCAGGAGGATTACTGTGAGTTCAAAGCCACTCTGGGCTCCATCGCGAGTTCAGAACCAGCCTGGACCTCTGAGCCAGACACTGTCAAAAGGTACCCCAGGCTTGAAGAGATCCTTTTTTCAATTCTGAACTGGTATCTGGAGAGAACAGGATAACAATCTCTAATTGAGGCTGGAGAAATGGCTCAGCGGTTACAGCGCTTGCCTAGTAAAAAATAAAAGAGAGAAATATGGCATCTCTTGGGCTGTGGTGCTTGCTTCTTCAACTTTCTAAAGCAAGCCTGACTTTTATTCCAGGTAGGACCTTATTTTCTTTTTGTCTATACTGATAATTAAACACAGAGCCTCTTGCATGCTAGATGGTACTCCACCACTGCCCAGGCTAGCCTCAAGCTGGTTATCCTCCCCCCTCAGCCTCCAGTGTAGATAAGAGCACAGGCATGAACCTTCCCACCTGGTGCCATGATTTTCTTGTCCCAAAGATCTGCGCGCTGTTTTAGACCGCCTCATTATTTTCGTTTCTTTCTTCTAGTTCCTTCTTCGGTTGTCTATGGGATCCCGAATCATACTCTCAGTTTGCTTCTCTTTGGTTTATGGGTTCACAACTCAATCCCCCCTCAAACACACATACAATGCAACTGCTAGGATGACTGAGATAACAAGTATTTAATGTCTTCTTCCTGCACATTTCTCTGTGATAAGCTGGGTTGTTTCAACCCTACATGGCTGGCTGACTGATTTTTCTCTCCCAGTATGCTCCCAGTTCTCAATGAGGGCTGTAGAATAGACCTTAACCCTAAAACTCTGAGCATTTTGCACAGTGGCCCAAAGTAAGCTTAGAAGACGTACACTTCTGCTGTTAGAACTCCAGTCTTCCACGGCTCGCCTTCTTGCCAGGGCAACTGAAGGAAGTCGGTCTACTGTGAGTAATTCACGAAGTAAACGCTAGAGGGCTCTCCACTCATAGACTGGAACCCCAACAAAAATGAACTACAACCTGCTATTCCCCATCCCATAGACCACAACCTGCTTAGAGCTACCGGTATTTATTGAGAATCTTCTAAATGCCCAACTTAGAACTGACATTTAGCCTAAGTTACTTATTTTATACCTACTTATCATAAGAGTATGATATGGATATTACCTCCATTTTTCTAATAACCCAGAAAGATTGTGCCTTCCAAAAAGTGGGAGTTGTGTGTGGTGGTATAATGCCAGCATTCTGGGAGGCTGAGGCAGGAACATTGCAAATTCAATCACAGCTAAGGCAATTTAGTGATTTAGTGAGAATCTGTCTAAAAATAAAACAACAGGCTGGAGTAACGGCACAGCAGTTATAGTACTTGCCTTGCAAGTGAAAGGCGCTGAGTTCGATTCCCCAGCACCACATGAAGCTAGTCATGGTGGCACATAACTGCATGACTCCAATCCTAGCACTCGGGAGGCTGAGACAGGAGGATTGCTGTGTATTTGAAACCAACCTGGGCTACATAATGAGTTCAGGACCAGCCTGAACTACAGAGTGAGACCCTGTCTCAAAAATAAATAAAATATAAAAGGTCTGGGGATATAGCTCAGTGAGACAGCCCTAAGTTTAATTGCTACTACCATTTTTTAAAAATGGAGCCAGAATAGGACTCCAGGCTTCTTTAATGTCAGAGTCCATGCTTTTCCCAGGACCTCTGTGCTTTGCTATATCCTCAGCCCATTCATTTTTTAATTTTGATTCTGAGACAGGAACTTGTTAAGTAGGTAAATTATATAGGTTGGGCTTAAATTTACAATCCTCCTGTCTCAGCCTCCCAGTGTGCTGGGATTATAGGCCTTTGCCACCAGGCCTGGCTCCAGTTTCTCTCTCTCTCTCTCTCTCTCTCTCTCTCTCTCTCTCTCTCTCTCTCTCTCTCTCTCTCTCCTTGACACAGGGTCTCACTCTGTAGTCCAGACTGGTCCTGAACTCATTATGTGGCCCAGGCTGGCCTCAAATTCATGGCAATCCCTCCTGCCTCAGCCTCCCAAGTGCTGGGATTACAGCTGGGGAGTTGAACTTGGGGCCTTGTTGTTGAGGCCTAGGCTAGTGCACTAATCACTGTGATATTCCTCCAACCCCTACAGTTTTTAAAGGTAAGTAATTTGAAGGCTGAAGTCATAGCTCAGAAGTTAAAACACTTTCCTAGCAAAGCGCAAGGCCTTGGGTTCGATTCCCCAGGGCCACATAAGTTGGACCAACACTCAGGAGGCAGAGGCAGGAGAATTGTATTGAGTTCAAGGCCAGCCTGGGTTAAACAGCAAGTTTAGGAACGGGCTGGATTACAGAGCAAGACCCTTTCTCTAGAAAGAAAGGAAGGGAAGGGAAAGGAAGAAAGAAAAGAAAGAATGAATTGAGACCCAGAGCCATAAGAGCTCTCTCCCATGTTTGTAATGTAAAATTTCTCTAGCACTTGTGCACACCTCTCATGACACACATGAGACACTGAGCTTAAAAAATAGTCTTTACTGGGGTTGGGGCATAGCTCAGCAGTTTTTTTGTTTTGTTTTGTTTTGTTTTTTGTATTTTTTTAGGCAGGGTTTCATTCTATAGTCTGGGCTGGTCCTGGACTCACTATGTAGCTCAGGCTGACCTCAAACTCACAGCAATCCTCCTGTCTCAGCCTCCTGAGTGCTGGGATAATAGGCATGCACCATCATGCCCGGTTTATGTGATACTGGGGAATTGAACCCAGGCTCTGTGCTTGCTAGGCAAGTGCTGTAACTACTGTGCTATTCCTCTCAGCCCCCCAGTTAAAGCATCTGCTTAGCAAGTGCAAAGCCCCAGGTCAACTCCCCAGCACCACATGAAGGGGGCGTGATGGTACATGCCTATAATCTCAGCACTCAGGAGGCTGAGACAGAAGAATTACTGTGAACTCAAGGCCAGCCTGGACAACATAGTGAGGTCAGGACCAGCCTATAAAGTGAGACCCTGTCTCAAAAGTAAATACTCAGAAAAGAGGGTAGGGGATGGACTAGAGGAATAGCAATGCAGTTAGGGTGCTTGTCTAGCAAGCCTAAGGCCTTGAGTTTGATCCCCCAACACAATGTAAAGCCAAGGGTGGTGATGCATGCCTGTAATCCCACCACTCAGGAGGCTGAGGCAGGAGGATTGCCATGACTTTGAACCCAGCCTGGGCTACATAATGAGTTCAGGACCATTTTGGACTAGAGTGAGATCTTGCCTCAAAAATGAATAAATACATAAATTTGATAATGTAAAGTCCTCAGCACAGTGCTGAGCACATAGTAGGTACAAAGTAACTTTCAACTGCCAGCACTGCACTGTGAAAATTGGGAAAGGAGGGCTGAGTCACAGAGGAGAAGGGAATTAAGGTCCCTGAGTTACTTACTGTCAATGGACACTGGAACTGAAAGGTCAGTGACAGCTGTCACCTATCCTTGACCTCAGAGGAGACTATAGGGTAGGTGTCACCCTGCCTTAGCTTACTCTGCGCACCTTCTGCTGGGGATGGCACTCCGCGGCGTGATCCTCCACACGTGGTTCCTCCTCGCCTTTCTCCCTTAGAGATTCTACGGAAGCGGTTCTCAGCCGGAAGTGATTTTGCCCAGGAGACAGCGCTATTTGAAGCCATTTTGGTTGTGACACCTGAAGGTGCCACTGTCATCTAGAACCTGTCAGGTGCCAGAGAGGCCGCTAAACATTCTGTACTGCATAAGATGCCCCGACTGTGAAAAAGCATTCTCTGCTCCACATGTCCAAAGGACAAGCAGTCCTGCTCTGGGGCTAAGGAGCAGGACCTGTGTGGGACCAGGGCAGGAAGCGGGGAAAGGACAGGAGCTCCTTGTGGGAGGGGCTGAGGAATCACAGAGCTGCCACCCTGTCTGCCACCCACAGATAGGGTCCCAGGACAGCTTTCCCCTGGTTATCAACAGTCAGGAAAACAGAAACAGGTGGGAGGGGAAGGAAAATAAAAGGAAAAGAGAGCCAAGTTCTTTATATGTATATTTTTCATTAATAAATAGGTTTTTCTTCTTTAAACACATAACATATAACAGATTGAAACACTCCCCCCCTCCCCCCAATTCCAAAGACAAGAGTCTATAAAACAAACACCAGCTGCACTGCCCTAAGGGCAGAAAAAGTCTGGTCACCCCCCAGCCCTCCCTGCAGCACCGCCACCCCAGGCCAGCAGGAGAAGGCGCCCGGGGCTTCTCCCTTGGACTCTGGGAGGCAGGTGGAAGCGTATGAATGTGTGATGGTGGATACGCAAAGCTGAGGCTCCCTTCTCATCGGCTCCGGCCAGCCCCTGCCCCGATTTCAGTAGCGAAGCACCCGGGTGGAGCTCCTGAGGGAGCTGCCTCTCGGCTTTCCCTTCTCCATTCCTCCGCCGCCACCTTAACGGGGAAGGGAAGGGCCCAGGGGCCCTGCCCATCCTCGCGCCTGCGTGGGAACGCTGTGTGGAAGAGCGTGATGCCAGAAGGTGCGGCTCCGGTGGCTGGCCAGCGCGCCCCGAGCCCCACGCGTCTCCTCTGGAGAGGGGCAGGGGGCAGGGGGACAGCTGCCCCTCCACAACCTAGCGCCTGGCTTGGGATGGGATGGTTCTCACTGTCAGGTCCTCCTGCCTGGCCCGGCCTCTTCCTCTCCTCTCATTCCTGTCTCCTTCCAAACCCTCACCGTGGCCACCTGAAAAACCGTGCCCAGTGTTCTAAATTGTCTCATTCTCCCTCTCCCCGCACCTCTGCACCCCGAGGGAGGAAGTGAGGGGTGTCTTGCCCCCTCCTCCAGCTCCCCCTTCACATAATAGAGCAGCTTTTGGCCTTTTCCTTCTTGAAGGTAGAAGAGATGAGTTCAGAGCGACTGGGAAGGTGGAGTAGTCGCTTGGAGAGGCTTCGGACGGGGCTCTTTGGGGGCACTGGGCTGGGCTTGTTCAGGCACACCACGGAGGCCATCCGGAAGATACTGTGGATACTCTTCTCCGAGGTGAAAGCTGAGCCTTCCAGGTACATCTCTGCACCCAGCTGCTTGGCTATGGCACAACCCTGAGGGGGTGAGGGTAGTTAATGCAGGGGACCAGAACAGTGGGGAAACACTACTGCCTCCTATGCCCCACTCCCCAGGGCCATGCCAAATGCAGCCACCACCGTCCCTGCCAATTATTATTATTATTATTATTATTATTATTATTATTAGACAGGGTCTTGCTCTGCAGCCCAGGCTGGTCCTGAACTCACTATGGAGCCCAGGCTGGCCTTGGACTCACGGCATCCTCCTGCACCTCAGCCTCCTGAGTGCTGGAATTATAGGCATGCGCCATCACACCCAACTTACATGGTGTTGGGGAAATCAAACTCAGTGCCTTGTGCTTGCTAGGCAAGCGTTCTAACCACCGTGTTATTCCTCCAGTTGCTCTGCCAATTATTTCTGTGAAGGCAAAGCCTAACTACACGTTAGAATCACTCCATACACGTGTAAAACTACACTGATGGCTCAGCGGTTAAAGCGCTTACCTAGCAAGCACTAAGTCAAGCGCTAAGTACCCGAGTTTGATTCTCCAGCATCACATAAGCTGGGCTTGTTGGCACACACCTGTAATCCCAGCACTCTGGAGGCTGAGGCAGGAGGATTGCCATAGTCCAAGACCAGCTTGGGCTACAAAGTGAGTTCAAGACCAGTTTGGGCTACAGAACGAGACCCTGTCTCAAAAAAAAAAAATTACACTGATGTCAGACTAAGCAAATCAGAATTTCTAGGTATAGGGTGTCAGCATTAGACATTTGTCTGTTGGGGGTGATGCTAGAGCTCAAATCCCGAGCCTTGGGTTCTACCACTGAGCTACACCCCTTCCCCAGAATTAGTATGTTAAGAGCTTCCTTCAAATGACTCTAATGAGAAAAAGTGGCTTAAGAGAAATGCTGGTTGCACTTCTATATGCATTAGAAATTAAATTATTCAAGAGTCTTGTTAAAAACTCAGATTCCCATAGGTATGGACTTAAGAATTTAAAATTCCTGGGCCTAGAGGAATATTACAGTGGTTAGAGTGCTTGTCTAGCAAGCACAAGGCCCTGAGTTCAGTTACCCAGCAGCACATAAGCCAGGTGTGATGGCACACACCTATAATCCCAGCAGTCAGGAAGCTGAGGCAGGAGGATTGCTGTTGAGTTCCAGGCCAGCCTGGGCTACATAATAAGTTCAGGATCAAATGGACTGCAAAGTGGGACCCTGTCTCAAAAAAAAAAAAAAAAAAAAAAAAAAAAACCTGAAACTCCTATAAGCACTGCTAATGATCTTTTGTCCATGTGGTCCACAGAAAATGACCTTAGAAATGCTCACACACACTGGAATGGCTTGCCTGCCAATTCACAGCACACATTTGGGTAAACAGGTACCCAATATGCTTATGTAGGTGACTACTTTGCTAATTGTAGATCACTTCCTTAGTGCTAATTCTCTCTTGCCATGGTAAAGAGCGTGAGCAGGGGCTGTACTTCAAGCCTCTGCCTGTAGACTCTCCCACCTCATTACACACACACACACACACACACACCTGCTCATAGGAGATGGGGGCCTGCTTCTGGTGGGACAGCTCCATCAGGGTGCTCAGGTCTGTTCGAAGGTCAGTCTTGCAGCCAATAAGTAAAACACGGGTGCTGGAACAATAATCTAGAATTTCTGTCCTCCACTGAGTGGCCAAATAGGAAGAAGGGAAGGGAAAAGAAAAAGGAAGGAGAGTCAGTGGCAGACAGGTACCACAATTCCAGTTGGCAATATCACACATACCACCCAGACCGTCTCCAGCTCAGTCCTCCCTCTGAGTCACAGCTTCTCTCCTGTACTAATTACATCATCTTCCTGCCCAAAAGGCCTTTGGTGGCACCAGATTGCTGATCTGGGAGCCTGTATCTTCAGTCAATGGTCCAGTCAGCAAGGAGGGCACGGGGCAAGTTTCCTCCCACGCCCACTCCCTGCCAAGCAGAGAGAACATGGGCTCTGCCCCCTCATCCCAGCCAAAGGGCCTCACAAGTCCAGAATGCCAAGGGGAAGCCAACCCATCTCCTCAAGGGAAGAACACAACCCCTCAGTCTTGTGGGAAATGAGGCTGCTTCCCCAAAGCTTCCTGGGGCTCCTCAGTTTAGCACACCTTGCCTCTTCAACCCAAGCATTTCCTGCCAGAATTTTAGCTCTGAGCTGCTTGGCTCACTGGGCCAGGGATCCACTTCTATGAAAACTGCCCCCAAAGGGATGTTCCTTAAAAACACAACACTAGAAGGTTCTCTGATTCTTGATGCTTTGTTTCCTAAGTCTCCAACACCCCCATCCTCTCTGGATCTCCAGAACAACAGAGACGTAGAAATGGTAGAAGGCACTAGGTAAGGAGACTTAGGTTCCTATCTCACAGTTATAGTTAATGATGTTTTTTTGAGTTTGTCTCTCCACAGGCTTAAAGAATAAGTCATGGAAGATGGGAAACAGGTTGTGAAGAGAAGACTTCATTGGGAAACTTATAGAAAGGGAAAGGAAAATAGAAGGGGGGTAAAGCTTGTGCCAGTCAGAGGGGACCCTGGAAATGTGGGTTGCTCCAGCTTATAGATTTAAGAAAATCTCTTCTTTGGTCTCAATAACTTCTTTTCTTCTTCTTTTTATTTATTATGTATGGTGGTATTAGGAATTAAACCCATGGCCTCCACACTGAGCTACATCCCAGCTTTTTTTTTTTTTAGACAGGATTTCCCTAAATTCCTTCCCTGGTTTCAATTCAATCTCATTTTCCTTGCTTGCTTTCTTTTTCTTTTCTTTTCTTTCTTTTCTTTCTTTCTTTTTTTTTGAAACAGGATACTGCTCTGTAGCCCAGGCTGGTCCTGAACTCACTGTGTAGCCCAGGCTGGCCTCAAACTCACAGCAATCCTCCTGCCTCAGCCTCCTGAATGCTGGGATTATAGGTGGGCACCATCATGCCTGGCTTATGTGATGCTGCGAAATCAAACTCAGGGCCTTGCCCTTGCTAGGCAAGTGCTCTAACTGCTGTGCTAGTCCTCCAGCCCACACAAGAGGATCTGATGACAGCATTCTCAAGAGTCCTTATTCTCCTGTTGGATTACAAGGTGTGAGATTTACCTATCTTTACCTTTTTGAGAGCACTGTCCACTGTCTCTGGACGGCTGATGTCAAAGCATAATAAGACTGCATCTGAGTCGCTGTAGCAGAGTGGACGGACATTGTCATAGTAAGGAGATCCTGATGTCGAGGAGAAAAAGCCCACAGTGAGCCATGGTACCTTCCAGATCACACAGGCCTCGGGCCGGAAGCCCCAGGGCTCCATCCTTGATTCCTTAGGGTACAGCCATCTCCCCTGGGAAATGTGCTGCTGCCTGGAAGCTTGGGACCTGACCACCTGCCAGACAGCTGTGAAAGAGTACCAGCCCCCTGTGTCCTGAAAAGGGGCAAAGTAAAAGAGGGTAGAGGATGGTCGCACCCTCTCTGAGTCTCTCCTGCCTGCGTATCTTAAGGTCTGTTCATTTTCTGAGTCCAACAAGATGCTCCCAAACCCTGCAGAGAGACCAGATTTTGTTTAAGGTCACTTCTCCAAAGTCTACCTGCTGCCAAACCTCTGCTCCCTTCTGCTCTAGGGTCTCCCAGGTGAAGAAACAAGCCTGCTTGTTACATAACTGGCTCCTGCTTCTTTACCTTGGCAAGGAAAGGAGAACATGAAGGACTCCTGCCCCCTTCCTCCACCCACCCAACCGCTTACCCTGACAGCCCTAGCCCCTGCCCCCTGAGATGTCAGGAGGGCAGTCTCAAAGATAACAGGGCCAACAGCTGGGGACTTAAGGCCCGAGCAGGGGTCCTTCACTGGGAGGGGAACAGACCCAGGGGTGTGATAGGGGGAAAGCTAGGAGCTGAGGCTGTGTTGCCCCCAACCCACCCCAAGGAACAGTAGCGGATTTGGAACCCAGACAATCCATGCTCAGAATAGCAAGCAGCCCCTCTCCCTGCACCGCAATTGCCATGGAAACTGGGGGGAAGCCAAGCTGGGGTAGGGGGTGTCAGTCATAAAAAAAGAACAACTAAGGGGGAGGTAGGATAGCTGCCTCCTCCCTCGAGAACACACCCCGTCCCTTTCTGAGCTGGGGCTGACCACGCAGCCCTGAGGAAGGGAGCACTGCAGCACTGGCACGGGAGGGAGGAGGTCTCCATCTTGTCTCCAAGTGATCCCCTTCTCCTAAGACCAGCAAGTGGGTAGTGGGAGTAGATTCCACCCTGAGCCCAGCACCCACCACCCGCAGCACTGCTGTGTCCTCCTTCCTTGTGGGACCTAGTTTCAGACAGGGAGTCTGAAGATAATCGGTAGCCTTCATCCTTTCCAAAATTAGGGGGTGGGGGTGCGGCACCGCGTGGAGAGACCACACTTGCTGGTTTTCTATTATCTGGATTAGGGATTCAAGGGCAGCGTCCTCCTGACTGCAGGGGGATGGGGAAACAGCAGGGGGCTGGGGGGCGGTGGGCATGAGATGAGCTGCAGTCAGGTTTGGGAAGATCGAGAGGTGGGAGGGGACGGCAGAAGCAGCACCATACATCACGCAAACACGCTGCATTCTGGTCAGATCCAGCCAGCATAGCACAGTCCCAAACCTGCCTCCCCGCCGGGAGCTGCAACAGAGGAGAGCACGTCAGCCTGAGGAATTTTCGCCAGCGGGGAGCATGAGGAGGCCTATTCCCACTCCTTTCAGACCTCAAAACCAGAGCATGGGAGCAACAGCTCTTTGGAGGAGCAGGGTGGCATATTTGTACCATGTAACAGGAAACCTCTAGCCACTTACATAGGTCGCTCTTAAACTCTGACTGAACGTGCATTTTTGGGGTGAGAAGTGAGTTTTATTTTCATTTTGTTGTTGCTAGCCTTCAATGCTTGATTATGATACTAAGCCAGCCTATTAGAAAAGGACTGAGGCCGATAGATGGTGTGAAAGGCTCGGAATCAAGGCAGAGGAGAGCCAGCGCCAGGACTTGGGGCTGAGAGCAGGCGACGCATGCATCTTCTGCTTCGCCTGCGTAAGGGAAGATGATCAGAGCCAGCCCCTCTTCTGGCCAGCCGCTGTCCACAACATGACCGCGGCCTATATTAAGCCATCTCCCCCCCTCCAAGACACAGATGATGCATCGCTTCGTCCCTGCGCCGCAGCGGTGGTGTGACGAGCGGAGCTGAGCTGCGGCAGGCAGGCCACCGTGGCCAGAGGTGTAATGCGGGAGAGAAAATTGGCCTATTCCTCCCAAAGCAGGCTGGACTCCCTGCCCCACCAGAACTGCCTCCAGGAGCACTGCCTCCTGCTTTGTTTATAACTTTGCTCAGGGGAAGAAAAGGCTGGGGGGCGGGGGGACGGGGGAGGGGGCTGGATAGCAAAGAGAAAGGAGACCCACTTCCACTCTGTACCCTAGACCGTCTGGCTCAATCCACCAACAGCCCCCACCCCCAACCAAGGAATTTTCAGACCCCTTTTTTCCATTTCCTGGCAAGCATCTGTCTGGTCCCCCGCGGAAGGGGGAAGAGATTTCTAAAAAGCAGCAGCTGCAGCCGACCTGTGGCTGCGGCAGGAAAGGGGCGCTGGGGCTGGCTGCCGCCTCACCTGACGTGTCCCAGAGACTCAGCTCCACTCTCTGTTCCTCGGTCTCCAGACAGGCTGTGTAATTCTCAAACACGGTGGGCACGTAGGTCTGTGAGAAGACGAGAATCATTCTCACCTGGGCACCTCTGGAATGACTGGCCACCCCGGGAGCCACTCACCCACACTCTGGGATAGGGAAGTGTCGGGTTAAAGAGGTCCCAGGGGAGGCGAAAAGGGGTCCGGGGACTGCGTGGGGTCAGAGGGAAAGGACTGCAGAGAAACAGGCGCTGTGCTCATTGGAACTTAAGAGGCAGGAATGAGCCCCTAACAGGGACAAGCCCTCCACAGCCGACACGGTCAGAGACATAGACACCCATTCCAGACCTGTTTGTCCCCCCATTTCAGAGCCACAGGCAATTCTAACCTCCACGGTTCCCCGCAAGCCCCTCACACCTAGGACTGGCAGAAAGAGGCAGCTGGGGGCAGGTGGGCAGGTGCTACGTCAAGAAGAAACCCCAAGCTCTCCACGGCCTCTCGTTTCCTCTCCTGAGAGCAACTAACTCCGGGGATGAAGGGAAGTAGGAGGAGATTTGATGGGTGAAGAGGTGAGGAGGAAGGAGCCGGCCAGGCGGAAGAAGTGGGACAGGTCTCGGGGGGACCAAGGCAGGGCAGTCCCCCAGCCAGAAAGCAGCCGAGGGCGGCGCAGGCTGGGGTGAGGCACGGGACGGGTGGGGGGACGGCCTCCTGGGCCGTGGGGCCGGACGCCGGGCGGCCGCTCACCTCCGGATAGCAGTCCTTCGCTAGCACCTGTAACATCGCCGTCTTCCCGCACTGCACGTCCCCCACCAGCACGAGCTTACACCTGACCACCACCGGCTGGGGCGCTCGTCTCTCCTTCATGGCTGCAGCCTCCGCGGGATGGGGCTCGGATTCCGGGCGGCGGGGGAGCGCCAGGTGAGTAGCCCGGCACACAACCTCGGTCGGATTCCCGGCCTCCCTCTAACTGAGGAGGAGGGCGGCACGGCCCCTTTATATCGCCCTGATCGAACCAATCACAAGAGGAGGCGGGCCCTGCGGAGGCCAATCCCTGTGGTGGGATCCCCTCCCGTAGCCAATGAGAAGAGGATCTGAGTCAGCGCCTTCTTCCTTCCTTCCCTTTCCCTTAAAGCTGTGCCGTTGCTTACCCCCAAGGGGGATTCCCATGCTGTTTTCTGTTTGTATTGGGAAACAGGAGGGGAACTGAAGCAAAACTAGGTGAACTTGAGAGGCCACCAGTTCAGGTCATAAAAATATATACTAGCCATGGAAACAGAAAGTGAAGTCACACAGGAGTCATGGAGACTGTCCCGGGGAAGAGCAGGACCTGTGTAAACTAAGGGTGGGGGTCACCTGAAGTGGGGTTCAGAATCTTGTTCCAGAGCTGAACACACGGACCACGTGTCACCTGAGGTGGAGAGCTGTGTCTGCTTCCAGACACCTCTGACTCCGTTATTCCATCTAATTTCTATCCAAACCAGTTCTACTTCCGGCGTCCTCTCCCAATATCAGTTCCTGCTGCCGCCTTTTACAGCCCAAGTCCACCTTCACCAAAACAAAGATAGGTATAAGCAAAAATACAAAACGAGCCCTGGCTCCTACCCCGAGTCAGGCAGAGAAAAAAGGAACCAGGGCAGCTGCAGTGGAGAAGAGGGACAGAACAAAAGCTAAACCAAATCTGGCTACCAGCCAGCCTCTCACCCCAGGCCAGCAGGAGGCTGAAAGATGTTTGTTCTGGTGCCTGGTTTCAGCTTCTGGATGAATCAGGTGCAGGCTGAATTCCAGGTGGACATCAAGTGACAGTGACGTACTGATGTGTGTTATTTGGTTAAAGTCCAGACCAGACAACTGTGCCTGGAACGCTGGGATTGGGAGCTGGGGAATATCTAAGGTTGCGCCGAGCTACTGCTAATTACCTCTCAGAGCCTTCTGTCTTCTGGGCCTCTCTAGTAGGCAGGGCTGTGGACATGAGCCACACCAAGGACAAACAAGACCCTGACGAGACCTGAGACTGAAGTGTGACCAAGCTTAAGCAAACTTGAGAGCAATCTTGGTCTGTCTTCCAGTCGCTTTGCCTAAACAAGTCCAGGGCTTCTGGAGTGCGCCCTGGGGTCTTGTTCACAATTAACGTGAACTCTTAAGTCAAATTTGTTGTTGCCCCACCAGGGGGCATTTTCTTTGTAATAAATGAAAGCCTTCCCTAGAGAGAGAGATTTATGGACTGGAGGAATAACACAGCAGCAGAGTGCTCACCTAGCAAGCACAAGACCCTGGGTTCCCCAGACGACATAAACTGAGCGTGAAGGGCCAGGCCTGTAATCTCTGCACTCAGGAGGCTGAGGCAAGAGGACTGCCATGAGCTGGAGGCCAACCTGGGCTACATAGTGAGTTTAGGACTAGCCTGGACTACAGAGCAAGACCCAATCTCAAAACAAACAAAAACCCCAAAACAAAGAATGAGATTTCTGATGCTCACCATATATATATATATAATTTTTCCCCCAGACAGGGTCTCACTCATGGCAGTCCTCATGGCAGTCCTTCTGCCTTAGTCTCCCAAGGTCTGAGATTATAGGTATGCGCCCCCACACCCAGTTTATGTGGTGCTGGGGAACTGAACCCAAGGCCTTGTGCTTACTGGGCGAATGCTTTAACCGCTCTGCCATTCCGCCATCCCTCTAATGCTGCTATAAACGATTGGAGAGTGGAGGTTATTTTCAGACTGTATCCTAGCCAATGTCTCTGCGGTTTCCAAGTCCAGGTTGCTTGGTGGAGGGGTTGGGACCAGGCCTGCGCTGCCCTCTGCTCATCTTCTGAGCACTACCTTTTCCAGAGATGGCAGTCACCTGAGGGAACCTCCAGGGTAGAAAGAGGGTTACACAGGGGCTGCCACTACCTGTCTGCCTTCCTCTCCCAAGTACTCTGGAAGTGCTCTCTCTTCACTCTCCCCCAGGACTCGTTCTCAGCCTTCAGACAGCGTTCTGTCTGTGTAAGCTGCCCTCTTTTTGCCCTTGTCCAGCATCCTGACAGCGTCTCCAAGCTTCCCATAGTGCAGTTTGGGAGATTCCAGAACAGCTGTAAGATCGCAGACTGCCTCAGCGTGAGTCCTTTCCCTCAGCCTGACCTCTGCCCCAGCCCATTCCCCACCCCTGGCTCCTCTAGAGGCCGTTCTGGAAGCACTGGCAGAGCTCCTAGGGGTCCTCCTAGCCCTTGATGGGGTTCCCTCCAACTGTGACTCCCAGCAGTTTGGCAATGTTCTTGTGCAGCCTCACCTTCCTCGAGCCTCTCCGGATACACAGTGCAGGTTAAAAACTGCTCCTGCCCTGCACATGGCTTCCTCTGGCTCCTAACAGGATTGCCATTCCTGAGCTCTGCTGATGTAGAATTCTGGGCGCTGGTGCCAGCACCGATTCTTCCCCGGGTGGCTGCTTATTGGGGTCAAGCAGCAGAAAGCCTGAGCTGTGAGAGAGAGCAGCCTCCGCTACCCACCTCAGACTGGGCCTCCAAAGACATCTGCAGTCACGTTTGTAAGTTGTGGTGAGGTGGTGATGCGTACAGGCCAGGAGGTAGCATGGTGAGGGGACATGCAGAAGGAGCAAAGTGCAACAGGTCTGAGTGTGGGACCCAGCTCTGGCCTTAAGCTGTGCACCTCTGAGTGAGCCACTTCCCTCTCTGGGTCCTGGTTTCCTTAAATGTTATATGGAAGGTCTTATTAGACAAAAGATTTTTAGGCCTTCTTTTTTTAAAACTATTTATCTATTTACTAAATAGTGCTGAGGGTTGAGCCCAGAACCTTCACACTGAGCTACATCCCCAGCCCTTTTTTTTTTTTAAGCCCAGGCTGGCCTCAAACATATGGCAATCCTTCTGCTTCAGCCTCCAAAGTGCTGGGATTACAGTCATGCACCAGCACACCTGTTTTTCTTGAGGTTTGTTTTGGTTTGGATCTGGAGTGTCGCTCACAAGCCTCCTGTTCCTATGGATACTGTGTAGGGTTGGGATGTGGCACCTGGCTGGAAGGGGGCTTGGGGCTTGGCCAGGAGGGGCAGGTGCTGGTTCCACCCTTCCTCCCAGTTTCCCTCTCTTGACCATGCTGTAAGGATCTCTGCCCCAGGAACTCCGGTTCCAGCTCTAGCTGTGGCCCTATCATGTGATTCCACTATTTTCCAACCAACCACCCATGAATGGACTGAGATCTTCTGAAACTGTAAACTACAATAAATCTTTCCTCCCTAATCTGTGGATGTCGGGTATTGAGTCACAGCGATGAAAAAGTAACTAAGATAGGCTTGCTATTTGTTTTGTTTTCATCAGGGTCTCACTCCAAAGTCCAGACTGGTCTTGAACTCACAAAGTATCCCAAGCTGGCCTTGAACTCATAGCAATCCTCCTTCTTCAAACTCCCAAATGCTAGGATTACAGGCATGTGGTACCACGCCTAGCTAGTATGGAGTTCTAGGTGATGCAACCTGGGCCTTTGCACTTTCTAGGCAAACGCTCTATTTGCCAAGCTATGCTCTAAACCCCCTCAGCCCTTTTTAAACTTTTGACTTTGAGACAGGGTCACACTAAATTGCCCAGGATGGGCTCAAACTTGAAATCCTCCTACTTCAGCCTCCTAGAGCGCTGAGATTATAGATCTGTGCCAGGAAGCCCAGTTTAGATCTCTTTTATTAGCAGTTAGGCTCTCTCCTCCAACTTTGTTTAAACATTTTCCAAATATCTTCATTTAAAATTTGTAGGGGCTGGAGGACTAGCACAGCAGATAAAGTGCTTGCCTAGCAAATACATGGCCCTGGCCCTGGGTTCAATTCCTCAGCACCCAGGCGGGAGGAAGGGTTCAGTGGTCAAGCGCTAAGTATCAGAGTTTGATTCCCCAGTACCACATAAACCAGACATGAGGGCGCACACCTGTAATCCCAGCACTGAATTCCCATGAGTTCTAGGCTAGCCTGGGCTACATAGTTACTTCAGGACCAGCCTGTACTACAGAGAGATCCTTTCTCAAAAACAAACAAATAAGTGAAACAAAGACAAACAAACAAACAATAGCTTAACTCTTCCATATTGCCAAATAACCTGTCAGTGTTAACATTTCTTGTGTTGTGTCATACACTGATTTATTTAAATCAGAATCTGAACAAGGTCTACATCATGAATTTTATTGTTGAGGCTCTGTTTCATAAACTTTTATTTTACAGGGTCAAGTCTCCTTCTTTTGCTTTTCTGAGATTGTTTTCCTTTTAATTCATCATTTATTCATTTACTTATTTGTTTTACGATAGAATCTCACTCTGTAGTCCAGGCTGGTTCAGGTAATTAGCTCAGGCTGGCCTTGAACTCATGGTGATCCTCAGCCTCAGCCTCCTAAGCATGAGGATTACAGGCATGCACCATAGCACCCAGCTTATGTGGTACTGGGGAATTAAACCCACGTCCTTAAGCTAGGCCAAGCCCATTTTTTTCAAGGCATAGAACAGGTCTTTATTTAGAAACAAGGACAGAGGGGTAAAAGCTTCCATTACTTAGAATAGAGTCTTGAGTGGGGTTGTCCCTGGCCCAAGCACATTTTTAAATTTGATTTTGAGATATAGTCTTATGATCATAGATCACTAAGGCTGGACTTCAACTTGTGATTCTCTTGCCTCAGTCTTTCCTAGGCACTGGGATTACAGAACTGTGACATGGGGCCTAGCTGCCCTAGGAACTCTTGGAAGGAACTCTCAGGCACTTGTTGTGATGACACACACCTATAATCTTAGTACTTTAGGAAGGCAGAGGCAGGAGGACCACAAGTTCAAGCCCAGTCTGGGCAATTCAGTGACTCAGTGAGCCCTTGCCTCAAAAAATAAATAAATAAATAAATAAAAGGACAGGGGGAGGACTTAAGTATGTATCTTAGTGTAAAGGCCCTGGGTTCAATTGTACTACTGGGGGAAAGTTCCCAGGCACCCTGCCATCTTTGTCTCCCAGAAGTCTGGCAGAGTCGAGTCCACCTTTCCTTAAAATGGCTTAGGAACTGGGTTTGCAGTATGAAGACATAACTTTTTATGCTCTCAGGAGTCCGGACCCTGGCACTTAGGAACACCTGACCTTTGGCTACTGGTGTTTTAGCTGGAGAAACCACAAGAGTGCTGGTCCTTTTGCTAAGACACAGCCTCAGCCTTCAGAGAGTTTCTAATAAGAGGATGAAGAAGCAAGGGACCTGGTGAGTAATTAAGACCAAAGGCAGCAGGGATGGTGGGGTGGGTGCGGACCTGCTCAGGAGGTGAGCACAGGATCTGCATCTGACCCGCAGTTCGGATGCAAGATTGGTGAGGGAGGACTGCAGGTGTAGGGAGCTGCAAAGCGTGGCCAGGACTGAACACTTAGCTCGTCCAGTGGACATGCAGCCAGGTGCAGGGCACAGCACTTGCCTGAGAGCATACTTTGGAAGAGAAATCTTCTGGGGTACCATAAAACACACTTTGAATCCAAAGATACAGGATTTTATAGTTTAAAGAAATACACACTAGTCTCCCATAGGTTGTTCTTTTATTTTTTTTTTCCTTGTGAAATTAGGAATCAAGTCTAGGGCCTCACGCTGAGCTAAATCTCCAGTACATTTTTATTTTTTTATTTTGAAACAATAAGATGCTAAGTTGCTCAAGTGCTCAGTCTGGGCTCACAAACTCATGATCCTCCTGCGTCAGCCTATCAGAGTGCTGCGTTGTTCTTGGTCACCAGTGTCTTCCAGCTGAAGACCACCGACAGACACCTGGAACTGAACAGCACTGGATGTGTCAGCTCCTTTCAGCAACAGGACACACCATGGCAGAACTGAGGCACACCAGCAAAACGAGACGTTAGAAGTCACTTGGGATTGAATATAGGTTTGCTAACTTGGGGAAGAAGTCAGGGAAGTCAGGCTTTGCTCTGGACTGTCAGAAAGTGAGGGATTTTTCTTTTATCTAGAAGGCAGATGAATATTTTATATATATATATATATATATATATATATATATATATTTTTTTTTTTTTTTGAGACAGGGTCTCATTCTGTAGCCCAGGCTTGTCCTGAGCCTACTAACTCAAGGCAGTCCTCCAACTGCAGCCTCCTGAGTGCTGGGATTACAGGGGTGCAGCACCACTCCTAGCTTATGTGGTGCTGGGGAGTCGAACTCTGGTACTTAGCATTTGTCTTAGTTTTTGCTAGGCAAGTGCTTTAACTGCTGAGCTGTTCCTCCAGCCCTATAAGGCAGATGAATAAAGCAAAGTTAAAACTGTGATTGGCTTATGAAAAAAAGCAGTGTTCACTCACACTAGGATAGGTAGATATTAGGCTGTTGTGGTGGCACATGCCTGTAATCCCAGCATTTGGAAGGTTGAGGCAGGAGGATTGCTGTGAGTCCAAGGACAGCGTTGGCTATATAGTGGGTTCAGGACCAGCCTGGGCTACCGAGTGAGACCCTGTCTCAAAAAAAAAAGAAAAAGAAAAAGTCAAGGCTGAAGAAATGGCTCAGCAGTTAACGCACTTGCCTAGCAAGCGTTATGTCCAGTGTTAAATACTCAGGTCCATTCCCCAGCACCACATAAGCTGAGCGTGGTGGTGTATGTCTGCCATCCCAGCACTCGAGGCCGAGGCAGGAGGATTGCTGTGAGTCCAAGGCCAGCCTGGGCTCTATTCTGAGTTCAGGACCAGCCTGGGCTACAGAGCAAGACCCTGTCTCAAAAAAAAAAATCAGATACAATTACTGAGAGGTCATATTTTTGTCTTGATTTATCCACAGAGTGACCTTGCCTGTTAACAGTATTCTGTGAAATAGCTTGTGTTTGATAGGAAAACAAAAAAGCTCTGCTCCAAGTGTCTGGCTAATTCCTGGCTGCCAGAGGCTGGTGGTTTCCCCCTTCCCTACTCCCAGGAACTGGGAGTGTTATTTACATCTGCTAAAAGAACAGAGGAAACCAAAGGCAAGAGAAGACTCTCCCAGGAAAACTCCCTGAAAAAAGTAGCAATGAGTTATAAAACAAACCAAGGACAGGGTGCCAAGCCTGGACTCAGGCTGGCAACCTTTTGGCTGGCCTGGGCTGCATCGAGTGAACAGGAATGTCTTGAGCCACATATAAAATACCTAATATAGCTAATGCAATTGAGTTATTTTTTAAAAAAATCACCAAAACAAGTTCATAATCCTTTAACAAAGCTTACAGGCTGGAGGAATAGTGCAGTGGTTAAAGCATTTGCCTAGCAAGCCCCAAGGTCCTGGGTTTGATTCCCCAGGACGACATAAACCCGGCATGGTGGTGCACACCTGTAATCCTAGCACTCAGAAGGCAGAGGTAGGAGGATTGCCATGAGTTCAAGACCTACATAATGAATTCAGGGCCAGCCTAGACTGCAGAGTGAGACCCTGTCTCAAAAAAAAAAAAAACTTACAAATTTGTGTTGGACACATTTAAAGCCATCTTGGGGCATCCAGCTGCCCACAGGCTATAGGTCAAACAAGCCTGTTAGAGGAATGAAATGGCTTGGAAGCCAGAGATAAAGGCCTGGGGAAGAAGATCACTATATCCTGGGTGTGGGTGTGTGCATGTGTGTGTGAGAGAGAGGGAGAGTGGGAGAGGAAAGAAAGAAAGAAAAGAAAAGAGAAAAGCAAGCTACCTAGGGAGAACTAAAAGTTAGAAAGGAAAAGAAAGTGCAGAGGAAGGGGCCGAGTGGAGAGAGGCTGAAGAGAGAGGTAGGTCGTGAAGAAGCCTGTGCTCGGTCTGAATGGAGGGAGGAGTAGAAGCCACAGAGGGGAATCCAGCAGCAGCACCATGGGGCAGGCACTGGGCCGGACAGAGCTCAGCATGTGGGTCTCCCCGCCCTCTCCGCCACCAGCTCAAGGCTTGTCTAAGACCAAGATGATAACCTGGGCATGGGGTGGTGAGGCCTCCTGCCAGAGGGAATTTGAAAGGAGGAACAACCTTGGTGACAGAGAAGTCATCAGGGACTCCGCTGATCCTGAGCCTCTGTTTCCCCAGTTCCCAGGTGCAGCTACTTCCTCTTCCTCCTTGTGACAAGTAAGTCCCTTACCTCAGTCACCCTGCTTTCTCTCCCCTGCCACATCAGCCTTTCCTTGGGTTTTGCTTTGCTCTCCGGGGCCTTCCTACAGCCTCTTCCTGATCTGGCAAGGTTGGACACCAGTATGACCTCCCACACCAGATTTCCTGCCTATAAAACCTGTGAGGCAAACGTTGTGTAGTGGGAAATGACTGTAAGGAAACTTAGTTTCTCTATTTGTAAATGGCTAGACTAAAAACAAAAATAAGAAACTGTACAGATGGCGCCCAGCCATGGCATACGAGCTTACAAGTCTTTCTACCCAACCTGGTTCACTGTGAGTAAAACCCAGCTCTTTGCCAGTGTGGTAAAGCACACCTATAATCCCTCTGCTTGGGAGACGGAGCCAGGAAGATCAACAGTGCAAGGCCAGACTGGGCAAATTATCAAGACCCTGTCTCGAAATACAGTTTAAAAGAAGGCTAGGGGTAAGGGGCAAAAGAATGGTTCAGAGGTTAGAGCGCTTACCTAGCAAGTGCTAAATACCTGACAGCAACACATCAGCTGGGCATGGTGGCACACACCTCTAATCCCAGCACTCGGGAGGTTGAGACAAGAGGATTGCCGTGAGCCCAAAGCCACGGAAGCTGAGACAGGAGGATGGCCGTGGCTCCATAGTGAGATCAGGACCAGGCTGCGCTACAGAGCGAGACCTTGTCTCAGAAACAAACAAACACAGAAGGCTAGGGCCGGGGCTCAGCACTCTGGGTTCACGCCTCAGTACTACCACGCACACACAAAAGGAGTCCAACTTCCTGTCCTGGGTCATAGTGCTGGACCTGCCCTCACCCAGGGTGCCCATCTCCTGTGATTCTTCCTCTTTCCGCTAGCTACACTATTTTTTTAACTTTCATTTCCATATCAATGTAATTTTTATTTCTATGTTGTGTCTTTAAGGCTGGGAATGTAACCCAGCAGTTAGAGCACTTGCCTAGCAAGCTCAAGGCCCCGGGCTTGACTCCCCAATGCCACAGAGCCGGGCATGGTGGCACATGCCTGTAATACCAGCACTCGGGAGGCTGACACAGGAGGGTTGCTGTAAATTTGAGCCTGGGGGACAGAGAGTTCAGGACCAGCCTGGACTACAAAGTGAGATATTAATCTCTAAATAAGTTGGAATACCCCACTAGGTACCCCTCTCCTAGAGAGTAAGAGCTTTTACCTCTCTATCCTTTGTTTCTAAATAAAAACCTGTTATTCTACAAAATAAATAAATAACAGGCTGGAGGAATAGAACAGTGTTTAGAGTGCTTGCCTAGCAAGCACAAGGCCCTGAGTTTGATTCCCCAGCACCGCATAAGCTGGGTGTGGTGGTGTATGCCTGTAATCCCAGCACTCAGGAGGTTGAGGTAAGAGAACTGCTGAGTTTAGGACCAGCCCAGACTACAGAGTGAGACTGGCTCTCAAAATAAGTAAGTTTTTAATTTAAAAAATATTGGAAGCTGGAAGAACGGCTCAGCTAATTCAAATGCTAAGTACCTGAGTTTGATTCCCCAGCACCACATAAATCAGGCATGGTAGCACATGCCTGTAATCCCAGCACTCAGGAGGCTGAGGCAGGAGGATTGCTGTGAGTCCAAGGCCAGCCTGGGCTACACAATGAGTTCAGGACCAGCCTGGGTTACAGAGTAAGACCCTGTCTTTAAAAAAAAAAAAAATTTGGGTACTGAGAATTGAGTCCCAGGTCTCCTTACTGGGCTACATCCCTAGCCCATTTTGTTTTTTGTTTTGTTTTTGGTTTTTGGCCACTACTTGCTATTTTACCCTGGCTGGACTGGAACTTGTGATCCTTCTTCCTCAGCTTCCCAAAAGCTGGGATTACAGACCTGTACCACCATGCCCAGTTACTTTATTTTTTAAATGTTTATTTATTTGTATGTGGGGGGGGAGGTGCTGAGAATGGAACACAGGGCCTTTAGAGTATGCTATATCTGCAGCCCATTTTTTGATTTTTATTTTGAGACAGGGTCCCCTTAAGTCACTAAATTGCCCAGGCTGGGTTTGAACTTGGGATATTCCTGCCTTAGCCCCTCAGAATGCTAGGACCTGAACCACCCAGCAAAGCTATGGGGTTTTTTTTTGTTTGTTTGTTTTGGATGGGGGGACAGAATCTTGATCTCTAGCCCAAGCTAGTCCTGAACTCACCATGGAGTCCAGGCTGGCCTTGGACTCATAGTAATCCCCCTGCCTCAGCCTCCCTAGTGCTGGGATTACAGGCATGAGCCACCATACCCATCTTGTGTGGTGCTGGGGAACCAAACTCAGGGTGTTGGGCTTGCTAGGCAAGTACTTTAACTGCTGTGCCATTCCTCCAGCCCCAAAGCTACATTTTACATTTTCATTTTCTTTTATTTTTTTCTTTTGGTTTGGTTTGGCTTTTGTTTTGAGAAGTGGTCTTCCTCTGTAGTCCCGACTGGTCCTGAACTCTCTGTGTATAGTGCCCTGCTTTATTTTTTTTTAAGACAGAGTCTTACTATTTCACCCAGGCTGGTCCAGAATTCCGAGGCTCAAGCAATCTTCCCTCCTGAGCATGCTCAGTTGCCTGGCCTCAGGGCACACTGCATGCCACGTGTATATTTATATCCCCCCACTTCAGGACTAGGGATTATATTTTGTTGTTTGCTTTTTGAGACAGGGTCTCACTCTGTACTCCAGGCTGGTTGAAGTCACTATGGAGCCCAGGTTGGCCTCAAACCCACAGCAATCCCCCTGCCTCAGCCTCCCAAGTGCAGGAGTTACAGGCGTGCGCCACCACATCCTGATAATGTGATGCTGGGGAACTGAACTCAGGATCTTAAGCTTTCTAGGCAAGCACTCTAACCAGTGAACTAAGTCCCCAGCCCAGTACTATGGACTGTAACCAAGGCCTCATGTGTAATAGGCAAGAGCTCCACCTCTGACCTACATCCACATCCACAGTCCTTTTCTTTCTTCTTTCTTTCTTTATTCCCCTTCCTTCCTTCCTTTCTTTTTCTCTTTTGGAGAGGGTCATGTTCTATAGTTAGGCTAATCCTGGGGCATAGCTCAGTGGTCAGAGCACTTGCCTAAGAAGTGCGAGGCTCCGGGTTCGATCCCCAGCACCACCATAATAGCTAGGCACGGTGGCGCACACCTGTAATCCCAGCACTTGGGAGGCTGAGGCAGGAGGATTGTCACGAGGTTGAGGTCAGCCGGGGCCCCATAGTGAGTGGGTTGAGAAGAGCAGGCTCAAGCCACCGCGTTCCCCCCGCAGTCCCAGCCTCACTACCTACTGGTTGGTGACCTTAGATAAATCACTCCCCCCTCACCGAGGTTCCTCATGTCTCAGATGGGAAAGGAATGAATTGTGTTGCCACATGTCTTTCCGGTATGTCTCCAGGAAGCTGATCAGGAGGCTGAAACGCTGAAGCAGACTGGGAGTTTCCGGCTGAGCTCCCATCCCTGGCCCAACACGGCTGGGCGGCTGACGATGGCTTCTGACCTCGGAGCGCAGCCGGCACAATCTCTGTATTCGGTCTGAGTTCAGGCTCCCAGGCTGACTAACTTGTGACCTTAGACAAGCTACCACCGCTAGAAGGCTCAGTGTCCACAACAAGGACTTTAGATATCCAGAGACAGGCTTTCGTCCACAGTGGAGAGTTCTGATGGCCAGCCAGAGGCTCCCAACTCCAGCACTTCCTACCTGAAGCACAGTACCTAGAATTGCCACAGGCAGCCCAGGTTGCTGGTGTATTTTTTGTTTGTTTGTTTGTTTGTTTTTGCAATACTGAGGGTTGAACCCAGGACTTCTTACAATTTAGGGAAGCCCTCTGTGCTGAACTGCCTCCCCATCTCCCAGCCACCTGCCTCTTTAAGTTTTCAGAAGGGTGATGCTAAATTTCTCAGGCTAGCCTTGCATTTGTGATCCTCCTGCTTCAGCCTCCTGAATAGCTGAGAATACTGGCTTGAGCCATTGCTCCTAGCTTTATTTCTTCTCTCTGTGTGTCTGTCTCTCTGTCTCTCCTTCTCCGTGTGTGTGTGTGTGTGTGTGTGTGTGTGTGTGTGTGTGTGTGTGTGTGCGCGCGCGCCTACTTTCTCCAGACTGAGTGATAAAAAATCCCCTGGCCAAGCTGAGTTCTCACCACCTGCCCGATCACCTGATCACCTGCTTCTGTCTTCCCACCCAGGCAGTGAAAGGACCAGCACCACCCCTCCACCCCACCCCCACCCCCACCCCCACCCTGGAGTGGGTTGAGCTGTGCGGGAGGGCGGAAAAACAAGGCCGCGTCCTGAAGAGCTTCAGATTGGGGAGGAGCGGCGGGGCTGAGGCCTTAGCTCTCCCAGGCGCTGTGCTAAGGGCTGCCCTCCTGCGTCTTTTCTCGAAGCCCTCCGCAGCTCTGTTTGTTCTACACTGTGTGACTGACGATGACACAGTGGCCTAATGGTGGGGTGCAGGGTCCTGAGTTCGCGCGACTCCAGAGCTCCCGCTTTGAATCACCGTGCTGCTGCAGGTGGACAGGCAGGAACCACAGGCGCAGCCTCTTCTGAAGGGAAGGGAAATGTCACAGCGCAGGGGTTCCTGGGAGGGAATTAAGACAATGAATATAGAAAGGATAAAAAACCCAGAGACTCGGAAGTTCCGAAGCATGTTCCAAGCTATGCTAGCCCTCAGGGCATGGGATAGGCAGGGTGGCGGGAAGGGGCGTGGGGAGTCTGGAAATTTTCGGGAGGTAAGACTGCGCAAGGGGCAGGCAGGGGCGAAGGCAGCCAGGGAACAAACGGGGCACCACAGGTGGAGAGCTAAAAGAGCAGGAAGGTGCGAGCCTGTGAACTGTGTTTATTTTTTCAGAGTCTAAAAATAGAAAAAGAAACCCAGAAAGACACAAACTAACCCAACCAGAAATGGGAAAAGTGGCCACAGTGACAGCTGAGAAACCTGAGACAGGAATTTCAGGAACTGGGACAACTAACTCAGTGACCTGAGCTTGGAAATTCCACCCCATGACGTGGCCGGCCACTTGAGGCTACCAGGTTCCCATCAAAGGGAGCATTTTCCAGCACTGCCAATGCCCAGGCATGGGTCACCTCCTTCTGCCCGGGGCTACTGATATGGGGTGGGGAAGGAGGGGGGTCCTCTGTGAAGTCAACTGTGTAGTAATAATGCCCGCCACCACCACCAAAACTCCTTACTAAGCGCTCACCAGATGCCAACAACCTTGTGATGTGGTATTAACCCCATTTCGCAGTCAAGGACACAGAGGAACAGAGAGGGCAAGTAATCTGCCTAAGGTCTCACAGCTACCGAACAGCAGCACTAGAAACTTTGCTGAAGGCATAATCCTTTTTGAGGATTTAGTGACAGCTAGGTACTCCGTACTTAGAGGGGAAAATACAATGAACTCACACATAGTTTTTAAATTCAAGGTGTTCAAACAGCCTTCAACCCACTTTTACAATAAGAAAAATGAATAGCAGAAATTATCTCCCCCACCTTTATCCCTAATGCCAAGGTCCAATAAACAAAGCAACAGTGTATATGGGGGGGTGGCTTACAGCAGGACTGTCACCCCTGTACCCTCTGCTCTCCTGAGGCAGGGGCTTGAGCCCACCGGGGGTGAGGTGGAGAGGAGAGTGGCGAGTGGGAGGGGGTGGGCAGGGAGACCACAGTGGACTCTGGAGGAAGCCTGGACTGCCCTGCTTGGAGGACAACCATTTTTCTCTCACCCCCTCAGGGTATCCTTTTCGGGCTGAGATTTGGAGCTGCCCAACCCAGAAGAGATGAAGGCCTCCTCCCTTAATTAAATGCCCAGGGGTTGCTATGGAAACAAGAGCTTCCAAATCCTGGCCAGACAGTGGGGGAGCAGAGCCATCTCCAACGTAGACAAGCGAAGCTTCAGGGGCCTCCTTGGGGACAGGGATGGGGGCCAGATGGTGAAAAAAGGAGGTGCCGACCAAAGAGCACAGCCTCCCCTCTTGCTGGAGGTGTGGGAAGGGGCCTCTGAGAACCCAGGAGTCTGTCTGCGATGGGGCAACCCTTCTGGAAGGGGAAGGGAACGGGGTGGGGAAGTAGAGCCAGTCCCTGCCCAGAACTGAACGCCTCCTTTGTTCCCAGAGGAGAAAACCTGCCAAGTTGGTAAACAAAGGAAGAGGCCAGAGGGCAGAGAGCTGGGAGATAAGGCCTGGGCCTGCAGAGAGCTGAGCAATGGAGCCTGGGAGGAGGGACATCCCCCTGTGACAGGCCCACTGGCTGTGGGTTTGCAAAACCTCTGCCCTTAGGGACACTCAACCCCCTGCTCCTTTGTCTCCCACCTTTCCTCGAAGCCCTTTTTTGGTCTCCATCCTTGACAAAATCTGTTTGGGGAAGGCCAAGGGTGATCTTTTGGGGGAGGAGGGTATCTGCTTTAGAGCCCAAATGCCCTCATTGGTAGTACCAGGCTGCTGGGACTGCAGCAAGTCATGCCATCACGTCATGCGGAGAGAAAGACCCCACTGGGAAACATGACAATATCTGTGCCCCTGCAGCACTTCTGTGCTACCCAGCACCGTGTCTCGCTTAATGCACCCTACGATTCTGGGAGGTACAAATTAAGGTGTTTTTTTTTTTCTTTTTTATAGGAGAGAGGAACATGAGGGAAATCAGGTGTTATCAGGCCAAGGCTCCAGCCAGCAAGTGGCAAAGCTGGGATTTAAACCCAGGTCTATCTGAACCTTCCTTTTCTTCCCTATCCCTGCTTCAAGAGCCTCCTGGAAACTTTTCTGAGCAAGCCCACTCTGTTCTTACACCTTCGTTCTCCCACTCAGCATTACCTAAATACTACTGGAGATGCAGTGCCCAATTTCTAAGCTGGTTATTTAAAGGGCTTATGTATAACTTGGTTGTTTGGAACCAAAACCCATTTTTTTTTTCCCAGAGAAAAAAATGTTAAAGAAAAGCCATTTGGGTCTGGAGGAATGGCACAGCAGTTAACACACTTACCAGCACCACATAAAAGCTGGACATGGTAGTAGCACACACCTGTCATTCCAGCACTCTGGAGTCCAAGGCCAGCCTGGGCTACACGGCAGGTTCAGGATCAGTTTGGGCTACAGAATGAGACCCTGTCTCTAAATAAATAAATGAAAGAAAAGCCACTTGACCCAAAGTGCAGTGGATACATCCAGGTCAGGACTATCTGGGATCCCCAACCATCGTTACTAATACTGTTACCTAGAGAAATACATCTGGCCACTTCCCTTACTGTCTCCTCCCTCCCCTCCTTTGCCATTTAGACCTGTTTTCCATTCTGTACGGTGCTAGAATGGGGGATGGATATGAAATATAAATCTGAGTGCTGACCCAAGGGAGCATTTCTTACCAAGTGGCACCAGCCTAGAGGAGGATTAAGAAACTGAGCCTTAAAATATAGAGCTGAAAGAACCGTTCAGGTGACTTGAGGGCAGCAGAGGCCAGTTGGATGGTTCTCTGTGATAACACCCCAGTGGCCAAATCAGGACCAAAGAGGATAGGACATCAGATTTCTCTTCAATAAGGAAGAGTGTTCTATTAAAATCTCTTAAAGTCAGGCCTGCTGGCACAGGCCTGTAATCCTAGCACTCTGGGAAATGGAAGCAAAAAGATCACAGGTTCAATCCCAGCCTGGGCAATTTAGCAAGACTCTTGTCTCAAAATCAAAAATAAAAAGTGATTTGGAGACATAGTTCAGTGGTTAAAGTGCCTACTGATAGCCCGAGGGGTGGGGGGTGCGGGGGAGAGCAGGGCAACAAGTGTCCTGTCAGAAACAGCTTCTGGGAAAACGAAACTTAACTGAGGACAACACCACCGGCCGATCCACCCAATCAGCTTCCGCCATGGTCCTATACCTTTCCCAAAATCCTATAAATGCCCTATACCCATCTCCTGGGGTGCGACTTCTCAGGGCCCTTCCTTTAGGTCCATGAACCTTGCCCAGGAGCTCCTTTAATAAAGATGACCCAAACTTTTTGTTTCTGCCCAGCCTTTATCTTCATAGACGGGGAAACCTTTCACCTACCTAGCAAGCGTGAAGTCCTGAGTTCAACAATCCCACAGCACCACATAAACTACGCATGGTGGTGCATGGTGGTAATCCCAGCACTCGGGAAGCTGAGACAGGAGGATTGCCATGTGTTTGAGGCCATCCTGGGTTACACAGTAAGTTCAGAACCAGCCTGGACTACAGTGTAAGACCCGGTTCCCAGCCCACTCAAAAAAAAAGTGAACCAGAAATATAATTCAGTGAGAAGGCCCTGACTCAATTCCCAGTACCATAAAATAAATAACTAAAATCTTTTAAAACTACACTACGCCTCTTGGTGAAGTAGCACATTCTCTGCTATGGAGTATATTCAAAAGGAAGATAAGTGCCTACTGGGCACATGGCACAGGGACAGGCAGACGCGTTGGACCAGTAGGCTATGACAGTCCTTTAAAACTGCATCCACCTACTTCGTAAAACGCTACAGTGTTCTATATGCACCCAGCACTACACCAGAACAGAGAGGGCCTTGCCCTCGGAGGGCACACAGCAGGGCCAGGCATCAGCCAAGCGCAACTTCTCACTAGGATACAGGTTATAAAGAAACACACTGGGTACTTTCTACGAGAGGCTTTCATAAGGGATCTAATTGAGACACGGGATCCAGGAGAGAGCCAGGACAAGGTCTGGAGGATGGGCAAGGAGCAGCCTGGAGAGCAAGGAAAGGCTCCAGGTTTGCACAAGGGGAAGGGCTGTGCAGACCAGGGGCAATTGCAAAGAAGAAGTCCCCATCCACAGCAGGAAGCCACAGTGCAGCTGGAGAAGCATGAGAGAAGGAAGCAGCCTAGGGTTCACACTGCCCAGGGAGGTGGGGCCCCACGACCTTGTCTCCCACCGCCTGTGGCAGTGGGAGAAGCCAGGGCACGAACACACTGCCAGCGGGCTACAACCCCAGCCCTTTTGGTAAGACAGGGTCTCGCTAAATTGTCTTAGGCTGACCTCAAACTTGAGATCCGCCTGCCTCATCCACGTGGGCTTTTTATTGTCTGTGCCTCTCACTAGTCTAGAAAGCGTAGTTGGGGTAGACCCACATTCACCTAATTTGTGCTCACCATGGCACCCAGATGACTTTGCTCCTTTCCAGTCCTGACCTCTAGACCTTGACCTTCAGCAGCTCCCCCAATTTGTAAAGGCTCACCCCAACATTCCTCCCAATTCCCTGAGGCTTCTCCGGTAGCAGAAGCTCCTCCTGCCTTGTCAGTGTCCGGGGATGGCACGGTAGAATTTTCATCTGTCTTATGTAGGATGTCCAGGGTCTCCTTTTTTTTTTTTTTTTTTTTTTTTTTTTTGAGCGCATACTGGTTTTTTTCTTTTGTAGTCAGGGTCTCACTGTGTAGTCCAGGCTATTCCTGAACTATGCAGCCCAGGGCTCCGAGCTCATGGCAATCTTCCTGCCTCAGCCTCCCGAGTGCTGGGATTACAGGCATGTGCCATCGTGCCCAGCTTTCTCTACTGTTTTGTATCTTTTTACATGTGTGTGCCTTCCACTGGTCTGGAAATTTTATTCAGGGCAGAGCCATATTAGCCTAATTTGCAGATGTATACCCGGAGCATAGCACAGGATCAATTTATAGAAGACCAAGAGGAGGCTGGAATGAAACTCAGTGGTACAGCAACGTGCCTAGCATTTGTGAGACCCTCATTCCATCCTCAGCACACACTCACCCACCCACACACCCAAAAAGCCAGGGTTGGGGAAGGTTTAGGGATTGGGAGGTGGGAGGGAAGTCGATAAAAGAACAGTATTTATACAGTGGAGTCTCTCTAAGTCCAGGGGTTCTTGCTTCCCCATAAAAAGGGTATTTTGTTTTGTTTGAGGCAGGGTCTTGCTCTGTAGTCTAGGCTGGACTTGAACTCACAGCAATCGTCCTGCCTCAGCCTACTGAGTGCGGGGATTACAGGTGTACCCACCACACTCAGCTTATATGGTGCTGGGGAAGCAAACTCAGGGCCTTGCACTTGGGAGGCAGGCACTTTAACCTCTGAGACACGACTCCGGGTCCAGGAAAAGTTATTATTTTTATATTATTTGCAATACACATTGGTTACATTAAACTTGATCACTTGATAGCTGTCCCTTTCTCTCCCCCTTTCCTGTCCTACCCACCTCTCCCATACCCCCACCTCCAGCCACAAATCCAGGGGGTCTGGAAGCTACCAAAGTCACATGAAATGATTATCTACATGTAACATATACTAAATAATGTAAATGTAATGAATCCCATGAAAATGTAATTTTATACTGCATTCTTTTTGGGAGTTTTTTTTATCATAATCTCAGAAGATATGACACCTCTTCCCCCCAAAAAAAGATTAAGAGCCTCTATGTAGGCATTCCATAAATACTTGTTTGAATGGATGAATCCATTCATGGGTATAGTAGTTGCTATTCAATAAACAGTTATTAAATGAATGAATAAGCCTCCTCCTCGGGCTTAGGGCGTTTTTAATATTTTAAATGGATCAAATAAGAAGCCTTTGCCAGGAAACGTAAAACGCGCTACTTGCTGTAGCCCTTGCCCCTGTGACCCGAAACACCACTCTGCTCGGAGCTCTCAGAGCTTGAGGCCCACGCGACAGAGGCTCCAAGCTCCGGCTGAACCCGCCCCGGCCCTGAAACCGGCCTGCGGCGCCTTTGCAGCCGGCCAGCCCAAAATAATCCTGCCGAAGCGGGGGTGGGCAGGAGCCGGGAGGAGGGAATCCTGCGGGGCCCGAGCGCCGCGCCTCCGCCCCCTGCCGGCCGCTCGGGGCCAGAGTCCGGCGGCGGGAAGACCCGGGCAGGCGCCGGAAGCGGCGCGGAGGCGGGCGGCGGGAGGCGGCAGCAGGCAGCAGGCGCCGTGCCGGGAGGAGGCGGCGAAGCCCCGCCCCTTCCGGCTCGCTGCTCTGGCTTCCGGGGAGGAGTTTCTGGAGGCGGGGCGAGCGGAGTGGGGCGGGGCAATCGGAGCGGGGCGGGGCGCGGACAGATCGCGTCTTCTTACCTGGGTATCTCATCGATTTTTTTTTTCCTCTGAGCACAGCTCTTGCTGCCACCCTTGGGTCCGGAGCCAATTCCCCGCGTCACCATCACTGGGCTGCTGCCCACCAGCCTTACTCGTCACCATGGAGACAGGAACATCGGCCCTCAGCCCCGAGGTGAAGGCTGGGTTCCAGGGCAGGAGTGCAGAAGGATGCAGGAAGGATGGGAGACGTGGAGAGACGAGCGTTTCAGGAGCGCTGCTGTGGGAAAGTCGCCGCGTATGGAGTACCATGTGCAGACGCTGGGCTTCCTTGGCCGCGCTGTCGTGGGCCCTCAGGCCCCCAGCCGGCCACGCACCACCCCCAGCCCGCCGCTAGGGACTGTGCGTGCTCAGCAGCCCTTTTCGCACCTGTAAAACAGCTACTAGCAGCACATCCTTCACAGAGTGGCTGTGGGAGTGCCGTGAAGCGATCGCCCACAGCGCCCAGCCGGGCATGCAGGTGCAGGCCTGTAATCCGAGCACTTTGGGAGACTGAGGCAGGAGGATCACAAATTCAAGCCTAGTCTGAGCAATTTAGCACCTTAGTGAGACCTGTCTCAAACAAACATAAGTAAGTGCATAAATGACAAGAGGGGCTGGAGATGTAGCTCAGTGTGAAGGCCGTGGGTTCAAACCTCAGTACGACAAAAACAAACAAACGGCACTTAATTCAGTGCCTGGCACATAGCAGGTGCTCCAAATGTATGCTTATGCATCTACGTATTTTTTTCCGTCATTTCTGTATTTATTATTTCCTCTGCTAAATTGCCACTCAGTAATAATTCTTTCATAACCCTTAATCTTCAGGGGCTGGAGAAATAGCTGAATGGTTAAAATGCCTGCCCTAGCAAGCTCAAATCCCTGGGTTAATTCCCCAGCAGAACAAAAGCCAGATGTAGTAGCTCATGCCTGTAATCCCAGCACTTGGGAGGCTGAGGCAGGAGGATTGCCATGAGTCCAAGGCCAGCCTGGGCTACATAGTGAGTTCAGGACCAGCCTCAACTATGGAGCAAGACCCTGTCTCTAAATAAGTAAATAAATAAATTGATTGATTATGGTGATTGATTGTAGTCTAAAGTAGATTAAAAATCACTGAGTTGTACACTTAAATGAGAATTGCATCTTCAAATAAAGCTGCTGGTTTTTTAAAAATTCTCTCTTTTTTCCTTTTGAGATAGAGTCTTCCTCTGTAGCCCAGGCTGGTCCTGAACTCACTATGGAGCCCAGGCTGGCCTTGGACTCACTACAATGCTCATGCCTCAGCCTTTCCAGCGCTGGGATTACAGGAGTGCACCTCCACACCTGCCAGGATTTTATGCGGTGCTGGGAACTGAATCCAGGGCCTTGTGCTTGCTAGGCAAGTACTTTAACCACTGAGCTATACTTGCCACCCCTTCATTCCCAAAAATAAAATTGCAGGCCCAGAAATGTTATCAGTGAATCCTATCAGAGGCTTAGAAAACAGTGTCAATGGATACCAAGTTTTCTGAATAATAGAAATGAAGGCTACTCTTTCCAAGCATAACTTAGATGCCAAACCCGATACAAGTGCTACATGGAAGGAAGAATACACTCAGGATCACAGACGGAAGAGTCCCAACCAAGAAATAAGCAAACAGCACCTAGCCATATGCAAAAACAATGAAGTAGCATGACTATGTTTGCCTTATTCTAAAAATAAACGTTATTTTAGATTTGAAATTCAATGTAATTCACTAGCCAAACACATCTAACAATTTCAGACACACGGACACTTGACCTATGACGAAGGGGCCGCACAGAGCAACAAATATGGAAGTGTCTGGTAAAATTAAAATATTTATTTAAAACACTCAAATCTCTAATAAACTAAGGAATAAAAGAAAACTTTTGTAATTTGGTCAAGAAAAGCTTCAAAATCTCCATAAGCAAGAATACTTAGTGGTGAAATGTTGAAGGCAAAAATTTCCCTCTGCGTAAAAGGGAAGCACCAAAATGCTCATTACTCTCCCTGTTCAATTTGCTTGTGGTTTTCTCAACACTTAGAGTTGAACCCAGGGATTTTACACTAAATTACATCCTGGCCCTATTTTATCTTATTATTTTTAGACACAGTCTCTTTGCTGAGTCATCCAGGGACCCCGTGTAGGCTTTAATTTGTGATCCTTTTGCCTTGGGCTTCCAGAGTGCTGGGGTTACATGATTGTACCACCATTCCCTGTTTAATTAAATTTTTTTTAAAAAGTGAAAAGGTAAATTATAGTCTGGAAGAAGAAATTTGGAATACACATATGGATAAAAGGATTTATATTCAAAATATTAAAAACTACTGTAAATTAATAAAAGTCATATTAACTAGTATAAAGTTTTTCAAGGCCTGGGCCTGGCTCATAATCTCAGCACTCTGACAGACAGGAGGACTGAAAGTTCCAGCCCAGCCTGGTGCAACTTAATAATTTAGGGAGATCCAGTGCAAAATCAAACATACAAATGGACTTGGGGCAGGGACTAGAGGAATGGCGCAGCAGTTAAAGCACTTGCCTAGAAAGCGCAAAGCCCTGAGTTCAATTCCCCAGTACCACGTAAGCCAGGTGTGGTGGCAGATTCCTATAATCCCAGAGCTCAGGAGGCTGGGACAGGGGGATTGCGCTGAGTTTGAGGTCATTCTAGTCTACGCAGTGAGTTCAGGATCAGCTTGGACTACCTTTCTCAAAAAAAAAAAAAAAAAAAAGGAATTAGGTTGTAGCTCAATTGTGAAGGCTCTGAGTTCAATCTCCAGTACCACAACAATAACTAAATAAGTATGCAAGAAACTTTAATAGAAAAAAGAAATTTAAATAGATAATATTACAAGAGGGCATTCAAATGGCAATTTAACATGAGAAAGAATGTATCTGGGTTTGTCTTCCCTGTACATGATGCTTTTGCCAAAACTACCAGCCATGGGCTGGATGACTAGCACAGATGTTGGAGTACTTGCCTAGCAATCCCCCAATACCACACAAGCTGAGTGTGGTGGCACATGCTTGCAATCTCAGCACTCAGGATGCTGAGGCAGGGGGATTGCTGCATGTTCAAGACCAGCCTGGGCTTACACAGTGAGTTCAGGACCAGCCTGGACTACAGAACAAGACCCTGCCTCAAAAAAAAAAAAAAAAAAAAAAAAAAAAAAAAAAAAAAAAAAAAAAAAAAAAAAAAAAAAAAAAAAAAAAAAAAAAAAAAAAAACCTACTTTCCACAGATGTCTCACCATCACACTACTCCATAGCATTGCTTTTAATGAAGAAATTCAGCATACTAAATTTAGCAATGAGTCAATATTTAGAAAATTAACTGTTCTAAAAAATAAAACAGAAAAAAGAACAAAAAAGAAAAAATAATATAATAAAATTAAATTAACTGTTCTAAGCCAAGGCCAGCTGGCTCTGTCTTGTAATTCTAGCACTCTAGGAGAGTGAGGCAGGAAGATTGTAAATTTGAATCCATCTTGGACAACTTAGTAGCTTAGCCAGACTCTAACTCAAAATAAAAATTTAAAAACAAATGGCTGGGGATCTAGTGAAGTGGGAAGGGCCTGGGTTCAGTCTCTCTTACTGTGGCCACCACCAAAAAAATTAACTGACAAAACCATGTTAATCGCCAAGCAGAACTGGCTGGATTGATAAAACAGTAACATGACCTTTTAAAGGCTCAGTTACAGAACTGGGGGCATTGCTAAGTGGTTAGAGCTCTTGCCTAGCATGCTCAAGGGCCTAGGTTTGATTCCCCAGCACCACATAAAAATTAACTAGGTGTGGTGGCACATGCCTATAATCCCAGCATTCAGGAGGCTGAGGCAGGAGGATTGCTATATAGTGAGTTCAGGATCAGCCTGGGCGATAGAGCAGTATCTTGTCTTTAAAAAAAAAAAAAAAAGAGAGCCAGCTAGTTGGCAATACTCTGCCAGGCAAGATTACCCAGAAGACTGTATATACTGTGAATCTGACTCTGATATATTATTCTGTTCCCCTGATATCATGCTTTGCTGGCCTAGCGGTCTTAGTACCAAAAGGAGGAATACTTTTAGCTGGGTGTCATGGCACACACATGCAATCCCACAACTCAGAAGTCTAAGGCAAAAGATAAAAAATCCAAGTCCAGGAGCTGGAGGAATGGCCCAGCAGTTACAGCACTTGCCTAGCAAGCTTGTCTAAGTTACTTTTTCATTGCTTTGACTCAATACCTGACACCCACAAACTTAGAAAAGGTTCATTTTAGCTCACAGTCTCGAAGGTCACAGTCCATTCAGGGGTGGCCAGCAACAATCGAAGTACATGGCAGAGAGAGAGGTGGAGGCAGCTTCCCCGGACAAACAGGAAGACAGGCTGAGGCCAGCTGAGACTAGTCCCCATCCTCCAGGAAGGCAGGTGCAGCTTATGTATCCTTTCAGGTCTCCACCCAGTAATTAGTCCCTCCTGCATCCAGGTGTGGCCACTACACACCATTAATCCTAACTCACACGCCTTTAGTTTTAACCGTAGTCCACCCCTCCAGACTAGACCCCAATCCACCAACATCACATGGTTCCATAGACAATTCATAACATTAAAATACATGAGACTTTTGGGGGACACTCCAGATCCTAACCACAACACAAGCTCAAGACCTTGAGTTCCGTTCCCCACCTAAGCTGGGCATGGTGGTGCATGCCTGTAATCTCAGCATTTAGGAGGCTGAAGCAACAAGATTTCCATGAGTTCAAGGCCAGCCTGGGCTATCTAGTGAGTTTGGGACCAACCTGAGCAAAACCCCACCTCGAAAAACGAAAATAACAACTACTGAGCAAAAAATAACACTGTGTCCTTTGACCAGGAGAAATAACAATGATTTTATGGAACCAGAAATTGAGACTCCTGCCTGGCCATTGGATCTCCTCATGCCCCTGAATCAATAGGCTAAGAAGAGAGTTTGAGAGTGATGAGGCTGAAAGTGTAGCTTAGCCATGGTATGGCTTGCCTAGAATGCCTAAGGCTCTGGATTCCATCCCTAGGACTGCCCTCCCCAAAAAGGAGTTATGTTGTCAGGGATGATTGATCTTTACTTACCACCAAAAAGAAACTGGAACACCACCCACAATAGAGATAAGAGTATGTCTTGAATATTGGAGATCTCTTAGGGCACCTCATGGTATTATCATGTTATATGAATAAGATAAACAGAAAAGCACATTGACCCACGTAGGACTATCAGTGGACCATTCTTCAGGAATGGCGGTTTGGGTCACCCTACTAGGTAAAGAACCAAGACCTGCTGAGGCCCTTACTTAAGGAAATACAGAACTGGTAGAAGAAGCAAGTAGTTACAAACACCAGGTATGATCCTGTGACCAGTTATAGAATCATGGACATGAATATTTCACCTTGTTTTGTTATGAATATTTCTGAGGATATACATAAACAGCAAATATCTTCGTTTTCTTCTCTTTTATTCCTTTATCATGTAACATCTAACAACTTGATATCATAGTATTTGAGTATTATTACTTTCCTATTATAATACTTGAGCCATGAGCTACCAAGAAGAGTAAATATCACTCAAAAGTTTTACCTCCTCCTCTGGGAAAGAAGATAGTGTTCTGATTGTATACAGAGTTATTATCTTTTATCTGTTGTTTTTTCTTTGTTCTGTTTGTTGAGACGAGGTCTTACTAGATAGACCAGGCTAGCCTCAAACTCGGGATCCTCCTACCTTAGTTTTCCAACTGCTGAGATTACAGGCATGCACCCGGGAATCCAGCTGAGTCTGGGGTTTTTGAGAGAAGGATTTTTTAGAGACGGAAAGAAACCTCTCACAAAAACTGATCGCGGTCCTCCAGCGGGCAGGGGGCGCTCGACACCAGAACTCTTCAAACTCACTGGGACGTCTTAACGAGATCCTTGTTGCTAGGAGACGGGACGCATCTTTACACTAGAGAGCCGGACGTTGCAGATACCCAAGCTCTCTTTAAGACTTATAAAGTATCATCACGATAGTACCAGGAGCAGTTCCAGCAGCGTCTTTCTAGGCATCTTTTCCTTCTACTCATTCAAACGTGGGCTGAGAATCCTTGTCTAGATCCGATCCAAGTCATGTCCAAGAAAGGAAAAAAGGCCAAGATCCCCCTGTCCAATGAAGAGCAACTGCTTCTGTTTCAGCAGAAATTGCTGGCAGAGGAGGAAATGGCCAAGAAGAAAGAGAGGCTCCTTAGCCAGTTCTTGAAGGTAATGGCCAACCCTGCCCACTCCTTGCCTTGGCCCTGTCCCTAGGTTCTGTCATAGTGGCAGACTCATTTTCCTTCCAGCCTCTCCTCTGGAAATCCTGAGACCAAGAAGTGCTTAGGTTTCAAGTAATATTGTTTGGGAGGCGGGGCTTTCTCTGTGGAGCATGAGGAAGGCAGGTGGAATAGGCTGGAATCTCAACTGAACCCCAAAACTGGGATAGTAGGGGAGCTGGGGTTGTAGCTCGGCAGTTAAGAGTGTTTGCCTAGGAAATGCAAAGCCCTAGGTTCAATTCCCGTGCACCACACAAGCTGGGCGTGGTGGTGCACATCCATCATCCAAGTACTCCGGAGGCTGAGACAGGAGAATTGTCATGAGTTTGAGGCCACCCTGGGCTTCATAGTGAGCTCAGGACCACCCTGAACTACAGAATAAGACGTTGACTCTGAAAAAAAAATCAGGTTAGTAGGTTCTGTCATTTATCCAAATTTGGTTGTCTTGGATTCTGATATTCTCTCCAGAGATGAGACATTATAAACAACATCCTACTCTGATGCCTTATCCTAAAGGAAACATACTCTTGCCCTCTCTAAAATGCTATAAGCTGTTCCTGACTGACTTTATGCTCTCCCATAAAAGCAAAATATGAATTGCTTAAGTACTGATCATCAGGAGCTTCAGTCTCTGAGAAAACAGTGGTGGTGAGGGACCAGCTGACAAAGAGTGGTCATGTGTGTTGTACTGTGTGAGGTTTGGGGCACTGATCTCCTGGAGGTCTACTTATTCCTCCACCTAGGACAAGCTGGCTAAAGAGGAATACAACAGTGCTCTGAACCTTAATAAGATTAACACACAATGGAGAACCGTCCTTCGGGAAGTCAAGACCAGAGAACTCCTCAAGGACATTGAGATCCTCAGCCAAACATTTGAACGAGTGGTAGACTGCAAGAACAGTGTCATCAAGGTGGGTACTCTCAGGAAGGGAAGTAAGAATGAGCAAGATGCAATGTGTATATGGGTCAGTTTCTCAAGATGAATGTTATTATGTATCACAAATATATCCTCATAAGAATAATTTTGGGTAAAAAAGGCACTCTTTGCAAGGAAGCACTTGAGTATGGCTTCCTTGACTTCTTAATAGAGTGGGCCTAGTGAGTTAATCCATCCAAAGCCCTGACAAGATACAGATGGTGACAAAGCCAATCTATTCATAATAAGATTTTTCACTGAAATGAAAAATAGAATATTGAGCTGTGATTCACCTCCTGCCTCCTTTGGCAGAGTCACCCTCCTTGGTCTCTGCTGTGCTGCTTTGGATCTGGAATGTCCCCCCAAAAGTCTGTTTTTGGATGTTGTGCCATATCTGCGTATTCCATATGCTGTTATGAGGTGGGACCTGGTTGGAAGGGGCAGATTACTGAGCTCGTCCCGGCAGAGGCAGCCACTGGGACTTGGCCCAGAAGACATGGATCCGTGGCCCATGACCTGAAAGGATATATATACTAGCTCTGCCCTTCCTCGCTTTCTTGGCTTCCTGTTTGCCAGGCCACTTACAGTTTCTTTCTGGCTAGGCCTCCACCATGTGCTTCCACAATTGCTCACTGCCCATGAATGGACAGAGGCCTTCTGAAACTGTGAGCTAAAAGAAGCCTTATGTCCCTTAAGATGTGGATGTCAAGTATTCTGCTCCAGCAATGAAAAAGTAACTAAGAGAGTCATTGTCTTATATACTCATTGCTGTGACAGAATACCCAACTTGCAGAAATTAGGAGAGGAAAGATTTATTTTCAGCTCACAATTTCAGATGGTTCAGTTCATTCCTGAGTGGCCAGCAGCAGTGGAAGAACATGGTGGAAGTGACTGAGGCACAGGCAGCTCCTCAAGGCATTACTATTTTTTTTTTTTTTTTGAGACAGGTTCTGACCCTGTAGCCCAGGCTGGTCCTGAACTCACTAAGGAGCCTGGGATAGCCTTGAACTCACAGCAATCCTCCTGACTCAGCCTCCCTGAGTGCTGGGATTACAGGAGTATGCCACCACACCCAGCTTATGTGATGCTGGGGAATTGAACTCAGGGCCTTACACTTGTTAGGCAAGTGCTTTAACTGCTGTGCTATTCTTCCAGCCCCCACCATGGCATTGCAAGGAAGCCAAGTCCCAGAAGGAAGGGAGAAACTAGCACCTATCCCTTCAGGTCCTGTCCCAGTGATCTGTCCCTTCTGGGTCCAGCCTCAGAGTTCTGCCCCCTCCAGGTTTAAGCCCCTAATTCCACCACACACCTGTTATCTATAATCTACCACATGCCTGTCTTCCACCACACACCTATAATCTACATGCCCATAGCCCACCCTTCCAGACCAGGCCCCATCCCCCAACAGCACGTGGTTCCATAGAGAATCCATAACATCCAAATACCTGAGACTCTTGGGGGGCATTACAGATCCAAATCACAATAGTCATCTCTAGCCCCAAACCTCGACTATACTATATTAGAGTCGTAAGGCGCAATCAATGCTACTCAATGAGTTGAACTTAGTTCCACAAATCTATTTCAATATCAGAAGGCTCCATTCCAGAGCGGGGAACTGACTTCCAAGGCCATGTGGCTAGCCAGTGAGAGAGCTAGGATGAGAGTGCAGATTTCTCTCTTTTTTTATCTTTTCAACCAAAAAGTAATTTTTTTGTTCACATATCATCTCCCTTTCTCCTTCCCACCCTCTACCTCCCCCTTTTCCTCTCCCTCTCCACAAAGTTCATCTTCTTACTTTCTTCAGTATCTCTTACATTTTTTTATGGTTTAGTTTTCTCAGAGAAACCGTATGATATTTAACTTTCTGGGTCTGATTCATTTCACTGAGCATAATAGTCTAAAGATGCATACATTTTCCTACTAATGACTCAAATATGTCATTTTTAATGGCAGAGTAATACTTCATTGAGCGTGGGTTTCCTGACACTCAGTCCATTGCCTGCCACAGTCATTGTTTGGCCATTTTAATTTAATGTCAGTGGCGCTGAAAAAGCTTGGGATGATCTCCATGGGTAAGAGCATTTTTGGATTTCCAAGCAGTTCTATCAGCCACCTTTATGCTTTGGGGAAGTTCTTGAGTTTTTGATTCCATCCCATTCTCTCTTCTAAGGGGTTTTGCTATATACTTTATTTCATTCATCTTGGTAGGGTTTTGTTTTGTTTTGTTTTGTTTTTTTGAGGCAGGGTCTGATTCTGTAGTCTAGCCCAGGCTGGTCCTAAACTACGTAGCCCAGGATGGCCTCAAACTCACAGCAAACATCTCGCCTCAGCCTCCCAGGTGCTGGGATGACAGGCAGGTGCCACCACCCCCAGCTTCGGTGGTGCTTGCTAGGCGTCTGAGTTTTTCCTTGCTCTGACTCAATACTTGATATCCACAACTTTAGGGAGGAAAGATTTATTTTAGCTCAGTTTCAGAAAGTCTCAGTCCATTCACAGGTGGGTGGCTGGAAAATGGTGGAATCACGGGGTGGGGGCCACATCTAGAGCCAGAGCTGGAGCTGGTGCTCCGGAGACAGAGATCTCTCCTCAGCATGGCAGAACTGAGAAGCGTGAGAGGAAGGGCGGACCCAGCACCGCCTGCTCCAGGTTAAACCTCGAGCGCCCGCCCCTTCCAGCCGGCAGCACACAGCTCCATAGGAACTTGAGGCTTTGGGGGGCACTCCAGACCCGAACCACGACATTCGGCAAGGACCACTCCCACTGTGTTCTTCCCCTACCCCTTCTTTCTGCTTGTTACCGTCTACCTGTCTTTATTGATGCCTTCTCCATCTTTCCCACCTCAAACAAAACAAAAGAAAAAATGTCCCACAGTAGCAGCAAATATACACTGCCGACCTGTCATTCCCTCTTTACAAAACATATTTATCCTTTGTGGTGTAAGCCCTGGGGAAAAAACTCAGCCAATCCCAGGAAGCTTCCTAGGTATCTATTCTCTCTCTCTCTCTCTCTCTCTCTCTCTCTCTCTCTCTCTCTCTCTCCCTTTTTTTTGCTCTGAATGCATCCATTTAATATATGGTTTTTTATTAAAGAAATTGATATATTTACATGTCGCATCTTGATCATTTCGCTTCCCTTTCCTCTTCCCTCTCCCTCACTCCCCATCTCTCTTCCCTCTCCACAGTCTGTCTTCTTACTTTCTTCCGTCTCTCTTTTACTTTTTTCATGGTTTGTTTTATCATATTAGAAATGTAGATATCAGGGGGCTGGAGGAATAGCTCAGCAGTTAAAGTGCTTGCCTAGCAAGCGCTGAGTATCTAAGTGCAATTTCCCAGCTCCACATAAGCTGGATGTGGTGGTGTACACCTGTAATCCTAGCATTCGGGAGGCTTAGATGGGAGGATTGCTGTTCCAGGCCAGTCTGGGCTACACAGTGAGCTCAGAACCGACCTGGACTACAGAGCGAGACCCTGTCTCAAAAAAAAAAAAGAGGTAAGTATCTATTTCTCACTGTTGTACTATTCTTACAGACGTGAGCTTTCCCTTCAATCAACAGGTTGATTCTCTGTCATCTAGTCTTCCTAATGTGTTGCTAGCGGAGTGGCTGGATTCACTAAATCATCCAACCCAGAATCCGAGAATCCTCCCTGACCTCTGTTATTAGGTCTTTTTTCAAAGCCCTGCCTTGCTCTCCACTGGGTTGCAGCTGACACCTGGGCATCCGCTCGTGGGGTTCCCACCTTCCAGCTTTCACGCTCACTGTCTCCAGATAATTTCCTGTGGCTTACCAGGATTATCTGGCTAGAGCAGAAATCTAATCCTGTTACCCTACTGTGCAAATCTTCTTAGCGGCTCATCTCATTTATAGAAAAAACAATCCAGTTCCATGGTAAGAACATAAAGCCCCTTCATGATCTGGACCCTACTGATCCTCCCACAGCCAGTCTCATGTTTTTGCTTACTTTGCTTGCAGGGCCGAGGGCGGCACACATGTCTCATGTGTGCTGGGCAAGTGCACTACCACTGAGCTACATCCCCATCCTCTTTTATTTTGGCACAGGGTCTCTAACTTGCCCAGGCTGGCCTTGAACTTGGAATCCTCCCGCCTCAGCCATAGTCTTGTTCCTTACCTGTGTCTTTGCCCATGTTCTGCCCTCCAACAGGAATTTTCTTTTCTCCATCTTCCCAGTCTTGCTGGCAAACTTTTGCCCCGCCTTTAAGGGTTGTTACAAATAACACTTCTTTTATGAAGCCTTTATCGGGCTCTTGGTAGAGATATACATACCCAGTCATTTCTATCCCATTGTGATGGAATAAATCATCAATCTCATAGCAGTTTCTTTTTTGTTTTTAAAATTTTTAAATTTACATATCACCTCCCTTTCCTCTTCCCACCCTCACACTCCCCCTTTCCTTTTCCCTTTCCACTTTGTCCTTCTTCTTACTTCTTCTGTATCTTTTATAGTTCTTACGGTCTGGTTTTCTCATACTAGAGACACCATATGATATTTAACTTTCTGGGCCTGATTCATTTCGCTGAGCATAATGTTCTCAGGGTGCAACCATTCACCTAAAAATAACCCAAATTTGTTATTCTTAATAGCAGAGCAATACTCCATTGTGTATATATACAATATCTTCTTTATCCAGTCATCCATACTTGAGCATATTGGCTTCTTTCAAGATTATGCTATTACAAATTGTGCTGCTATAGACATAGGTACGCATGTATCGCCATAATACGATGTCTTCAGGTCTTTTGGGAAGATGCCCAGAAGCGGTATAGCTGGGCCAAATGGGATGTCAGTGTTCAGTTTTCTGAGGAATCCCCACACTGCTTTCCATAGTGGTTGTACCGGTTTCAATTCCCACCAGCAATGTAGGAGGGCTCCTTTTTCCCCATCACCTCTCCATTTGTTGTCCTCAGCGTTTGTTGTTGAGTTCTTAATAGCAGCCATTGTTACTGGCATTAGACGGAACCTCAGTGTTGTTTTAATTTGCATTTTCTTTAATGGCTAAATGTGGGAACATGGCCCGAGAGACTAATTAGGTGAAAGGGCACAGTGAGTCTCACTGAGGAAAGCTCCAAGAGCTCAGAGCAAGGAATCTGCTCTCCTTGTTCCCTGAAACCTACAAGGTCTCCTGCCCGGCCTTTGTGCTCGCCCTGGATAAACAGCTCCGTCCGCACTAGGTGGATGTGTCTGATCATGATGCGCTAGGGGAGTTCTCAGTGGAGTCTGTGTGGAGCTAATGTACAGAATGTGTTTCACTGAACCTTGTACGGCCTCCCTGGACTCCTTATCTGCCTTCTTTATCTGCGTTGAACTTGTATGACTTTTCTAGAATCTGTGCTTTTTGTTTTGTTCCCTGGAAGTATAAAAGGGCTGGGGAAAAAAAGCAAATGTTGTCTGCAGCATGAGACTGTAGTCTAGCTCATTCCTTAGAGCTCCATTCAACCCCAGGTTCCCCGGGCAAAACCGGGGACACGCCACAGCTAACGATGTTGAACGTATTTTCATGCGTTTATTGGCCATTTGGACTTCTTCTGAGAACTGTTTATTCATTTCAGATTCCCATTTTTGATTGGGATTTTTATTTCGGGGGGTCTACTCCTTTCAGTTCTTTGTATATGCTTGATACCAGTCCTCTGCCTGAGGAGTATCTGGTGAATCTTTTTTCCCATTCCGTGGGTGCCGTCTTCACTCTGTGGATTGCTTCCTTTGCTGTGCAGAAGCTTTTCCATTCCATATGGCACCATTTGTCAACTCCTGGTTTCATCTCTTGCGCTGTGGTGCTTTATTGAGAAAGTCCTTGCCTACGCCTGTGTCTTTGAGGGTTTTGGCCATTTTTTCTTCCAACAAGTTCAGTGTTTCCATTTTAATGTCTAAGTCTTTGATCCATTTTGGTATATGGTGAAAGCTATGGGTCTAGTTTCAATTTTCTGTATAGGGTCAGCCAGTTTTACCAGCACCATTTGTTAAAGAGCCTATCTTTATTCCAGTGTGTATTTTTGGCCTCTTTGTTGAAGATCAGATGGCTGAAAGTACTCAGGGATGTTTGGGCATCCTCAGTTCTATTCCATTGATCATCCTCCTGTCTGTTTTGTGTTAATACCATGCCATTTTTGTGACTGTTGTTGTGTAATATAATTTGATATCTGGTATTGTGATGCCTCTTGATTTTGTTTTGTTGCTTTAAGATTGTTTTGGCTATTCTTGGCCGCTTGTGGTCCTATATAAATTTTGGATCATTTTTTCTAGTTTCCTAAAAAATTCTGCTGGTGTCTTGATTGGTGTTGCATTGAATCAGTATATTAATTTAGGTAGTATGGCTATTTTGACATTGTTGGTTCTGCCCATCCAGGAATAGGAGATGTCTTTCCATTTTCTAAAACTCTCTTGGTTTTCTTTTTTCAGAGTACTATAGTTCTCAGTGCACAGGTACTTGACTTGCTTTGTTAGGTTGATTCCTAGGTGTTTAACTTCCTTTGAGGCAACTGTGAATGGAATTGTTTTTTCTAATCTCTTTCTCTGTGGGAATCCTGCTGATTTTTGAGTATTGATTTTATATCCTGCAACTTGGCTGAATTTGTTCATTAGGTCTGACAGTCTTCTGGTAGAGTTTTTTGGGTCCTCTATGTACAGGATCTGCAAATAAGGATAGTCTGACTTCTTCCTTTCCAGTCTCTTGCCTGATTGCTCCAGCTAAGATTTCAAGCACTGTGTTAAATAGGAGTGGTGAGAGTGGATACCCTTGTCTTGTTCCTGATTTGAGGAGAAATGCTTTGAGTTTTTCCCCATTTAGGATGATATTGGCTATAGGACTGTTATAAATTACTTTTATCAGCTTGAGGTAGGGTCCTTCTATACCTATTTTCATCAGAGTTTTGATCAGAAAAGTATGTTTTATTACGTCAAAGGCTTTTTCTGCATCTACTGAGATGATTATGTGATTTTTACTCTTGCTTTTGTTGATGCGATGTGTTACATTAGCTGATTTGCATATGTTGAACCAGCCTTGCATCCCTGGGATGAAGCCGACTTGGTCCTGGTGTGTGATCTTTTTAATAATTTCTTGCATTCTGTATCTTACTGAGGATTTTTGCATCAATATTCTTTAAGAAATTTGGCCCTGTAGCTGGAGGAACGGCTCAGCGGTTAAAGCGCTTGCTTAGCTAAGCGCTAAGTCAAGTGCTAAGTAGCTGAGTTCGATTCCCCAGCACCACATAAACTGGGCGTGGTGGTGCATGCCTGTAATCCCAGCACTCGGGAGGCTGAGGCAGGAGGATTGTCGTGAGTCCAAGGCCAGCCTGGGCTCCATAGTGAGTTCAGGACCAGCCTGGACTACAGAGCGAGACCCTTTCTCAAAAAAACAATAAAAGGAAAGTTGGCCTATAGTTCTCTTTCTTTGTTGGATCTTTGTCTGGTTTGGAAATCAAGATGATACTTGCTTCCAGGAAGAAGTTGGGCAGTGTTCCCTCTCTTTCAATTTCATGGAAGAGTTTAAGGAGCAATGGTTTTAACTTGTCCCTGAAGTCCCAATAAAGTTCTGAAGTTAAATCATTAGGACCTGGGATTTTCTTTGTTAGTAGATCCTTTGTTATTATCTCAATTTCATCCCTGGTTATTTCTCTGTTCAGGTTTCAATATCTTCTTGGCTCAATTTTGGTATATAATGTGTGTCAAGGAATTTATTCATTTCTTCTGAGTTCATCAATTTGTTGGAATATAGTTTTTCAAAAATAGTTTCTCTGGATTTTAACAGTGTCTGCTGTGATTTCACCTTTTTATTTCTAATCATATTGATGTGGATTTCTTTCTTCTTTTGATGAGTTTGGCTAAAGGTTTATCAATCTTATTTATCCTTTCAAAGAACCAACTCTTTGATTCAATAATCTTTTCTATTGTTGTTTTAGTTTCAGTTTCATTGATCTCTGCTCTGATTCTTATAATTTCCTTCTGCTGCCTTTGGATTTGATTTGTTCTTGTTTCTCAAGGACTCTGAGATGCATCATTAGGTTGTTAATTTCAGATTGTTCTTTTTTTAAATGTGCACTCATAGTTATAAATTTCCCTCTTTGTGCTGTTTTCATTGTGTTGCATAGATTCTGGTATGATGCACTTCCATTGTCATTTGATTTTAGGAAATTCTTGATTTCTTTCTTGGGCTCTTCTGTGATCCATTTCTTTTTTCTATAGTGTATTATTTAATCTCCATATATTTGCATTAGATACAAATAGTTTTACTATTGATTTCTGTGATCTGAAAGTATGCAGGGAATGACTTCAATTCTTTTGTATTGGTTTAAGCATATCTTATGTCCAAGAATAAGGTGTATTTTGGAAAAAGTCCCTTGTGCTGAAGAGAAAAGGTGTATTCTGTTGACATTGGAAAGAATAGTCTGTAGATCTCTGTTAGGTCCATTTGCTCCATGGTGTGAATTTAGCTCTGATGTTTCTCTGTTGATTTTTTGTCCAGTTCATCTGTCTAATTGTGAGAGTGGGGAATGGAAGTCCCCTAGTATGATTGTATTGGGACCCATTTGGTCCTTAATGTCCAATAGTTTCTGTTGTATATAATTGGATGCACCTATACTGGGTGCATATATGTTTATAATTGTAAGCACTTCCTGTTGGATTGTTCCTTTTACAAGTGTGTAGTGACCATTTTTGTCTCTTCTGATCTGCTGTTTTTGAAGTCTGCCATGTCTGAGAATAGTATAGCTGCTCCTGTTTGTTTCCGGGCTCCAGTAGCGTGTAGTATTAGTCTCCAGCCTTTTACCTTCAGTCTGTGTGCTTCTTTGTGGGTGAAGAAGTGTGTCTCTTGCAAACAATAAATGGTTAAATTTTGGTTTTGATCCACTCTGCCAGTCTGCGTCTTTTGATTGGTGAGTTAAGACTGTTAGCATTGAGAGTAATTACTGTAAGATTTTTACTGAATTCTGTCATTGATTTATTATTCTTCTAAGTGTTGGTTCTTTGCTTTTTCTTTTTGTTACACTTTCCCTTTAGATGTTTCCTTTTCTCTGCATTCTTTGGTGCTGCTTGTCTCTCTGCCTCTCTCTAAGATTCCTTCAAGTATTTTTTGCAGTGCGGGGTTAGTTGTTACAATTTCTTCAGGGATTCTTGGACATGAAAAAAAAATTATTTTTTGAGACAAGCTCTCTCTCTGTAGCCCAAGCTGGTCCTGAACTCACTATGGAGCCCAGGCTGGCCTTGGACTCACTTCAATCCTCCTGTCTCAGCCTCCTGCATGCTGGTTTACAGTGTGCACCACTATGCCCAGCTTATGTAGTGCTGAGGAATCAAACTCAGGTACTTAGTGCTTCACTTAGCACTTGCCAGGCAAGTGCTTTAACCACTGAGCCATTCCTCCAGCCCCAGTCATGAAAAATTTTTACTTCCTCTTCAATTTTCAGGGATAATTTTGCTGGATACAAGAACCTGGGCTGACACTTGCTGTCTTTTAAAGCTTAAAAGATTTTGCTCCAGGCTCTACTGGACTTTAAAGTTTGCATTGAGAAATCTGCAGTGATTCAAATGGGTTTCCCTTGGTAAAATAATGCCTGTTTTTCTCTTGCTGCTTTTAATATTCTTTTTTTATGTTGGATTTCTGAGGTTTTGATTATGATATGTCATGAGGAGTTTGATGGTTGAGGTAATTTGGTGTTCTATAAGCTTCTTGTACCTGAATATTAACTTCATTTCCTAGATTCATGATTAACTTCATTTCCTAGATTCATGAAATTTTCTTGTATGATTTCCTTGAATAAATTCTTTATACCTTTGGTGTTGTCCTCTGCTCTTTCTCGCGCTCCCATAATTCCGAGGTTGGTTCCCTTTGAATCATCTATCAGCTGTTGTATCCAGCTAATTTGCTCACTTCTGATTTCTGGAGTCCCACCTAATTATAGCCTTTGTTTCCTTGGCCTTGTCTTCAAGATCTGAAATTCTTTCCTCAGAATGTTTGAGTCAACTTGCCCTGCTTTCAAATGAATTTTTCATATCTTGAATTTCAGCTAGATATCTTTTCAGAATTTCCACTTCTCTATCAAAATGTTCCTTTATATCTTGTATTTCCTTAATTACCTCAGCCGACCTTTTATTTGTGTCATCCGTGTGCTCAGTGAGCTCAGCCACACTCCATGAAAGGATAGCAATATTCTAGGCCAGTCAGTACATGTCATTGCTTCCATAGCGCTTATTATTGATAAGAGTATTAATAATTACTCCAAGAGTGGGCCTGTAGCCCAGGCTAGCCTTGGACTCGTGACAATCCTTCTGCCTCAGCCTCCTGAATGCTGGGATTACAGGTGTGCACCACCTACCCAGCTTATGTGGTGCTGGGGAATCAAACTCAGGGCCTTGCACTTAGGCAAGTGCTTTAACTGCTATGCCATTCCTTCAACCCTAGTTTTTAAAATTTAATCATATATCCAGAGGCATTTCTAGTCATCTTGTGTGTGTGTGTGTGTGTGTGTGTGTGTGTGTGTGTGTGTGTGGTACTTGGGATTGAACTCAGAGTCCTCACAATGAACTACATTCTAGTCTTCTTTTTTTATGTTTTATTTTGAGACAAGGTCTAAGTTGTTATATTGCCCAGGCAAGGCTTGAACTTGTTACCCATGTGCCTCAGCCTCCCAGAGGGTTCATATGACAGATGTGTACCACCATACCTCATCCCCCCTTTCCAAAAATAAGACAGCATATTTTTTATATTGTAGTTTAACATGTTACATTGTCTTCTGTTTTCCTGTATTTTGGCGCTGGAGCTAAGCTTGGAAATGTTGCCTTCTTCCATCAGGAGGCACACAATGTCTACTTACTTATCTTTTTGTGATGTGGACAGCTACTAATGATCCTTAGTTTACAAAATGCTGATTTTCTAATAATATTGATCCTTTTATCATTTAGCTGGAATACTTTTATGAAGAGATACTTCCTCTAATTTACCTTTCAGTAACCTGTAAGTATAGTTTATATAGAAAAGGAGAAATAAATGCTTTTTTCTCTTCCCTCTATTTACTAGTTTAAAATAAAAGAGGACTAAGGGTATACTCAGTGGTTAGAGCACTTGCCAAAGGCCCCGAGTTCAATCTCCCAGCACCACATAAAAATTAGCCAGGTATGGCGGGCACACCTGTAATCCCAGCACATAAGAGGCTGAGACAGGAGGACTGCTGTAAATTCAAAGCCAGCCTGGGCTACATAGTGAGTTCGGGACCAGCACAGGCTACAGAGCGAGACCTTATCCCAAAAATAAAACAAAATAAGATTGGCTGTTTGACATCCTCGATAACAACTGATATTTTTGGAAAGGAAAGCTATTTTAATTAAAATGGAGTGAGGAATTAAGTCATTAAATACAACTAAATACATTTAAAATATAAACACTATGAATTTCCTGATTAATATCATATAAATATTTTAACTATCCTGAATTCTGGTCTCAGAGAAAAAAGTCAGAGACAATTACAAAGAAGGTGTTTCATATCATCAGATCCATTTTTAAAACAATTGAGATCCTTTGGGAAAGGACATTGGTCTTTCTTTTTATCAGAGATTTCTGTTGGTCCTTCTGATGATAATCTATTTCTGTCAGCACCCTTCCAGTCTCCTTTGCCTTCATTTTGACCACTGGACTATTATAAAGCTTTTCTAAGCCAAATACAACTAACAACAGGGGAAATCAGAGGGTGTGTGTGTGTGGCTTGAGGAATTTTCTGTAGATTCACAGCAGAACTGGATGACAATGTAAGGAACGCACACCACTGTCCCAGGCTGGAGTTCGAAACAATTAGTGGTCCTCATGACTACAAAGCTCACTGAGTGTATAGAAGCCACAAATAAAAAGTTCACAGTTGATATTTTTAAATGTATCTCTATATAGGAGGGCATGGTGGAGCACACTTGTAACTCCCCACTCTGGGAGGATGGAGCAGGATCGCAGGTTGGAGCCCAGCCTGGGAAATTTACAGACTTGGTGAGACCTGTCTCCAAATGAAAATAGAAAAGGATTAAGGATATAGGTCAGTGCAAAGGCCCTGGGTTTTCCTCAGTGTCACAGAAAAAAGTATCCTTCTGATCTTGTAACAAACATGATAGTTTGTTTTGTTTTTACAATACTGGGGATTGGTAAAGAGTATTTGCTCTTAGCTATACTTCAAGCCCTTTTAACATTTTCTTCTGACTTTGTGTGTGTGTGTGTGTGTGTGTGTGTGTGTGTGTGTGTGTGTGGTACTGTGGATTGAATTCAGGAAGACTAGAGCTGTAACCTTCACGCTGAGCTACATCCCCAGCCTATTTTGACTTTGAGACAGGGTGTATTAGTTTGGTTTCTTTCAAAAGACAGAATTTACAGACTTTATCACTAAAAGGTCTATTGGGAAGGCTTACAAATCCAAGGATAGAGGTGGTCCAAGATGGCTGCTCAGCCGCTAAGTAGATCTCCTGTCCCGGACTGCAGAACAGCCGGTGAGGTGAGAGTCTGTTGTAGATCTCAGGTGAAGACCGAAGCCTGAAGATCGGCGACTGAAGGGCAGCAACAGACAGACAGGCACAAGTCAGGGACTGCAGCAAATGTGTGCTGACGATCTGCGATGTGTAGCAAGTCAGCGTCCATAGACAATCCCAAAGGGGAGAGCTTTCCCAGAAGAAGAAACTTCCCTCTTCATCCTTTTATACCCTTGGAGTTCCAGTTGGCCCTCCCACATCTGGGTGGGTGCTCTTCTCTCATTGGCCAGCCCAAAAATCACTCACACTCTAATGCCGACAAGTTCTTGATCCCCAATCTAGGGTGGCTTACAAATCCTACTCCTAATGGAGGTGTGGTTCCTAATTCCCTCAAGTTGACACAATGCCTTCAACAGACACAGGGTTTCACTAAGTTGCTAAATTGCCCATCCTCGGCTTCCCAGAGCATTGAGACTGCGGGCCTGCATCACGGGCTCTGCTCATTTTTCATTTGGAGACTGGTTCTCTCACTAGGTTTGCCCAGGTCAGGCTTTAATTTGCAACCTCCTACTCCAGGCTGGGAGTGCTGGGATTATAGGCATGTGCCACCACACCTGGCTCTTTTTATCTACTCTTCAGACCCTCCTCCGCCTACTCCTCTTTTTTCTATCAGTGGAAATGTTCCAGTTGTCTATTGTTACATAACCAACCACCTCTAAGTTGGCTTGAAACAACAATTTCATATCTCTCATAGTTTCTATAAAAAGACTGAGCTTAAGATGGTTCCCCCTAAGGTCCCTCAAGCTAGAACGATTTTCGGTCAGATGTCAGTTACTGTGCCAGATATCCTTCAAGACTGGCAATTGATCCTGTCAGCTGGGAGCTCAGGTAGGCTGTTGAATGGACTGTTGTTGGGCTTATTACAACATAAGCCCGGCTGAGGCAGGAGGATTCTTGTCAGTTTGAGGCCAGCCTGGACTATACAGTGAGTTCAGGGCAAGCCTGAACCACGGAGAGAGACCCTGTCTCAAGAAAAAAAAAAGCATTATTTAATCACCATGCATTTATAGTTTCCATAGGTTTTTTTTTTCTGTTGATTTCTAGTTCCATTCCACTATGATCTGAAAATGTGCAGGGAATGACTTCAATTCTTTTGTATTTAAACTGTCTCATGTCCCGGAATACAGTCTATTTTGGAAAAATTCCCATGTGCTGCTGAGAAAAAGGTGTATTCTGTTGATGTTGGATAGAACACTTTGTAGATATCTGTGAAGTCCATTTGTTCTGCGGCGTGTTTTAGCTTCTTTGTGGGTGAAGTGTGTCTCTCACAGACAACAGTTGGGTTTTATTAAATCAAATCTGCCAGTCTGTATCTTTTGATTTCTGAGTTATGACCATTAACATCAGGAGTTATTATTGTAAGATTTTTACTGAATCCTGTCATTGTCACATTGACAGTATCAGTTCTTTGTTTCCTTCTATTACACTTTCCCTTTTGATGTTTCCTTTCCTCTTAGCTCTTTGGTGCTGCTTTTCAAAGATTCCTTCAAATATTTTCTGCAATGCTGGGCTAGTGGTCATAAATTTCTGTAGGGTTTCTTGGTCATGAAAAATACTTTCTTCTCCTTCAGTTTTAAGGGATAAACAACAAACTGGGTTGACACTCTCTTTCAAAGCTTGAAAGTTTTTATTCCAGGCTTGCCTGTCCTTTAAGGTTTGCATCGAGAAATCTGCATTTATTCTGATGGGCCTGCCTTGGTAGAATAATGTCCATTTTTCTCTTACTGCTTTTTAATATTCTAACTTTGTGTTGAATTTCTGAGGTTTTGATTATGATGTGTAGTGGTGAGTTTCTTTTCCAGTCAACGTTATTTGGTGTTCTATAAGCCTCTTGTACCTGATTATTAATTTTTTTCTTAGATTGGAAATTTTTCTGCCATGATTTCAATGAATAAATTCTTTATACCATTTGAGCCACTTTCTGCTCTTCCTCTCACATCCACAATTCTGAGGTTGGTTCTCTGAGTCATGCAGTAGCTCTTGTATCCAGCTACTTTGCTCACTTCTTGTTTTGGTGTCATCTCTGAATACAGCACATAATTCATCAGCCTTGTCTTCCCAGTCTGAAATTCTGTCCTCACAATATTTGAGCCAGCTTTCCTGCTTTCGAATGAATTTTTATTTATTTATTTATTGAGACAGGGTCTCGCTCTGCAGCCCAGGCTGGTCCAGAACTCACTATGGAGCCCAGGCTGGCCTTGGACTCACGACAATCCTCCTGCCCCAGCCTCCCGAGTGCTGGGATTACAGGCGTGCACCACCACACCTGGCTTATGTGGTGCTGGGGAATCAAACTTAGGTACTTAGCGCTTGACTTAGTGCTTGCTAAGCAAGTGCTTTAACTGCTACGCCATTCCTCCCGTCCCAAATCCAATGAATTTTTTATATCCTAAAATGCAGCTCCATTTCTTTTCTGAATTTCCCCTTCCCTACCAAAATGTTCCTTCATATCTTGCAACTAACATTTCTTGCAATTGTTTAAGTATGTCTTATTTGAACTGATTAAATGTTTGCTCCACTTGTTCTTCTACTTTCTTTCCTGTAAGTTTCACTATTCCAGGGGCTGTTACAGTAGCTTCTGGAGAGTCAGGTGTTTCTGCATGTGTTCTTTTGCCTTGTCTTCCCATGATTCCATTGCTGAAGGACTGCACTTTTCATGGTCTGTCTGAAATGTTTCACTGAATGTGTATGAGGGCATGTGGGTAAAACCCTAAGCCCATGGAGTTCTGTGCTGGGGTAGGCAGCAAGGGACCCCTAATAGTTGGTGGCCTCCAATGTGTCTTGCTCACTCCCAGCACTCTCAAGAAAGCTCTCCCACTTGTTCTGGCTTCCCCCACCCCCACCAAAGCGGAGCTGTCCCCGTCCAGGGTCTTTTCTTACTACAACCTATATTGTTCACGTCAGCAGCCTTTGTTCCCTCTCTGCAACTGCATCTTGTGCCAGTTCCTTCCTGGCCCTGGTTAATCCCCGTTCTGAGGCCTGCCTGTAGCTTGTTTTACCCAAAACAGTTCAGACTCAGGCTCTTTTCAATATGGCTCTTATGAAGGAGCCTCTTCAGTGCAGTAAGTTGCACGTCAGTCTCAAAATGGCTCCTATCTATATCGCCTCCTGGAATGGTGCTACCAAACCCACCTGCTGAGCTGGATGGGGCTTTTCATGGGGAAGTGCCCAGTGCTTTTGCCATTTGAACCACCGCTGGCTCAGTTCTGGAGGCGGGGGCTGCTGATTCCTGGCAGCTGTTAATTTCTGTGGCTTTGGCTCCAGGCTTACCTTGGTCTGTGGCTTCTGCCCTCTCGCTGCTGCTCAGGGCTCTTCCCAGGCAGCCTGGGCTGGCGTGTTCTTTGGCCTCTGATGCATCTTCAGGGTTTCCACCCATCCCATGGCCTCCTTCAGTTCCTGGAGTTCTCTTTCCTCTCCAAGCTAAGTTGAGTGGGTAGTTTTTTAACTGTAGTTCAACTTCTCATAGGAGCCTGTGAGGTGCCATTGAGCAGGACTCCTAGTTGGCCACCATCTTGTCTGTAAGTTTTGTTTATTTTTTGAGACAGGTTCTTATTATGTGTAATAGTTTAGGCTGGCCCTGAATTTAAGATTTTTTTACTGCCTCAGCCTTGAGTGCTGGGATTATAGGTATATGCCACAACACCCGGCTCTAAGACTCTACTTTGTGAGGGGGACTGGGAAGATCACACTACAAAAACTATCAGATGGCAGATACTGTAGTATGCACATTTGCAAATCCAACCTGCCAGTCAGCCAGTTCATGCTGGCTCCTAAGTCTAACGTAACTTCACTGGGCTTTGATAACATCTTTGCTAGCTTTATGACAAGTTATCTTAGGTTCAATATTTTTCTGCCTCAAACTTCAAAGCAGCCATTTCTCTAAGATTCCCTGGTTTCTTTGGTGGTAGCTTCACCACTGTAAATGTCTAGTGCCCACCACATACTGGATGCCTTTATGGGGCTCCTTGATGACACATTTGTTTTACATTTAAGAGTGAGTAGGAGTGCCAATATTCCTGAAGCCAAAGACTTGACATTAGATAGTAGGGGAAAATTGCCATTATGCCATCCAGCTATCCAGCCAGATACATTTTTATTTTCCCACACAGATGCCATTCACCCAGAATGGTAACTCTCTTTCCTGCCCAGTCTTTAGCTAAGGACCTGTCAGAAGCTGAGGAGCAGCATGCCCACGCCCTGCGCAGCCATCTGTACAATATTGACCAGCTACTGGCCTTGCAGCGGCGCCGCCTCAACCTCCTGGAAGAAAATTACAACGTGGAGCTGGAGGTCCTAACAAAGGAGTTTGAAACAGAAAGGTATGGGGTCAGAGTATGGGGGACTGAATCAGCGAGGTGCCCACACCCTGTGTGAAGGGGCTGCCTGCAAACAAATGGCTAGAACCTTGGAGGGTTCCTCTTTGAATAAAAGATTCTACCCTCAACTCCCCCAAGAGAAGATCCTGAGTTCCTTCTAAATGAACTCAGGCATAAGCTTGCTGCCTTAGCTTTTCTTTATCCCTCAGGACCTTATACCTTTACCACCACCTCCTTTTTTTTTTTTTTTTTGAGACAGGGTCTCACTCTGTAGTCAAGGCTGGTCCTGAACTTAGTATGGAACCCAGGCTGACCTCAAACTAATAGCAATGCTCCTGTCTCAGCCTCCTGAGTGCTGGGATTGATTACAGGCATGTGTCATCACACCTGGCTTATGTGGCTGAGGAAGGAAACCCAGGGTTCACTTGCTAGGCAGGTACTTTAACCACTGAGCTATTCCTCCAGCAGCTCACAGCAATTTTCCTGCCTCAGCCTCCTGTGTGCTTGGATTACAGGAATGTGCCATCATGCCCAGTTTATGTGACACTGGGGAATCCAACTTAGGACCTTGCATTTGCTAGGTAATCATTCTAATTGCTGTACTATTCCTCCAGCCCCATTATCACCTACTCTCAACTATCAAATTCTACCTATCTGGCATAGGGCAGGGAAGTAAACTTTTGTACTTTTTAACCTCTGTATAATATGAATTATTACCTCATCAAAAATCAAAATAAACTGGGCGTGGTGGCTCATAGCCAGTAATACCAGCATTCTAGGAAGCTGAATCAGGAGGATCAGGAGTTTAAACCTAGCCTGGGCAACATAACAACTTAGTGGGTACATGTTTCAAAAGAAAAATGTAGAAAAAGTGCCGGGGATGTAGCTTAGTGCAAAAGGCCCTGGTTCCATCTCTAGTACCACAAAAAAATTAAAGCTTCCCTTTTCTTCTTTTCTCTTTTAGTACCTAATAATTTGTACCATTAATTGTTTTTTGGGATACTGGGAATTCAACCTAGGACATTCATACTGAGCTACATCTCCAGCCCGTTTTTTTCCCCCATTTCTGATTTTGAGAAAGGGTCTCACTAAACTGCGAACTTACCAGGCTAGGCTTGAACTTATGATCCTCCTTCCTCAGCTGGAGTTTTGAGATTACAGACCTGTACCACTGGGTCTAGCTGTACCAATCAGGCTGGTCCTGAGCTCACTGTGTAGCCCAGTCTGGCCTTAAACTCAAGGCAATCTTCCTGCTTCAGCCTTCCAAGTGCTGAAATTACAGGCATGAGCCACCACACCTGGAAAATTTTATGTGGCACTTGAGAGTCAAACCCAGGGCCTTGTGCATGCTAAGGCAAGTGCTGTAACCACTGAGCTCTGCCCCTAGCCCTTCATATAGTTTCCCTACACACTGGTTGAGCTGTCATTATTGGATCATATGTATTATCCAGCAGTACAGGGACCTATCTTCTTTCTACAGGAAGACAATTATTGACCAACATGAGAAAGAGATTCGTTACCTACAAGATGTTTTCATGGCCATGGAGCAGAACTATATAGATTCTGAATATGAAAGCAAGCTGGAATTTCAGAGCATGTGGGATGATCTCAAAAACAAGGTACGAAGGAAGATGGAGGGGCAGGAGTTGGGTGAGAAATGAGAGAAAAACTGCTCAAGGCTACTAGAGCAGAAGAGCCCTGTGACCATAGAGTCTGTAGAAACCTGCATACTGTGAGTGCTCGTACTGCTCTTTGTCATTTTGTGAAAACTGTTCAGGAGGGAGCACCATCCGAGATGTCAAAGGAATGCTTTTGGAGCTAAAAAGTACCAAGGAGATCTCCTGGGCCCACCTTTTTGATTTACAGGTGAAGAAATTAAGGCCCAAAGAAGTACAATTAAGTTGTTGGTGTGTGGTAGAGGCAGGAAAATCTAGGTCTCCTACATTTTGGGCACAGGGCTTTCTACCATCTTGGAGAATGCAAACTCACCCATGTTAGGTTTGGGTATGGGTTCTTGTTTTATTTTACCCCTGTGTTTTATTTCAAATTTGAGTAAGCTCTAAAAAGGTAAAATCAATAAATAAATACAAAAATCAGAAAGATTTGCCAGGCATGGTGACACATTCCTACAATCTGAGCACTTAGGTAAGCAGAAGGATGCCAAGTTCAAGTTCAGCCTAGTTAAATGAGTGACTTACCAAGGTATGGTTTCAAAATCAAAGATAAAAAAGGGCTGAAGGAATGGCACGACAGTTAAGTGCAAGGCCGAGTTCAATTCCCCAGCACTACATAAAGCTGGGTGTGGTGGCACATGCCCATAATCCCAGGACTTGGGAGGCTGAGGCAGGTGGATTGTCCTGAGTCCAAGGCCAGCCTGGGCTACACGGGTGAATTCAGGACCAGCCTGGGTTACAGAGCGAGACCCTCTCTCAAAAAAAAAAAAAAAAACAAGCGGTGAGCTGGGGATGTAGCTCAGTTCAGCAGCCCTGGGTTTAATCCCTGAGGGGGGGAAAAAAAAAAGATTTCAGATAATATCTGAATTTTCAATTTCCCCTGAAAAATTTAAAAGATCTGGCAATATTGCACCATACTTTCAAGTGATAATACTCATATGGCATTTCCTCCTACCTACCCCAAGAGAGAACCCCATGTCCATGTCCCCTCTCCTGTCCAGCTCACTACAGGCCCCGCTGCACCCATAAACTTACTTATATATCGTCTGCTTGGTCATTGTATACATTAGTATTGATGCCCTACACTAAATAATGTGCCAAACCAGGGGATCCAACTGATGGACCAAGGCCACACACAGTTCTGAACCGCTGTTAATGTGGCCAAAAGGATCATGAACTTTTAACATTAGGTGAATTTAGCAATATTTTCACAACTTCATTGCACAGTACTCACACGTGCACTGTTTTGACATCAACAGAACACAGTATAGGGAAGAGCAGAGGGCAGTGTTAACGCCACCTTCTGCAGTCGGTCAGGGAAATTGAAATCACTTGTGTGACTTGGTGAAAAAACACAGGGATTACCAGTAATATTATCCAACCTTCATATTGTGTATATTGTGAACACCGGCATTTACCGTTATGAAGAAGACATGTGTGTTTTCTTATTTAATGATTAAACTTGGGGGACTAGGTGAATAGCTCAGTGCCTGAAGTGCTTGCATAGCATGTGCAAGGTCCAGCACGATCTGTCTCATAAGTAAGTATTAAACTTTGAGCTTGTGTTATTTTACAAAATAACTTAGTAATTTAAGGCATAGAAAAGTTTTGTTACTTAGATACATTATATTATATATTTTATATGTAGCCCAAGACAATCATTTTCACTCAGTGCAGCCCAGGCAAGACTTTGGACACCCATGCTCTAAACAGTCTTTCAGGCTGAGGTTGGCCGATTGTAGGGGCACATACCTGTGATCTGGCTAGGGAGGATGAAGCAGGAGGATCACAAGTTCAAGGATAGCTTGGTCAACCTAGCAAGACTCTGTTTCACAAAAGGTATGGGGAGGGGCTAGCAAGGGAGCTCAGTCATCCCTGGGTTCCATTCCCAGCACACACACACACACACACACACACACACACACACACACAAATGTGGGTGAGGTTGTTGGAAGTGAAGGGCACTAACAGCATTATTTCAAGCATTTAGGGCTGGGATGTAGCATGGGGCACAATTTCCTAGCATGCTCAGTGCTCGGTATTCAATCCCAGCATTGGAAAAAATCCACCTAACCATTTAGTATTCGTGGGGAATTTTCTAGAATTTAGAAGAGAAGCACTTTCTACGACTACAACTGGAGAACGTAGTGGAGGATCTGTGGAAAAGGTTCCAGGATGCGCTCAAGAATTACACCGAGGCCACAGAGGAACGGAAGGTTGCCTTTGAAGCTCTAAAAGTAAAAGATGAGAAGAACTCCAAAGAGATTGAAGCACATATGAAGAAAATACAGAAATTACAGGTTAGCACAACCAGCCATAAATACTGCTTGAACGGCTCTGTGCTCCCATTACTCCTTCCCCAGTTTCCATTGGGGTTCCTCACTCATGGCAAGGGTGGGGAAAGGTGACATGTTCTGTCTCTAAGCTGGCATTTTACCTGTATCACTGAAGACCTGCCACTGGTCAAGGGTGTCTTCCATATACTCTCTGTCCCTCTAGGAGGCCATAACTATTTCAAAAGGCAAGATCATGCTACACAGCCGCGAGAGCGAAGAGCAGAACCAGTATATCCGTAAGGACAAGGAGTTGGTCCTTATACAGCTGCGAAAACTTAAGGCCCAGAGGACTCAAGCCCAGAGCATATCCCAGGAGAATTTAATCAAACTCACCAGGGAAAGTAATGCCACCCTCAAGACCCTGAGAGGAATTATTGATAAGGTAACGGGGTGAAGCCGGACAGAACAAAACTAAGGCAGCTAGCTTGAGGGAGGTGAAAGGCGTTGGGGAGAAGTAGAGGAGAGCTTCCTTTGCTTCCTGCCAGAGTGGACACTTGGAATATCTTTTTTATTCCACCCCCCTTTAATTATTAAATAACAACACATCTTATGAGATTGTAACATGCTGAGAACCAGGCTTGGTACATGGTAAGCACCGCATGTTAGAGGTGCTTGTCAGTGTGTCTCCAATTCAGACAAGCTCCTAGGTTCAAGCAGGGAAACCACCTTCACTGTCTCGCCTTTCTATCCTCTTCCCTAAGGTGAGGTTTTTACCTGTTTCCCACAGGGTGAAAAGATCCTTAAACTTGCTGAAATATGTAGGAAATTGGAAACTGAGGAAGAGAAAGTGCTGCCTTTTTATTCATCGATATTGACTCCCAAGGAGCAAGAAGAGATCGAGGCACAGGACAAAGAGCTAACCGAGGAGCTTGCAGAGGTATAGGTTGGGACATGACAGGCAGAGGGCAGTAACTGCTAATGGGTCCCACTGCACACTTTCTCCCTCTAACTCAACCCGCAGGTGATGACAGAATACAGTGGGATGGAGAATTTCTGGAAAAGGTACAACAAGGTGAAACTGGAACAACTGAGTCTCCAACACAGACGAGCCCAGCTATTAGAAATCAATGGGAAGTTGCGAGAGATGCTCAAGCAGTACTTGGATGGTATCTCAGTGAACGACGAAGTGCTAAGCCAGATCAACCCACTCTTGATAGTCAACCAGCGAAGCAACCTAACTCAGCCCTTGTCCACACCCATAGGCCAGCCCGGAGACAAACGACCTCCAACCACTTACAACATCATTGAAGCAGCCCATGTGATCTCTCACACCCTGTGATCCAAGGAGGAAATCTCCAATCCCCAGAGATTTTTTGAGAGACTGAATGCTTTGCTATTAAAAACTTATGCAGAGTTTACGAGTTCCTTATATTTTTGTCATATTGGACAGAGTAGTCTGCTTTGAGGATGCTAGGAATCCTGCAGTCCTAGGGAGTGGAGAGAACAGCTAGGAAACTCCTAGGAAGCTCAGTGAGGCATGGCTCCTCAATGTCATGGCACCAGAAATCCCAGACCTAGACTTTATAAAGACCTAGAGATCCTAGAGGCAGACTTATGACAAGGTCACAGAGGTAAGACAGGACAGTAGAAGGGACCAGAGAAAGTGAGGATCTAAGCCTCCAACCACCTCCATGCCTCAGGGAAGATTCAAACCCAAAAAGTCATTTTTTCTTAGCCCTACATTTCATTCCCACTTAAAAAAGCAGCCTCAGAAGTATCAGGTGAAGAATACAAAGGTTTTTTTTAAAAAAAATTACTATTGTTTATTACTTCTTTTTACTCTTGTTTCGTTTCTCTTCTTTGAGCTTCTTTTTGGAGACTTTGGGTCTACTGGCCTTTCTGTACAGGTGATATCCAATGAGGCACAGGAGGGCTGGCACCATAGCCATGCCTACCAGGGGCAAGACACCCTTCACCAGCTTCTGCCAGTAGTTGGCTCGGATCAGTGCAATCAGCTCCACGTCATACTGTACCACTGCATCCGCTAAAGAGGCAGGAGGAAGGTGAAGGTTAGAATCTGAGCATTTACTCCAGAACTCTGAATCTCAGTTGTGAAGTTGGCAACATGTAAAAGTGGGATCGAAGCCAGGCCCAGTGGCCCAGTGGCCCAGGTCTGTAATCCCAGCCCTCAGGAAGGCCAAGGCAAGAGTATCACTAGTTCGAACTCAATATGAACAATTCACTGATTTACTAAGACCCTATCATCAAAATCAAAACCAAAAAACGGGCAGGGGATATATCTTAGTTTAAAGGCCCTGGGCATGATCACCATTACAACAACAAAAAATAAATAAATTTAAATTTAAAAAATAAATGTGAGTTTGAGTCTCTTACACAAAGACAGAGGATTATAAGCAGAGTCTAGTGGTAAATTGAGAGTTTAGGTTCCATGCCAGATCTTTGACAGCACAGGAATATAAAACATATAGACTCTGGTCCATTTAAAAGTAAGAGAATAATACTAACTGTATCCCATTTCTTAGTGGCCACATGGATAGAATTTTTGCAGGGCTGAGATTAACTGGATTTAAGCAGACAAAAACTAGACATCTTTTAAAGTTCCAATCGAGTACACACAGTGTGATTATTAGAAAACAAGTATTTTGACTTAAGGGCTAGAAAGGAAGAAGGATGTGTCTTAAAGTGGCAAGTGGGACAAGAGACGCAGACAGAAATGAACAAGCAGCACTAGCAATGGGAAGATAATAAGCCTGTGGTTAAGAGAGTTTGGCCTAGTCATGTGTGGTGGTACACGTCTGCAATCCCAAACACTCTGGGAAACTGATGCAGGAAGACAGCAAGTTTGAGCCCAGCCTGGGCAACATAATGAGACCCCCATCTCAAAATTAAAAAGAAAAAAGGACTCAAGATGTAACTCAGTATAAAGGCCCAGGATTCAATCCCTAGTACCACACCAAGAAAAAGGAGAAAAAAAGAAAAGTTTCTCTGTAGTCCTCCCACCTCCTTTCCAGACTTCTGCTAAGCTAGAACTAGGATAAGAATTACTTTTCCAATGCTCTGTGGAGTTAAAGAAATTTAAGTCAATAGAGTATTTGTTATAATCAAAATCAAGACATACGGATCTTGGGAAATTGTCCAGTCTCAGCCCTTCAAGATATTTATCAGCAATGACATACGAAGGCTTTTAAAATTATGGAGTGACCTCGACTTCTAACTGTTGCTTTTTGTTTCATTTTGCATTACTTTCTTATTCTAGGAAGGGTAGCACAGGCAGCGAATCCACTGTGGTTTAAACAGATAATCTTCCCTAAAAAGCTGCCAGCTGTCAGAGATCAAGCCACTGGGTTTAACAGATTATATGCCTGTAGTCTCTACTGGTGATCTACTGGTGAGCAAGAAAAGGAGGCCCTGCAGGAAACCCCAGCCATTCCATCTCTTTCAGCAAATTTGATCTGAACGTCCTCAAACTCACTGTGGCTCTTAACTGACTGGGTCTTTTGATGGCCTGAGAGACGAGCCTAGTCAGATTACCTGGGATAGATGGTGGAAATCCCCGTTTTCCATAAGCCAAGTGAGAAGGAATGATTGCCCTTCGCTTCTCTCTGAGAAAAGGAACGTACGTAAGTCACAGCCAGAGGCAGGAAGGGTGTTCAGCAACTTCACTGCATCTGAATCTCCCCCAGCAAACCTCCTGGATATTCATACCCAAAACCTGACTCTCCCACCTGAGCACCTAAAGAGTTTACCAGCAAAGGTATCCATTTCCCCCATATATGTCAATTTCTCCTACAAAACCAACAACCAGAGAGGGACAGATACTTGGAATGTTCACACAGCTCCCACTGACCTAGGCCTGGCCAGTGTGAAGCCAAGGTCCTTTATCCCACATTCTGCCTCCTGAAGAAGCAGGAATGGCAGAGAATCCTCAACCCGGGTGGACGGGGTGCCCAGGCCCAGCCCTGCCCAGATACTCACCCCACACACATGTCTAGAAGGCTCTGCTCCAGACCTTGGGAAAAAAGACACAATTCAACTGGAAGCTCCATGCATTCTCAAGTCACCCAAGAGGAAGATGCAAGGCTCTTCCCCGACCCTCCCTTGAGGTCTCCCAACTTCTCAAACTCCTAGCACCCAGTGGGGTATTAGCAAGAGTATTCAAGGAGGAGTTTGCACCTTATGAGACAGCCAGAAGATGCCCAGGGATGGTAGGCTGGAAGGAGGCCTTGTGCGAGGCACAGGTCACATACCTGGGATCACCTGCTTTTGGCCAAGTTCTATAACTAGCGGGTCTCTGCTCAAAGAGGTATCAATAATGCGTCCATCTGCCAAGCTGCCCTGCGGGGGAGGGAGGAGAGAGCGGCAAGAGCACACACACCTAGCACCTCTCCTTCCCAGTAGGTGAACAATACACACCTGGCCCGCTGGGTGGCGGCAACTCGCTTACAGCCTACCGGGTCGTGTGTCCCACCCCCACCCTCGCAATAAGGAACAGGAAGCCCCCGGGGCTGGCTTCGCGGAGACTCGCCACCAGTCCGTTTCCCAAGGCCCAGGAGGAGCTGGTGAAGAGGCACGAGGGAAGCGCCCCTCCCCCCGCCACGTGCGCAACGACCCCCGGACCGAGGTTCTCCCAAACTGCTTGCCACGCGTCCAAGCCAATGCTGACGTGTTGCAGTAGGGCGCCGCCCCCTCCCTGGCCCCGCCCCGGCCCCCTCGCCCCTCACCGTGTAGTGTATGTGTAGCGTGTCTCCAAAAGCAGCTGTTTCCGCACACGGCTCAGGAGGGCCCACCTACGATCGGACTACCGGAGTCACGGATGCGCCTCAAAACAACCAGTCCTCTCCCCTAGACCCAGCACCCTCCGCTCAAGTCCCGCGCGTCCTCTCCTCCTCACGCCCACGTTCGTCTACACCCCCGCACTCCTCTCCCCACAAGGCCCCCACCCAGGGCGTCAGTGGAGGGGCGGGCCGGGGAGTCGGGGCTATCTCCTCACCAGGGTCTCCACTTGGAGGGTCCGGACAGGACTTTCGGTTTCGGACCCAGCGTCAGCCCAGCACATCGCCCCACTGAGCAGCAGCAGCAGCAGAAGACGGAGCGGCAGGAGCGAGGGGCGTAAGGTCATGACGGGACGGGACCGGGGTACCAGGGCACCAGCACAGGCTACCGGGGTGGTGGAGACTAGCACAGCGTTCCCCCAGAGCTCAGGCCAGCCTGGACAAGACGGGCGGATCGCGCTGAGCGAGCTCCTCCTCCCGCTGCGCTCCCTCCGCCTCGTCCCCACCTCCTAGGCGGAGGCGCCCGCGGGGAGCCCTCCCGACGCCGGGGAGGTCGCCAGCATTCTCCTCCTGTTGGTTGGCCGTTCGGGCCCTCCCGGGGGCGGGGCCACATATTAGCACCGACTTAACTGGGTGCACTCCCGCTGTTTGCGGGGCGCTGGTCTAGTACTCGAAACCATCCTGGAAGGCAGGTACAACCGTTCCCACTTTACAGCCAGGGAGCTGAGGGCACCAAAGCAGCTTGCCCAAGGTCATCAATCTAGGCGCCAAAGCAGGATTCAAACCCAGCACTGCCCAAGTCCTGCCTGTTTGCTCTACTCTATACAGCCGTGGCGGTGTCTGCCTGCCCGCGGTCCTGCCCGCGCTTGTCCGGAGCGGCATCCCTCTCCCACCTAGACCCCTTCAGCTTGAACCTCTGCACGTGATACATCCGAGTGTCCTGCCCTTGGAAAACTAGACAGAAAGTACAAGGTGCTGTTCTTTTGGGGAGAATCTCATCTTTTCCTCTGCTCCTGCCATTTCCTTTCTGCTTTCAGCCACCTTTTCAAAAGGACGGCATTTAATAATAACTTTTTTGTTTGCGCAAGTGCTTCCGTTTTTTACAGGGGATTCAGTTTGTTTTATTTTGGGGACAGGGTCTTTCTTGCTCTGTACTCCAGGTTGCTTCGGAACTCACTCAGTAGCCCACGCTGGCCTCAGCGGGTAATCCTCCTGCCTCAGCCTCCAGAGTTAAGCGGTGCTGTGAAATCGAACTCAGGGCTTTTTATATGCTAGGCAAGTGCTTTAATCACTGAGCTATGTCCCAGGCCTCAACTTCTTTCAGGTCATCCTATGAGTCCTCTTTTGCATGATTTCCTGTGGGTATTCAACCTCCTGTCTGGCGTGGAGTACACTGAGCGAAGAGGAATTGTCTTGGGTTGCATATAAAATATCTCATATAGTTGACAATTGAGTTATCTCAAAAAAATCACAAAATACTCGTAATGTTTTAAGAATGCTTACAATTTGTGTTGAGCCACAGTTAAAGCTGTCCTAGGCCAGGTACCCTCACTAACCTCACATAGGCTTTGGTGCCAGAATTCTGCTCACTTAAAGGCTTTGAGCAAATTCACAGTCACAAAGCTCTTGGGCCATTTCTATGACCTGTCATCCTCTTTTGCACTTCCCTGAACTCTGGAGTGCCCTCACAACTTCTAGACACAACTGCCCACTGGCCATTTCCACATGGAAACATGGCCAGGCCCATCTTCAACAACCCGGGCTTCACCCCTACTGTTCACTGATGGGGCTCTGCTGGCATTCTGATTCCTTCCCAATGTCCCACATCCAACCCACCTTTGGGTTCTTCCTCCATTTCTTCGTATTTGCTTATCTATCCCCATGGCAACCCTACATTGTAAGCGCTCATCCTTCTGGCTTTACAAAATAATAAAGCTAGGCAAAGTGGCACATACCTATAATCCTAGCTACTTAAGAGGCTGAAGCAGGAGAATCATAAGATCAAGGCTAACCTAGGCAATTTTGTGAGACCCTGTCTTAAAGTTGTTTAAATGCTGGGTATGTAGCTTTGCAGAACACCCCTGGAGTTCAATCCCTGGTAACATAACTGACAGCAACAGATGAAAAGCAGGAGAAAAAAATTTTTTTGAGACAGGGTCTTCCTCTGTAGTCCAGGCTGGTCCTGAGCTCACTATGTAGTCTGGGCTTGCCTTGAACTGATAGCAGTCCTCCTGCCTCAGACTCCCAAAGGCTGAGGTCACAGGTATGCGCCACCATGTCCAGCCTATGTGGTGCTGGGAAATCTAACCCCAAGCCTTGCACTTGCTAGGTAAACACTTTAACCACGGAGCCTCTCCATCAATTTATTCTGTGCGTTGCTTCTACATAACTTCATCTGGGCCATCAGCCCACTAAAAGCCTATCATAGGTCAACAATGCCCAATGAATAACACTCTGAGTCCCTGATACACCAACTGAAAGCTTGTCATCCAGCCCTAATTTACTTTCTGAACTGATCTTTTTATTCCATTAAACTCTAAGCTCTTTAGAGATAGGAACCTCATATGTTTCATTTCTGTATCCTCACGACTTACGTGAAACACATAAACGCTTGTTAATGTTTATGAACAGAACCAATTCCTCTTCCTGCTACAGGACCGCAGTCTGGCATCAATGGAACTACTTCATGTGTTTCCATCTCTGTGCCCTTGTTCATCCTCTTGTCTTCTCCTGCCAAGCCCCCTCCAGGGTAGCTTCAAATATCTCCTCTATAAAGTCCTAATTCTCTTAGCTGACAGTGACCCCTTACTTCTGAACGTTATGCGTACAATCAAGGATAGTATTTTCCTTGTTCCAAGTATTTGTGCATGCCTTATTCTTCCCTTCCCACCTCCTGCAAAAAGTCACTGATGACAAAGGCAAGTCTGCGATCATGCCTGACGCACCTTAAGTGCTACTTGCACAATACCCACCAAATAACAGATCCTATCTGGACAAAAAAAAAATTTTTTTTCAGACAGGTCTCACTCTGTAGCCCAGGCTGGCCTTGGATTCACAGCAATCCTCTTGCGTCAGACTTCCAAGTGCTGGGATTACAGGCGTGTACCATCACAGCCTGCTTTATGCGGTACTGAGGAATTGAACTCAGGGCCTTAACCACTGTGCCATTCCTCCAGGCTCAAATTTTTTTTATTTTGAATAAGATATACTATGAAATGAGAAATCACTTAAAAAGAAAGATTAGCAGGCATAGTGGTGCACGCCTTTAACTCCAGCTCAAATCTGAGCCCAGACTGGACAATTCAGTGACTCAGTGAGACATTATCTCAAAAAATTTTAAAAGGGATAGGGATGTAGCTCAGTGCAAAGATCCTGGGCTCAAGTCCCAATACCAGAAGGAAAGGAAAGGGAAAAGAGATGGGAAGGAAGAACAAAGGAATGGACGGATGGACATAAAAGGGGAAAGGAATGGGGGAAAGAAAAAGGAGAGGAAGAGTAAGGGATGAGAAAGAAAAAGGGGAGGGATGCAGCTTATGGGTGGGGATGGGAGGGAAGAGGGAAGCAAATCCTACATGTTGCTGTGTAAATGTATGTATTATATAGATCCTTTACAATAAAAATCACTGATTATAAAAATTTTAATTAAATCTTAAATGAAGAAACAAGACATGGAACAGTGCACAGGAATGTGCAGGAGGTATTAGAGTTGTGCTGACCCAGCTAGAAGAGCTGGGGAGAAACCTTGTCACTACCACAGACAGCTGGCATAGCTCGTAAAAACTGAGCTAGATCTTCAAGTGGATTAAAAGAAAAGGTGCAAAGTGGGATAAAAACAAAGGGTCAGATGTTTGGGGAAAATGAATGGACCAACGTGACTAAAGAGGTTGGCCAGAGAGCAGAGAAAAGTCATCAAAAAGGGAATTAAGGGCTGGCTGTGGGACCTTGCCTAAGGAATTGAGAACACTCTGAAAGTTTCTGAGCAAAGGGGTGATGGTGCATACTGCACGGGTGTATCAGCTGAAGGGAATTTTGACCTGAAAGCAGAAGCTCCTTTGTCCAGTTCTAATGCTGTGCTTGGGAATCTGGATGGGAAGGGAGAATGGATGGAACAGGATACTGGTGGGAAGGAAAAGGACTAAAGTTTTCAGACAACAATATCCATTTGTGGAGGAGTGATGGGAGAATGGGAAGCGGAAAGGGATGTGATAATGTAAATAATTTAAAAATCCATCCAGAGAAGGTGGCACAAGGCCACCTGACCAGGGGGGATGCTTTTTCCTTGGATTAAGTTAAAGAAAAAAATCTAGGGCTGGAGAAATGGCATAGCGGTTAAAGCGCTTGCCTTGCAAGCACAAGGCGCTGAGTTCAATTCTCCAGCACCTTATAAAGCCAGGTGTGGTGACACACACCTGTAGTCCCAGCACTCAGGAGGCTGAGGCAGGAGGACTGCCAGGAGTCCAAGGCCAGCCTGGTCTACATAGTGAGTTCAGGACTAGCCTGGGCTACAAAGCAAGACCCTGCCTCAAAAAAAAAGTTAAGAAAAACCTCAAAGACAAAGGTGAGATGGCTCTGGGAAAGGCAGCAGAGGCTGGCCCAACCCCAGCCCCAGCTGTAGTTACATGTAAAGAGACAATCAGTCAAAAAAAAAAAAAGGCCTGTTTTCAGGATAAGAAGCAGAAACTACACCAGAGCCAGGCTTCCAAGATTCATGGAGCAACCACCATACTTAGGTTGGTCAACAAAACAATCATTCATTCATCAGGTTTGTGTGTCTACCAGATGCTGGACAGTAAGGAAGGCACTGGTTTTTGTTGTTTTCCCTTTGGTGTTGGGAATTGAATCAGGCCTCATTTTTTTAAAAGGTCGCAATCTATAGTTCAAGCTAGTCCTGAACTCACTATGTAGTCAAGGCTGGCCAGGACCTCATGATAATCCTCCTGCCTCAGTTTCCTGTGCTGAGATTACAGGTGTGTGCCACCATGGCCAGATTATGTGGTGCTGGGGAATTGAATTCTGGGGCTCTGAACTTACTAGGCAAATGCTGTAACTGCTGTCCTATTCCTCCGGCCATTGATTTGGTTTTTGAGGTGCTGGGCATGAACCCAGGGTCTTGTGCATGCTAAACATATGCCCTACGTGAGCTACAGCCCCAGCCCCTCCTCTAGGTGTCATTATGGACAAGTTCATCCAAGGATAAAGCAGGTACCTCCCTCCTCCACTCTTCTCTTGTAGTTCCACCTCTAAGATAACATTCCGTCAGTGCAAGATCTGTCAAAGGCAAAAACACATACCCCCTTCTACTTAAAATCTAAAGCCAAGAGAATGTGCTTCTTTATTATATTCAGAACTCAGAAAATATCCCTGTGGTTCAGAACCCCAATCTAAGCCTTCCAACCCTTAGAAGTTCTTATACTCAAATCGGTCCTAGGATGGATCTCAACAATGTGTGGGATGGATGGGTCAAAGATGGAGATAGGCAGAGGTTTACTCAAACAAGCTGCCTTTCAATTCTGCCTGCCCAGGAAGCTCTCAACGTGCCCAGCTTGTGAGAAGGGGTGGTAGAAGGAAGGATGCACAAGTGGCACTGGTCAGCAGCTCTGCATAAACACAGCCAGAGTTCTGCCTTCAGTGCCCTCTCAACCCTGCTATGTCCAGCTCAGAAGCCACACTGGCTCCACAACTAGGCCTCAAAGTCAAACAGCTACCCACTATGATAATGGACAGTCCCAACCCAACTTCCTCACCTGCAGGAGAAGGAAGGCATCTGGATCCTGTCACTTCCCAGTGACCAGCATGACATTCCATCTCTTCAGCTACTGGGTTAAAAAAGTGAGAGAACTAGAAAGAAGCTGCTTAGTACCACAACAGCCCACCCAAGGCCACCACTCCCCACGTTAAACAGTAGCAAAGGACAGGGTGTCCTATATACAGTTATCCCCGAATCTCACTGCCCCTCAAGGTGTACTAATATCCCCAGAGGACTGCAGATATCCCGGAAATGAACCTGCTGGTCACTCTCTTTGAGTATAGTGCTCTGACCCATTTCTAACACAGGCCCAAGCAGCATGGAAAGTATGAAATAAATACCTGCCACCTTTCGTCTCTAACCCTTCTCAGCACCTGAACTGGTGAGCGCAGTGAATCTTACAGCCATTAGGCCCTGGACCTCAGCTCTGAGAAATTCTTAAAGTCATTCAGTCACTGCCTCTATATTCTGGGATAAAGGGGAAAGCTTTATCCTTCATCTCACCTGGGCCAAACCAAGCCCTTCCACTGACTTCTGGGCTCATTTTGGAAGCTCCCTCGCCCAGATTTTCCTGATGAGCTCCTAACTTACTAGTAACCTGTCACAGACCAGGGCCTTGGAGGAGTCTAGAAAGGACATATCATCTGATTTTGAGGGTAAGTGGGTAAGCTTGAAACTACAGGGTTGATAAGGCAATGTCTGGTTGGAGTATTAGGTGACCAAGGGCAGACGCATTGATCTTTTGAGGGTTACAGCCTATTAGTGACACAAGAAGGGCTGAACAGGACAACTGGCAAGGATGTTAGCAAAGAGGTAACTGAATACAAATTATATACTTTCCACTGGAACACTCAAAAACAGTTTTTTTTCACAGTATTGGTGACTGAACCCAGGACCTTCCCACTGAGCTACAGTCCTAGGCCCTGTAGTCCAGGCTGGTCCTGAGCTCACTATGTACCCCCAGGCTGGTCTTGAATTTATGGCAATCCTCCTACCTCAGACTCCCAAGTGCTAGAATTACAGGCATGTGCCACCATGTCCAACTTATTTGGTGCTGGAGAATCAAGCCCAGGGCCTTGCACTTGCTAGGCAAATGCACTAATAGCTGTGCTATTCCTCTGGTCCCTGGGCCACCCCCAACACACACTTTTTTTTTTTTTTTTGAGGCAGGGTCTCACTCTGGTAGTTCAGGGTGATCATGAACTCACTTTGTAGCCCAGGCTGGCCTCAAACTCATGGTAATCCTCCTGCCTCAGCCTCCTGAGTGCTGGAGGTTAGAGGCGTGTACCACCATGCCCAGCTTATGTGGTGCTGGGAAATCAACCCCGGGGCCTTATGCTTGCCAGGAAAGTGCATTAATCGCTGTGCTATTCTTCCAGCCCCACTAGCCCTTTTTTCATTTTTTCCTTTTTAAAAGTTATATACAAAAACACATACACATATATACATATTATATATTTTTTTCTTTTTTTACATAGCATCTCGCTCTATAATCCAGGCTGGCCTCCTCTCACAGCAATATCCCTGCCTCTGTCTCCAAGTGCCGAGATTACAGGCATGTGCCACCCCCACTAGCTTCCTATTTTTAATTTTTGAGACAGGGTTTCATTGAGTTGCCCAGGCTAGCCTCCAGCCTGCAATCTTCCGGATTTAACCTGAGTGCTGAAATTATGCTTCCCAAACTTACTAGATGCCTAAATCCTGTCCCTTTCCCATCTCAGAGGTTAGGAAAGTAGTAAGAGTCAGGAAAGTCTCCCCGGCTCACTCAGCCTAAGAATAACTCCATCCTTCCTTTGCCTGGAGCCAGTCCACAGCAGCAAGAGAGGAACAAGGCAGTGAAGCGAACAGGATGGGAAAAGGGATATTTTATTTTTTAAAAAAGTCTATTCCCCAAGATAATCTGTGCAATCCCCAGAGGCAGGGCTGGGGAAGCATGAGCGTGGAGGAAGTGTGGGGCCTCCAGTCAGCGAAGACCCTGAAGTCTACCAACAGGTGACAGACAGAGCTAAGTTCAGCATCGCACCCTTCTGAGTCAGAAGAGCAAAGTCACAGCAGAGCGCACGTTCTCCTCTGAGGTATGAAGAAGAAATAGAGATGGACCTGTGCACCTCTGAACCTCACTCTCTACCCACCTAATGTGCCCTGTCCCCTCTGCTGAGGAGCAGCAGTAGGGAGAGAGGGCCCAGAAACATTAACCCACCACCCCATAGCTGCTGTACATGAAAGATGGAAGTCTGCTCCAAAGCTGAATAAAACAAATTTAATTTCCAACCAAGGTCACAGTCATTTTGTTATCCCACATTTTGAGCAAGGATAGAGAAAGTGAGTTATTAAACATACACATTCTACATTCCAGAGGCAGATTAAAAAACAGAGAGAGAGAGAGAGAAAACCAGTTCAGAACTGCAGTTACCACTGTAACACCACAAACAAATTTTAGGGGCGGGGGTGTCCCCAAAAGAAGAAAGCTGGAACAAGGAAAAGCATAAATTAAACCCACCTGAGGGGACTGGGAGAAGGAGTGGACAGAAATGGAATGAAATACCCAATCCCAAAAGAGCTGTTAGGTAAATAGGAATGTATAAAGGACCACTCTTGCTACAGGTCCCCCCAGAGCCACGGACGCTACAAGGATCACTTGCTGCCCCCTGCTGGACAGATCTGGACACAGCACGAGGGCAACCTCCCAGGTTGCTTCCTAACACCTTCGGCTCCAGAAAATGAGATGGGTGGGGGTCTGAAATGAGGAAAACCTATTTAGAACTGGCATCTAAGTAGGGAGGGTGGGAGAAGCGAGGCAGAAGAGGCGTAGTCCTCACGAACCCAAAAGACAGAGTAGGGAATCATAAATAGGCGGGGAAAGGCAAAGACAAACAGGCAGTGGCAGTGAATGAACTGAGAAGGCGAGTGAAGAGCTCAGAGAGGCCACTGGGCAGGACGGCGAGACCGGGAAGCGGAACACACACAGTATGGAGGGAATCATCTGTGGGGCCAGAGGAGCGAGTCCATTAGAGAATGAAACAGAGCCTCCAGCGTCCCCAGACACACACGCGCGCGCGGGGGCACGCATACGCACACATGCACACACGCAGGCCTAGGCAGCAAGATTCCTCTGCCCACAGCATCTGGGGTAAGTAACTGGCACTGAGGGAGGCACTCCTGGAACCTCTTTCACAGTTCAGTCTGGAGTGGGATCAGGAGTAGGAATCTGGTTGCTGTAAGTGAAGGGGTAAAGGTGACAGGAAGCCTGGCCCCAAGGCGTGGGGCTTGGGACAGCCCTTCTGAAAAGGGGTCCCTCAGCTATGCTGTAGGGGCCCTGGGCCATGACTTTAGCCAAAAGTTATGGGCAGCTGTCTTGGAGCTCAGGGCGCAGCCAGCACACACAGGAGCCCACAGAACAGCCACAGCTTCGCAAATGCAGTCGGGACCCAGGCCAGGACCGTAGGGACAAGCGCCCTGTAGAAAGGGATGCAGTAGCAGCAGCTTCTGAACAACCACAGTAAGGGAGGGAGGACCCTGAAGACCACCGCGTCCCGTCAGCACCACCAACAACTCGGTCCTCTTTCCTCCACTTCAACTTCCACTTATCGGCAGTGGTGAGGAAAACACAAACGCTGTTGGATTGGAGGAGGGGACAGCAAGGATGGTCCGAGGGCCTTCAAACAACAAAAAACCTCTTCTTCCTTTACCTTGTGTACTGGACTGAAAAGAAATAGGGAATTGGAGAATAGGGCGGGTGATGTGGAGGTCAGATAGGTCACCTCCCTTCTACCTTCTACAGCTTCCTTTCAGATTAGTCAGCCCTGATCAAGCCAGCAGGGCTGCTAGGGTGAGAAAACTGACACAGGACAGTGAAACCACCCATATCCCAAGATCAGAAGGAAGGGGGGCACGGGAAGGCAGGAACAGAGCTGACCTACGCCTCACCTTCTTCTACAAATAACAGTATGGAGACAGAAACTCCACTACACTGCAACCCGCCCTTCCCTGTCCTGGGTCCGAAACACACATGGGTCTTGCTGTCCCCACCTCCCCCTCTAGTTCTCAAGGAACAAATCTAAGGATGGTGGAGGAGGATCAGCTGAACACTGGGCCGGTAAGAGTGAGTGGGTTCCTCTTTCCTTCTCACTGAAAAGGCAGAGCAAAACAGCATCTCCTTGGGAACAGTCATGTGGAGATAGATGCCACTCCCTGTCTTCAGAGGGACAGGAAAAGGGGTAGGAACATTGTGGTGGAAAATGCATCACCTGTCCTATCATGCAGGTGCATTTACCTGCAAAGAGGAAAAGAGAAGGCAGTCCAGCGGGACTGGAACCCTCCCACCTGCCTTCTTCCCTTTACCTCACCCACGTGAAGGGAGCAGATGATAGGCGCCAGCGGGCAGCATCCTGGCTGCGAGCCCTGGGCTGCACTCCACCCCTCCCCCTCTCCCCCGGCCCCACATATATATCTCTCTATACATGTATATACAGGCGCACACATGCACGCACACACAGAGAGGCCTGTGCGATTTCCATGTACAACAGGGAGAGGCTGTCGAAGGAAAGGAAGACAGGAGATAGGACAGGGGGCTGTGGAGGGACTCAGGTGTCATGAGCACAGTAATCAGTGCCAAATGAAGCAAACAAAAAAAGAATACGCCACCACCTCCCAAAACCCAGAGGGTGAGAGAAAGGGGGGCCACCCCATGAAACCATAACAACCTTGCTTTTGTTTTAAATCCAGTAAATTGGAAGGATTCATCATCAGGACAGCAACTGGGGACCGATCATGTCAGTGGACAGGGTGAGGGGGAAAGGCAGGGGAGGCAAGGCTCTTGCTGGGCATGCGAACATGGTGCCCAGGGCCCTGGCCACACTTGCAATGGAAAAAGGTAGGGCTGGGTAGGGAGACAACAGGTATTTTGGGGAGGGTGGGGTGGTCGGAAAGGGCTGCCTGGCTCTCACTTCTTGTTTTTGAGCTGATTGGCCAGCCAGTCCAGGCCTTCATATAGCCCATCCCCGCTGGTGGCACAGGTGGCCTGAATGTACCAGTTGCGGTGACGCAGAGAATGCAGGCCCAGCTTGTCCGTGATCTCAGCAGCATTCATAGCATTCGGCAGATCCTGGAGTGTGAGGGAGACACATACAAAAAATTATTTCAAAGCTTGTAGAGCAGCCATCTACCAAAGAGACATATTCCAGCACTTTCTCTTCATCCTCCCTTTTAGGAAACCCAGAACAAGACCCCACAGACATACTTTGGACTCAGGCATCCTAGACCCAGACTCAAGGCACTACAGTCATTCCACTGAGGATCTAGAAACCAACAAAGGGTTGGTAGGGGAGTGAAGAGGTGGTTTAAGCCGAAGAATCAAGTTTGTCCAAGCCAGGCATGGTAGCACACACCCAAATCCCAGCACTCAGGAGGCTGAGATAAGACTGCCCTGAGTTTGGGGCTAGCTTGGGCTACAGAGTGAGTTCAGAACCAGCCTATACTACAGAGCAAGTCCCTATCTCTTAAAAAAAAAAAAAAAATTCAAGTTTGTCTGACAGCAGGAGTAATGGCAGTTCCACTGAAGTACCCAAGAGGAAAAAAAAAAAAAAAAAATTTGAGGTGATGTACCTACTACACCAATCCCTAAGGACTAAATTGTTCCTAAATAACATTCGGTTGGGGACAAGAGGGACATAAAGAAACTAACTGCTTGTATCTCTCATACTTCCAAAACTGAAAATCTGATTTCCCATGCAATATGCCCCCAGACCCCATGATTTCACAGCCAGGTTGCTCTCTCCCAATTCAGAGGCAGGCAGAAGTCTCACCTGTTTGTTTGCAAAGACAAGGAGCACAGCATCCCTGAGCTCGTCCTCTGCCAGCATTCTCATCAGCTCTTCCCGGGCCTCATTTACTCGCTCTCGATCATTGCTATCGACCACAAATATCAAGCCTAGGGAGGCAGAGTATGGGCTGCACAGAGAGGACAGAAGTTCCCTTCTCCCACCACCAATAGGCAATACCGTCCTCACATTCTTCAAATATTTCTACCTCTTCCTTCCTTTCTTCAACCCCAAGAGCTATATAACATCAAGGTTGGCAGCCTATAACTCAGTAAGACAGCCCCACTCTGCTCACCCTCAACCAGTCCGTGACAGTCTAGGCAGTTCATTTGCCATACCTTGGGTATTCTGGAAGTAGTGTCTCCAGAGGGGCCGAATCTTGTCCTGGCCACCTACATCCCACACAGTGAAGCTGATGTTCTTATATTCCACCGTTTCCACGTTAAACCCTTTGGAGGGGGGAAAAAAGGCAACGCAACTTGGCCTCAAACACTAGGCCTGCAAACAATACCCCAGTTTGGTTCTACTGCCCCAAGCTGTAGTCCTGACATCAGCAAAAGAAAACTACGGGGAAAAGCCAAAGACTGGTGGTCTGGTCAGGAGGTTCACGGCTGCCCAGATAATGGGAGGCAATGCTTCCCTCTTCTTTGCGAACATGTTGGCTCTCCCTTTTACAAAGTAGTGACTCAGTTCCATTCTTGTACCTTGGCCACCAATGTCTGGCCCAGCTAAGATGGAGAGATGACAGGAAGAGTAAAAATTAAGAAGTGAGGGGCTGGGACCACAGCTCAGTGGCTAGAGTGCTTGCCTAACAAATGCAAGGACTTAGGTTCAATTCCCCAGCACCATCTCAGCTGGGTGCGGTGATTCCAGCACTTGAGAGGCTAAAGTGGGAGAACTGCTGTGAATTCAAGGCCAACCTGAGCTACACAGTGAGTTCAGGACCAGCCTGGGATACAGTGCAAGACCAAGAAAGAAAAGGAAAAGCAAGCGAAAGAAAGAAAATGAGCTACAGTCCTGGAGCCCCCTGGAACAAGATGAAGGTGATGAGCCAGAGCCTCCCATCTATGTGGAAAATATTCTCCCTCTCACAGGGAGCTCGTAACCAGGATTAGCCTTAAGATCCAAAGCAATTCTACACCTCTGGCACAAACATAAAAACTTATTACCTGCTTTCCAAATTACACAGAAACAGTAACTCTCGTGCCTTAAGAAAAATGTTCAGTGCTAGGCTGCAGACGTTCCAAAGCAGGGAGGGCCTGGGTAGGTCGGAAAATGGCAGCCCCAGTAGCTGCTAGTGAACTAAAGAGTCACCATTCTCTGAGGTCTACAATTTGCATGGACTTGCCTGAGAAGAGGCCAAATGAGGGATACAGGAATCAGCCTCCTGCCATGACTTAGCTCCTGGCACAAAAGCCACAAGTTACAAGCTGTGCCCTTACCGATAGTAGGGATAGTAGTAACAATCTCTCCTAATTTCAGCTTGTACAGGATAGTGGTCTTCCCTGCAGCATCCAGGCCCACCATCAAGATGCGCATCTCTTTCTTTCCAATCAGGCTCTTGAGAAGGTTCCCAAAGATATTGCCCATAGCTGCAGCAGCTGCTTTCTGAGGACAGAGAGGCCAAAGCAGGAGCAGCAGCAGTCTGGAGATGGCCTAGGCCTGGTATAGAGGACTTGATCCTAGACGAAAAAAAAAAAAAAAAAAACGCAAAACACTATCATCATTACCTTGTCAGGGCTTCACATTAGAGGAATCTGCTAAGTCACGGCTGGAGTTCATTCATGACAAACTGAGAACCTGGGGCAACTAAGAATATTAAGGCCCACTTAGATACATCTTAAGCATTCAGGCGGCAGAGACAAAGCAGTGAAAACACTCAGGATGTAGTAACCTCCCGTGTGACTCTGGGAAAGTTACTTTTTCTTTCCAGATTTGCACCTGTAAACTGAGAGAGTTCAACTGGGTGATTTCCAAAGTCCCTCAGTTCTGACATTCTATACTACACCCAAGGCAACATTTATGCCCCTCCCTCCACAACCTTACCCTGAAACTTCTGGAAAGGGTGGGAGAGAGAGTGGAATGAGGAGCGGCTCTCTGTGACTTCAGACAAAGTTCAGGCTTGGCAGGTTCCCAAGGTTTATGCTTTCTGTTCTAATCAAGAAATTGCTTCTTCTTACCTATATCTGCAATTCCATCTCCCTTCCATACCAACATAAAAAAGGAGTAAGGAGAAAGCAACCCTCCTAAAGAAGTCTGACTCTTTACAGCCTGTGAACCCCGTGCTGCCAAAGTTGTGCCCCGTCCATACAACAGAACCTCAAGACAGGGGTGGTGGGAAGGAGAAAGGTTATCCTCTCCCCAGCCAAATCCTGGGCTCACTGGTCCATCTAGGAACAGCTGTTCAGCTCTATTACCTGCAATGAAGAAGTCATCTTGTTCCCCATTTCTTCCCTAACCCCTTGAGGCTACTTTCCACATGGCAGCCAAAGTGATTTGAACACCAAAATCAGGTCATGTGGTTTCTCTGTTTAAAATCTTCCCCCGTCCCCTAGAGAGAGGGGGGAAAAGAGAAGGTCTTGCTCTGTAGCTCAGGCTGGTCCTGAACTCATTATATAGCCCAGGCTGGTCTCAAATTCAAGGCAATCCTTTGGCCTTAAAGGCCCAGTGATGGAACTAGGGTGTATGCCACCACACCCAGCTTAGTTTATGTGGTGCTGGGGAATCAAACCTATGTCCTTGCACTTGCTATGCAAGCACCTTAGCCACTGAGCTATGCCCCTAGCCCTAAAATCCTTTTTTACCAGATGTGATACTACAAGCCTGTAATCCCAGCTACTTAGGCTGAAACAGGAAGATTACAAGTCTAAGGTCAGTCTGGGCAACTCTGCAAAACCCTGTCTCAAAAATGAAATTAAGGCCAGTAGTGGTGGTACACTGTGGGAGGATGAGGCAGGAGGATCACAAGTCTGAGTGCCCAGTCTGGGCAATTTAGTGACTTACCAAGAGACTATCTCAAAATAATAAAAGAATAGAGACTAGCTCAGTAGAAAGGCTCTGAATTTAAATCCCAATCCTAAAAAAAAAAAAAAAAAAAAAAAAACTACATAAAATTTTTAAAGGAACTGAGAATTGTGGGTAAGGTGGTACACACCTGGTATCCCAGCACTCAGGAGGCTGAGGCAGGAGGATTACTTTGAATTGAAGGTCAGCCTGGGATACATAATGAGTTCAGAACCAGCCTAGATGTCAGAGTAAGACCCCTTCCCAAAAACAAAACAAAAGGGACTGAGGGAGATGGCAGAGCACTTGCCTAGCATTTTCAATCTCCAACACCCACAAACAGAACTCTCTTAGCATCAAAGCTGTCTTTCAGTAAAAGTTAAAGTCCACACCACAGCTTACAGGTCCTGGGAGATCGGCACTTCCCTGTATCTCACGCCACTCTCCCTTTAACTCGCACCACTACAACAATTTCCCAACAATCTCCTGCCTCAAAGCTTTCGCATTTGCTATTCCCTCTAACACCCTTATGCCACCAAATGCAACTTCCTATCTTATTTATATTTCACTTGAATTTTCCTCATAACATTTATCACAGAGCTGTGTGTGTGGTGGCAGGAACACGTAACCCCAACACTCTGGGAGGATGACTCAGGAGGATCATAAGCTCAAGTGCAGGCTAGGCAACTTCATAACTTACTGAGACCCTATCTTAAAAAGTAAAAAAAAAGGGCTGAGGGTATAGATCAGAGCAAAGGCCCTGGGTTCAATTCACAGTACCAAAAAAAAAAAAAAAAAAAAAATTATAACCATCTGACAGACCATACAATGGTTTCTTGTACTGTTTTACTGACTCTAGTCTCGGCTCCTTACCTGTTTTGTTCACTGCTGTGTCCCTAGTGTCTAGAACAGGCCTAGCATAAAGTAGTTAAATAAGTTAACTCTTAAGATCTCTACTGGCCTCACAGGCAGCTCACTCAAATCAGATGATTATCCCTGGGATATAATAGGCACTTAACAAGCATCTGCTGGAAGGATGAAGGGATCAGTAAGAATTACTGGGAAGATATAAAATGCCTAGCTGCATTCTTGCCACTGTTCTCAAGACAGAATCACACACTCATTTACTTATCCTATTTTTGTTTTAACCAAGGTATCACTCTGTAGTCCATGCTGGTCCTGAACTCACTATGTAGCCCAGGCTGGCCTCAAATTCCTAGCAATCCTCCTGCCTCTGCTTCCCAGGTGCTGGGATTACAGGCATGGCCACCATGCCTGGCTTATGTGGTGCTGGAAAATCGAACCCAGGGTCTTGCACTTAATAGGCAAGCATCCTAACTGTATGCTATTCCTTCAGCCCTCTTCTCCCTCTTCTTTATGGCACAGGACAGCCACAGAAAGATATCTTTGAAATAATCCTGAAACCCCCAGTGCAGGCAAGTTCTCTGTGCCTGGAGGAGGCATGTGTCAGTAGACAGCTTCTTCAGCACTTGCCGCATGCCAGCTGCTGGTGGTCTCTACCAAGTCTAGGAACCACAGACACACACGCCTCACACCCAGATGGCAAAGAAATGGGTCAGGCAAACTGCAACCAAGCCCAAGAATGTAACCAGTCGATGGGGAAGAACTTTACTTACAAGCTAAAAGCAAGAGGATTTGGTGGGAATCTAGTTGTTTTTCAGAAAGTTCTTCAAGCTTGTTTGTATTTTTTTTGCACTACTCAATTTGCAGCAAATTCCAAACTAGTGCAAGGAAGCCAGGTCAATAGCCCCTAGAGACTAAAGTACTAGTTTATCCAAAAAACAGAAACAATGAGTGCTTATGAAATATTTTATCTTCAAAGGCCTTTCCAGACATTCACTAATGAATCAGGTGTGGCGTTCCCAGTAGGTTCCCCAGATGAGCCCTGCCCCTGACCCCAGAGGGAGGGCCTGGCTCCACCTTAGGGCTCCACTTCAGCCAAGTCGCCCACTGCACACCCTGCCTGCCTTCCTGCCCCAACCCACCTATGCAGGAAGCCTCCCGAGGACCCTGAGGCAAGAGGAACACCTGCCAAGCGACACCCACCGTGGCAACGTGCAACAGTGAGATGCGGCTTCTGCTGCTCTCACCTCCAGGAATGTATACCTTCCTCAGGTCTTCCTAGTCTATCCAGCCTCCTGCTTGGTGGCCTTTCCTCTGCTCCAGATGAAACTGTGCTTTAAAGGTCTGGTATCAGCCCAGTCCAGTGGTGCAGGTGTGTAATTCCAGCACTTTGAAAGGCTGAAGGAGGAAGGAGGATCATAAATTCAAATCCAGCCTGGGCAACTCAGCAAGTTAGTCAACCTCCCCCCCCCCCCCCTTTTTGACATAGGTTCTCATTCTGCAGTCCAGGCTGGTCCTGAACTATGAGGCCAAAGCTGGCCTCAAACTTAGGGCAATCCTCCTGTCTCAGTCTCCCAAGTGTTCGGACTACAAGCATGTACCACCACACCCAGGTTATGTGGTGCTGAGGAACTGAATCCAGGGCCTTTTGCTTGCTAGGCAAGTGCTTTAACTGCTGAACTACACTCCCAGCCCCCACCCCGCTTTGGACAGTCTCATTCTGTCGTCCAGAATGGTCCTGAGCTCACTATGTAGCCCAGGCTGGCCTCAAACCCACAGTATTATACCTGTCTCAGCCTCCCAAGTGCAGGTGTGTGCCACCATTCCCAGCTTATGGCTCAGATTCTGAAATGATTTTACATCACACACTGATCTTGCTGCCCATCACTACTGGAACTACGGCAATTAAATGACTATCAATGAGGCAGGTGCACACTGGTAATTCCTACACTCTGGGAGGCTAAGGCAGGTAGACAGCAAGTTCAAACCTAGCCTGGTGGCAATTTAGGGATTTAGCAAAGTCTCAAACTTTAAAACTGGGTGCAAGGGCTGGAGGAATGGCTCAGGGGTAAAAGCTCTTGCCTTACAAGCACTATGAACCTGAGTTCAATTCCCCAGCACCACATAAACTGGGTATGGTGGCACACGTCTGAAATCCCAGCAGTTGGTTGTGGCTGTCCTGTGCCTGAGGCAGGATTGTTGTGAGTCCAAGGCCAGCTTAGGCTACATAGTGAGTTCAGAACCAGCCTGGACTACAGAGTGAGACCCTGTCTCACAAAATAAAATAAAAATAAAAATGGGTGAAGAGGTAGTTCAGTGAGAAGACCCTGGGTTCCATCTCTAGTACTGAAAAAGGGGTGGAGGAATTACCAATGCAGGTACAGCAGTAGCTGAAAAATACCTAAGTAGTCCACATTCCCTGCACCAGAACACAGCAACACTGTCCTCTGGTTTGCTTCTCTTGCTAGGATGTCGTCCGGTAAACTAACACCAGCATTAAACCTACTGCTATTTCTGGGCATGCTGTATTAGGCCCCTGAATGATATGAATCATTTACATGGCACTTACTAACTTGTGGATATTTTTTCCATAAATCTGAACTTTTAGAATACCATCTCTCTAAACTGTGTCTTTCCCACTGGTGAAGACTACGTCCTTTATTTTACATCTGCCCTCAACAGCAGGACAGCCCACTAGAGGAGTGCCTCATCCGAGGGTACCGTCTGTCCAGCACATACGGCTGCTTACGCATCCTACCAATCCCCAACCATTCCCACGCGTATTTACCCCCAACACCATCAAAGAGCTACAAGACCAGAACCAGTGGTTTCTCTTGCCATTTCCTACACAATGGAGCTGTTAAATATCTGGTTAAACAGCCACTACTGAGTATGTGTCTCCCTGGAGCAGCCCCGGGCTTTGAAAATAAACATAATGACTCTAAGGACAAGCAGGAGCTTAATTTACATAAGCATTCCAAAGGGAATGTGGTCCTTATCACCAGACTGCATGCGGCTCTACCACAAGGGCAGCGGCTTTCACCTTTGTGCCACAATATTGTGCCACACAACCCATTCTGACTTTCACCATAAAGCATTCCAAGAAAAAGCTATAAGAAACAGAATGGTAAGATAAACAAGCCCAGAATTGTATAGCCCAGTTACTCCCTTTCACCACAGATGGTACTTCTGTATTTGTTTATAGGGCAAGACGCCACGTGCTCTGTGGGCTGTTGACAATCAGGAATAGCAGTTATAAATGAAAGTTAATAGCTCAAGATGAAAATTAAACAGAGGCTAGAGGTGTGGCACAGTAGTAGACTGCACTTGCATGGCAAGTGCAGGACCCTGGGTTCAACTCCCAGCACCATGTAGGGTGGGTGTGGTGCCACATAACATACCTGTAGAAAATAAGTAAGCAGAAAATAAAGGCCTGAACCACTGGGATTGGCTCAATTAATTTACAAAAGTAAAATACAGCGACATCTTTAATATCAAGGGTAGTATCTCAAATGTTCTCTTTCAGTCAGAAACCGTCATCAAAGGTAGAAATAACAACAGGAGGGGCTGGGATGTAGCTCAGCGGTTAAAGCACTTCCAGGCTCTGGGCTTGATTCCCCAGTACCACATAAGCCAAGTTTGGTGATGCATGCCTATAATCCTAGCACTCTGGAGGCTGAGGCAAGAGGATTACCTTGAGTTTGAGGCCAATCTGGACTAGAGAGCAAGACTTCGCCTCAAAAAATATATATAAAAATAAGAGCTCCAAGACTACTATGCTCTAGTACAACCAGTGTGAGGCACAGGAGTTCCATCAAGAAGACTGGCTGACTTAAAGCTCACTTAAGGATGTCCTTACCCAAAGACCTCTCACTGCCCTCACCCCCACCCACTTTGCCCACAGGAGGCAGCCTGTTGCTGCTGGAGCAGCTGGCTGCTTAGCCATCTTGTCTTGTGTTGCAGGAATATGCCTGACTCAACCTCCAGGCCATTCTGAGAGCCACACACCAGTCAGCCACACCCCTCTCACCTGCCACCAGTGACGGACCACGGATGTGTTCTGAGACACCTGAGGAATTCCTGACGTGGCATCATCCCTTCCTCTTCAGAGTCCAGGGGGAAATATACCAGTCTACCAAGCCCTCTGCTGCCAGGCAGGGTGCAGCAAAGGCAGCTGTGTTCCCAGGAATTTTTCAAACTGAGATATCTTTAATAAGAGATGCTATTTTTAGAACTGCTGACCAAACAAACCAATACAACATAAGGAAACAAAAGCAAAGTGCACCTGCATTTAGTTTCCTTAATACAGCTGCCTGTGACATCAGTAAACCCCCAAGCTGTTGTCCCAAAAGCACTGAAAACAGAATGTAAAAACTCCCAGATTAGTATTTTGACATGTTCCACTGAACTCACACCAAGATATCCAAAAGTCAAGTTGTTTCTGATGTTAGCTTCCATTCACTAGTACTAGTAAAACTTATTTTTTTTTTTTGGGGGGGGGTTGGGGGGGGGCTGGGGTACTGGGAAGTGAGACATCCTCAGGGGACACAGGGTCTTGCTAGGTTGCCAAGCTGCCCAGGTTGGGCCTGAACTTATAGTATTCCTGCTTCAGCCTCCTGGAATTCAGAATGCTGGGATTACAGTCCTGCATCACTAGGCATAGCTCACAAAGTATTTATATATATATATATATATATATATATATATATATATATATATACTGAACTAGGAATAGAGAGGAAAAAGTTCCTAGTTTCAGTCTAATGGGAAAGAAACACCAGTAAACAAAGAATTACAAAACATGAGACTGGGCATTGTGGCACACACCTGTCATCCCAGCTCTGGGAAACTGAGGCAGGAGAATTTTAAGCTTGAAAAAAGCCTGATCAACTAAATCAACTTAGAAAGACTTTGCCTAAAGTAAAAAAGGGGGAGCTGGAGAAATGGCACAGCAGTTAAAGCATGTGCCTTGCAGGCAACAAGGCCCTGAGTTCAATTCCCTGGCACCATATAAAGCTGGGCGTGGTGGCTCATGTGCTTATAATCCCAGCACTTGAGAAGCTGAGGCAGGCCAATTGTCCTGAGTCCAAAGCAAGCCTGGGCTACAGAGCGAGTCTCTGTCTCCAAAAAAAAAAAAAAAGAAAAGAAAAGAAAAGAAAAAAAGAAAGTAAAAAAGGGCTGGGGGTGTAGCTCAGTGCAAACGCCATGGGTTCAATCTCCAGTATCACAAGAAAAAGAGAAAGAAAGTAATAATGTGAGGATAACAGTGGGGGTAAGTAGAGTAACTGGGGAATACAAAGCTGGAACAGTTAATCATGAGCAAAAGGTAAAGAACCCTTCCCAAACATGATTCTCTAGTCTCCACTGAGCTGACTCTTGATAAATGGAGAGGAAGTAATCACCCAGCAAGAAAGAGGAAAAGAATGAGAAATAGAATGGACAAAGGCATGCACACTTAACTACAGACAATACTTTTTATTAACCAGGGCCAGGTGTGTTAAAGAGGTAATTTATTTGGGTGAAGCACAGTACGTATAAGGGACTGGGCTGGGAAGGACCTTTAAGGAAGTGTTGAGTAACAGGGTCAGGTATGTGCTTTGGAGTGACCATTCTGGCAGCAGTGCCAGGAGCAAATGAGAAGAGTGAACCAGAAGCAGAGACCACGAGAGATACGGTAGCAGGGATGAGAAATCAAAAGTTCTTTACTTGAGGTGACACTAAAGGAGAGAACAGATGTGAAACATCCAATGGTAGAATCCACAGGATCCAACTGCTGATCAGAAGAAGGAGTATCTGGCTCAGGTAAAACGAATGGCATTTCTTCAGGGAGGATATACAAGAGAAAGAGGTCTAAGAGGGTGTGGTGGTACATGCCTGTAATCCCAGTACTCTGGAGGCTGAGGCAGGAGGATTGTTGTGAGTTCAAGGCCAATGTGGGATACATAATGAGTTCAAGACCAGCCAGGAGTATAAAGTGAGACCATGTCTCAAACAAAATATAAATAAAGAGATTTAAAGATGTTTTAAATTAAACACTAATTTTAAGTCCAGTGTGTTGGTGCATACCTGTAATCCCAGCACTGGGGAGACTGAATCAGGAAGACTATTGTGTGTTCAAAGCCAGGCTCGGGTTACATAGTGAAGTCAGGATTGACCTTGACTGCTAAATGAGACCCTGAATTAAAAAAAAAAAAAAAAAAACACTCATTTTGAGTGCTAAGATATAAACCCTAGTAGCCAAATGTGGGCTGGAAATTTGGGAATCACTGGTACAGATGGTCAGTGAAGCCCTAAGAGAACTAAGGATAACACAGTATGGGAGAAATTACTGGCTACCTACTCAACAATCATTCTGCCCCCTCTTTCTTAACAGAACCCCTATTTTGTTCAGACGTCTGGGGAGGGGGTTAGGAAATGTAATTTAGCAGATGACAGGGCCCAGTGATGGTGGGCCCCGTGGTGGTGGGTCCAATGGTACAGGCCTAGAATCCCAGCACTCTGGGAGGCTGAGGCAATAAGACTGACTGCAAGTTCAAGCAAGACCAATTTAGCAAGGCCCTGTCTCAAAATTTTTTTAAAAAATATAGGTTGGAAGGGGCCACAGGAATGGCACAGTGGTTTTGTGCCTGACAAGCACAAAAGTTCAATTCCTCAGCACCACGTAAAGCCAAGCATGGTGTCATATTTCTGTAATCCCAGCCCTCAGGAGCATGAAGCAGGAGGACTGCTCTGAGTCTAAAGCCAGCCAAAGCCACAGTGCGTTCAGGACCAGCTTGGGCTACAAACCAAGACCTGTCTCAAGAAAATAAAATAAAATACAGGTTGGAAGAACAGCACAGTGATTAGAGCACTTGCCTCCCAAGCTCAAGGCCCTGACTTTGATTCCCCAGCACCACATAAGCCAGGCATGATGGCAGCATGCCTGTAATCCCAGCATTCAGGTGGCTAAGACAGAAGGACTATTGTGAGTTTGAGGCCAGCCTGGGCTGCACAGTGAGTACAGGACATGCCTGAACTTCAAGAATGAAACCGTTTCAAAAATTTTTTTTAATTTTAAAAATAAAAATAAAAACAGGTTAAGGAGATAGTAACTTAGACTGAAAAAGCCACCAGGTATATGTACATATGTGTGTAAATATGTACATATGGCAATGTTCTCTTGTCCACCTTCTAGCTGTTGATACAGGAAAATGAAAAGCTTAAAGCAACACTTTGGCTGACCAAGGACGACACTTATGTGTTCCATAGGCATGTGTGAGCTCCATTCTGTACAGAAAAATGGAGAAGGGCTGGAGGAATGGCTCAGTGGTTAAAGCACTTGCCTAGGAAGCACTAAGTACCAGAGTTCAATTCCCCAGTACCACATAAACTGGCCTTGGTGGCGCACACCTATAATCCCAGCATAGGAGGCTGAGAGAGGAAGATTGTGGTGAGTCCAAGGCCAGCCTGCTGTGCTCCATAGTGAGTTCTGCTTTCTATATCTATGAATTTGACTATTAAGGTATCTCACAAAAGTGCAATTATACAAAGCCAGGTGTGGTGTCACAGGCCTGTAATCCCAGCACTTGGGAAGCTGAGGCAGAAGGAGCGCCAAGAGTGTGAGGCCAGGGCTGGAGGAATACCACAGCAGTTAAAGTTGCCTAGCAAACACAAGGCCCTGGGTTTGATTTCTCAGCACCACATAAATCTGGGTGTGGTGGTGCAAGCCTATAATCCCGGCAGGAGGACTGCCAAGTCCAAGGCTAGCATGGGTTACATAATGAGTTCAGGACCAGCGTGGGCTAGAGAGGGAGATCCTGTCTCAAAAAAAAAAAAAAAAAAAATTGTGAGGCCAGCCTGGGCCACACAGTGAGGTCAGGAGCAGCCTAAACTATAGAGACTCTGTCTCCAGCAGACAAATAAATAGTAAAGGAGGTAGAAAGTATACAGAAGCAACCAGAGAGGCAGAAGAATCAAGAGCACAAGAAATCAGACACCAGCGCTTGCCTAGAAAGCTCAAGGCCCTGCTTGATTCCCCAGCACGACATACACTGGGTGTGGTGGCACATGCCTGTAATTCAGCACTTGGGAGGCTGAGACAGGAGGACTGCCTTGAGTCCAAGGCCAGCCTGGGCTACATAGCAAATTCAGTACCAGCCTGGGGTACACAGGGAGACCCTATTTTCAAAATAAATAAATAAATTTAAAGTATAAATATATACATACAACTAAACTTATGCCTCACTCAACTTAAGTCATAATGTTTATGCCCAGGCTGGCGTTATTTTGCCAGTTTCCCTTTTAGATAGAAAGAGAGCTTTCACCGTGGCCAACCCTTAGCAAGTAAGAGCACAGAATACATATGATCTGTTTCAAAATACATGGCCTAATTAGATAAAACCAAAGACTTTTTTTTAAGTGACCAGATTTTAAAAAATAGAAAAAAAAAAAAAAAAAAAACACAGACACATCTGTTTCTTTGGAACATCGTGGGGCACTGTTCTCTAACCAAAGTTCAGCTTGTCCTATTCTTAAATCTCTAAACCAGCTTAAAATTGTTCCATTTCCTGATATTCTATTCATAAAGCTTGGGCTACCCAGAAGAATATCTTCTACTTATTACAAAATTGTTAAAGATGAAGCAGGTAGATCACAAATTAAAGGCCAGCCTAGGCACCTTGGAGACACCCTATCTCAAAAGAAAACAAATGGGGGCTGGGAATGTAGCTCAGTGAGAAGACTCTCTGAGCTTAATCCCCAGTATTATCAAAAAAACAAAAAATCAAAAACAGAATCACTGAAGCCAGGCATGGTGGTGCACACCTGTAATCTTAGCATCCTGGGAGGATTACAGAAGGACTGCAATTTCAAGCCAGGCTGACCTGAGCAACTCAGTAAGACCCTGTCTAAGGAGAGAAGGAAGAAGACAAGGGAGGAGTGAAGGGCAGAAGGGGGGAGGTAGAGGAAGAGAGGGAAAAAGGGAAGGAGGGAGGGAGGAAAGGAGAAAGCAGATAATGTAGCTCAATGTAAAGACCCTGGATTCAATTCCCAATACCCCTCCCTCTCTCTCTCTCTCTCTCTCTCTCTCTCTCTCTCTCTCTCTCTCTCTCTCTCTCTCTCTGAAGTTAATAGAACAAATATAAAGCCAGGATCTGGACAAAATCAACCAATAGAGACAGCCTAAGGATACAAAAGCAAAGAGAACTGCCTCCCTTGGAGAGTAGGAGCCTTTCAGTACCTCAAATACACATCTACTCTAGGACTTACCAGTCAGTACGATGCAGTTTCATCTGCCTGTCTTGCTTTCTACAGCTGAACTCCCCAGTGCTGGAGATGCTAGCCCCAACATCCAAGGGGTGGCTGGGCAGGGTTTAGGTAGCTACAGCCCTTCAGCCAATCACCTCAGGTTTCAAGCAGCTTGGACTATCTATCGCCATCGTGTACGTGTGCCAAAGAGAAGGAAAATCCTTCACTAGACGGCTAGCCCTTTACCTAGAGATAGGCCTGGCTCATGTTTCATACCCCCAGCAACCACCTCCACAACTGACCTGTATCTAGTGACTGACATGCTTCCTGAGAATGGTTCTAATAAGGGTGGCAAAACACCTGTGGGGTCAGGAAAGCTAGTATTCTTTAGGTGGTCTCAATCCTTTTCCTGTACCTGACAACTAGATAAGTGGTTTCCATGGTCTCAGTCATCAGGTTCTGTGGACAGAATTCAGAGGCTCCCTGGGAAGTGGGAAATCCTATGAAGAACTCAAATTATGCTCCTCCAAGATGAGCAGAGCAACTCTGCTTTAATCCATTTTATGTATTAGACTTCAACTAAGAATTTACTTAAGGTTTGAATACTTTATTTAAAAGAAAAAAAGCCTAGCGCATATCTACAACACTAGCACTTGGGAGGCTCGGGCAGAAGAATCAAGTTCAATTCTTTTTTATTTATTTATTTACTTTATAGCCCAGGCTAGCCCTAAACTCATTACGTAGCCCAGGCTGTCCTTGGACTCACAGCAATCTTCCTGCCTCAATCTTTCCAAAGTTGGGCTAACAGGTGGGCGCCACATCTGTCTTATGTGGTACTGGGGAATTGAACTCAGGGCCTTGAGCTTGCTCGACATGCACTTTAACCACTGCGCCATTCCTCCAGGCCCCAAATTTCTTTTCTCATTTGCTATTATGGTCTGTGACCTTTTGGAGATCAGAGTTCAAGGAAGGGAAAGCAGAGAAGTGTACAATTTTCTGCAGTACTGGAGATGGAAGCCAGGGCTTTCACACTGAGCGACCTTCCCAGTTTTCTCTTATTCTTTTTAAGACAGGGGTCTCACGCTAGTTCAGGCTGGTCCTGAACTTACTTCGTAGCCATGGCTGGCCTGTAACACATGGCAATCCTTCTGCCTCAACCCCCCAAGTACTGGGATTACAGGCATGTGCCAGCATGCCCAGTTTATGTGGTGCTGGGGAACTGAACCCATGGACTTGCACATGCTAGGCAAGCACTCTAACCACTGAGCTATAGCTCCCTAAATCCTCATGTTGAGCTTGAATTTGTGATCCATCTCCTCAGCCTCCCAGAGTGAGTACTAAGATTACATGTGTTTACCAACACACTCTACTTACATATGACTTTTTTTTTTTTTTTTTTAAAGACAGGGTCTTACTCCATAGTTCAGGCTAGTCCTGAACTCACTATGTAACCAGCTGGTCTCAAACCCACAGCAATCCTCCTGCTTCAGCCTTCCAAGCATCAGGATTACAGCTATGCATCACTATGCTGGGTTTATTCAGTGCTAGAGAATCAAACTCAGGTTATGAGCTTGCCAAGCAAGCGCTCTAACCACAGTGCTATTCCTCAAGCCCAATATTCTTATTACATATGCTAATAAAAGGTTATACCAGGCTTTCACCAGCAATGAGAGAGCAGTCACCACTTTTTTCTCCACAAATACAATGATGAAGGCAGACGCCTGAAACCTCGGGCCATTTCCCTCCTTGTCCATATGGTATGGCAGATCATTTGCAGAAACCCATGACGAAGCTGTAACGTTCACACAATCCTTAGGTTGGTCCGTTCTTTCTCTAGACTTTACCATAGTATATCGTAAAACACATACTCACAGGCAGACATTTTAAAAAGATATGACCAAATGAAAAGAAAGGCCTAGGAAATGGAGGCTCCTGACTACACGCTACAACCTACAATAATGGCAGCATGAACGTTACTCTGTGACCTAGCTCCACCAGGATGCTCAACATTACCTCAGACACACAATGGTCTTGGTCCGGACACCGTCACCCAGTACGCAAGGTGAGATGGCTCAGGGTCTCTACCTTGCTCCAGCTTCACCTCCCTCTCAGGCAGCAGGAGCTGCCTCTGTGAGGCTGATGCTGAAAAAAGATTTCACTGCGTCAAATAAGCCTACAACTAGCACCGCTACCGCCATGGTAACGCTCATCCCTCTGCACAGGCACCGCGGGTGCCAAGCTGCTCTCCTGCAAACCTCCCTCCTCTAAGGCAACACTCAGCATTCATATTATTATTACTACTATGATGCTGGATTAAGTTGTTGCTTACTATGTGCTTTGTATGATTTTTTTACATTATTTCACTTAACTCTCATGATACCTCTACTAGATAGGTATTATCACTGCTCTATTCATAAGCAAAGAAAAGGACTCAGAAGAAAAAGTAATTTATCAAAATGTTGCAACCAACAAGTAGCACAGGGAGAATATGAACCCAATTTTCGATTCTTTTGTTTTTGTTTGCAGTGCTAGGGATTGAACTAGGGCCTTCGCATTGAGCTACACCCCAGCCCTTTATTTTTATTTATTTATTTTTTTGTGCCAAAACAGGGCCACTAAGTCAATAAATTGCCAAGGCTGAACTCAAACTTTCAATCCTTCTGCCTCAGCTTCCCAGAGTACTGGGATTACAGGTCTGTACCATCAGAACCTACGAATTCACTTTTGTTTGCGTACCTGCCTCTAAACTTCCCTATAACCAAAATGGTGAAGAGGTCAAACAGTGACATGTTTTGATTCTTGGGCCTCCTGACATCCATTTCTAAAATTATATGGGGAAGCTGGGCCAATGGCACAGACCTAACAATCCTAGTACTCTGGGAGGCTGAAGCAGAACTGAAAATTCAAACCTAGCTGGAGCAACCTAGCAACTTAGTGTTATTCTGCCTCAAAATTAAATATGCCAAATGCCTTAGGGATATAGATCAGTGCAGAGGCCCTGGACTCAACCCCCAGGACTAAGATCTAAGGAGATCCCACAGTTTGCTTCAGGTACATGGTCTGGTTTTGTTCTGTTATTTGGTGGTACTGAGAATCTAAGGAGTACTAAGCTACATCTCCAGCCCTTTTTATGTTGTTTTGAGACATTATTTTTCAAAGTTGCCAAGCTGGTTTCAAACCTGTTTTTTCTGTTTGTTTTATTTTGTTGTTGTTTTTGTCTGAGACAGGGTCTTGCTCCACAGTCCAGGTTGATACTGAACTCACCATGTAGTCCAGGCTGGCCTCAAACTCATGGCAATCCTCCTGCCTCAGTCACCCACATGCTGAAATTTCTGATATGTGCCAACACACCTAGGTGAATTCAACTTAGGATCTTCCTGCCTCAGCTTCCTGAGTAGCTGAGACTCAGACATTCCCAAGCAGCATTACAAACACAACTATAATAAACCTGGTTTTTAAAAAGTTCTCTCAAAGGCTGGAGGAACGGCAAAATCTTGCCTTGCAAGCACAAGGACCTGAGTTCTATTCCCTAGCTGGGCATGGTGGCACACATCTGTAATTCCAGCACTGGGGAGACTGAGGCAGGATTGTTGTTGAGTCCAAGGCTTAGCCTGGACTACAGAGTGAGACCCTGTCTTAAAAAATAATAAATAATAAAAAAAAGTTCTTCCAATCACTAAATTTCAGCCTCTGTCCTTTAGGTCTATTTCTTTTTACTAAAATTGAGGCAGATGAACACACAGACTACAATATGACCCTCTGCACACTTAAGAGTTCATTTCTGCTCTACTTTCCAGCCTGCTGCCTGGTTTGGTTTTTGGTTGTTTTGGTTTGTATTTATTTTTTGAGACAGGGTCTCACCCTACAGTCTAGGTTGCTCCTAAACTTACTACATAGCCCAGGCTGACCTCAAGTTCATGGCAATCCTCCTGCCTCAGCCTCATGCCAGGATTACAGGCATGCACCATCACACCTGGCTTTCCCCTAGTAGTGCAAGGGAAATCAAACTCAAGGCCTTGTGCTTGCTAGGCAAACTCTCTCACCACCGTGCTACTCCTCCAGCCCTGTTTTTGTTTTGTTTTGTTGCAGTACTGGGACTGAACCCAGGGCCTTCACACAGAGCTACATTCCCTGCCTTTCTTATTTTGAGATAGCACCTTGCTAAGCCATTAAATTGCCAAGGCTGTGCTTGAATGCTATCCTTCTGCCTGAACCTCCTAGAGTGCTGGGATTAAAGAACCATCACACCCAGCCTCTGCTGTCTTTTATACTTGCAAGTCAATATAACAGCAGCTACCATTCACTGGCATCAATTCTACGCCAGGTACGACATACATATACTGGCTTTCCCGTAATCTCCAGGATCCCAACTCATAAACACTTGGAAGATTTGGATCTGATAATGCTTCCCACAATGGGAAAGCGGGAAATAAGAATTTTCAGATAATAGCTTTGCATTGGTTTTTTTGTTTTGTTTTGTTTTTTGAGACAGGGTCTCACTTTGTAGCCCAGGCTGATCCTGAATTCTCTATGGAGCCCAGGATGGCCTTGAACTTACAGAAAGTCCTCCTGCCTCAGCCTCCTGAGCACTGGGACTACAGATGTGTGCCACCATGCCCAGCTTGTATGGTGCTGGGTAATCCAACTCAGGGACTTAGCACTTGAACAAGCACTTTAACAGCTGAGCCACTCCTCCAGCCCCAATGGCTTTCTATTCTAGTACTAGTTTTCGGAGTCCTAGTTTCCATTACCCATGCCTGTTCTGTGCTTCAAACAAAGGTGAAAAGTTGGACACAGCCCCATGTACCTGTGATCCCAGCATTCAGGAGGCTGAGGCAGGAGAATGAGAAAAAAATACAAGCCCAAACTGAGCAATTTAGCAAGATCCTGTCTCAAAATAAGATTTAGTGAGAACCTCTCTCAAAACAAAAATTAAAAAGGATTTGGAATTAGTTCAATGCAAATGCCCTAGGTTCAATTCCTAGTTCCAAAGGGGGGAAAAAAGCCAAGGATGGTGGTCCACACTTGAAATCTAAGTATTCTGGGAGATGAGACTAGATGATTACAAACTCAAGCCCAGTCTGGGAAACTTAGCAACTCAGTCACAACTTCTCTCAAAAATTCAAAAAAACCAAAACAAACAAAAAAAAAAAAACACTGTACAGTGTGGTTAAAGCACTTGCCTAGCAAGCCTGAGGCTCAGAGTTTGATTCTCCAACACCACATAAGTGGGCATGATGGTATGTCCCTATAGTCCCAACACTCAAGAGGCTGAAGCAGGAAGACTGTTATGAGTTTGAAGCCAGCCTGGGCTACACAGTGAATTGAGGACCATTCTGGAATACAGAGCAAGAGCTGTCTCTAAAAAAAAAAAAGAAAAAAAGAAAAAGTGAAAAAAATGAAAAAAATTTAAGAAGGGCTAGGGACATAACTCAACATGAAAGCCATGGGTTCAATCTCAGTGCCAGGAAAAAAAAAAAGGGGGGGGGGAACCAATTGCAAAGACTAAGTCTTGCCAGGCCAGTGATGCAGGCCTACAATCCCAGCACTAGCAGAAGCTGAGGGAGGAGAATTACAACTTTCAGCACAGCCTGTGCAATTTAGAGACTTAGTGAAACCTTGCCTCAAAATAAAAATAAAACACAAAATGGGCTAAACATGCAGCTCAGTGTGGAGGCCCTGGATTCCATCCCCGGCACCACAAAAAAAAAAAAAAAGAAAGAAAAAAGTTTTACAGCTCCCTCAACTATCTCCAGGCATTTCACTAAAAGCCTAGCTATTTCTTGCTCTATCCTTAACTGTAGTTAGAAACTTTGGTCACATCCTGTGACTGCATCATCAATGCCGTCCATGTGCATGTATGAGATAAGAGACTGAATTCCTGCATCCAAAAGCTTCTAGTCTCTTTGGAAAACCCAGATACACACACACAAAAATGTAACCCTGAGGAACAGCACAGCAGTTAGAGTGCATGCCTAGCACGCACGCTCTGATTCTCTACAGCTACATACGCCAGGAATGGCAGCACACGTTTGTAATCCCAGCACTTAAGAGGCTGAGACAGGAGGGCTGTCCTGAATTCCAGGCTAGCCTGGGCTACATAGTGAGTTTCGTCTAGACTACAGAGTGAGAATCTGTCTCAAAAAAAAATTTTTTTTTGTTCAGTGACAGAGCCCTTGCTTACCATACTCCTCAATGTGACCACACACACACAAAAGTTTTACTCCACTAGGTAATAACTGTATGCTACGATGCACGTGAATATGTAACAAATGGGATCCCCTTCCTTAACAGATCCGTGGTCAATGATTCATTCTGTGAAAAGGAGATTCTGTGTTCTCTCCAATGATCTGCTTCTTTCTTATTACGAGCTTTTATACATGTTATTCAAAGTCAGGTGCAAGGACCAATCCACTGGTCACAACAAGCGGAGGCACTGCTCCAACAGGCTTAAAATGGCAGCAAAGACTGCCTCCACCTACCTTACTGGGCAGGGGTGGAGGTAAGCAGAGACTAGATTCTGCCCTGTTGCACTGACCAAGCAATCAGACTCTGCAGCAGATCGCCTCCCAATAAAACTTTCATGCCACAGACCAGGGGTGACCCAAACCAACAGCAGCAGAGAGACAAGTTTTACATTACACTTCTCCCTCACCCTGATGACCTCAGTATTTCTTCTCACTCCTGACCACATACCACACTCTTCCACCTCCACTACCACATTCCTCCTGGTCTGGCCAGATGGACACTGGCAGTAAGTACAACTCAGAAGGAAAGGAACTCCCCCTAAAACGAGCTACCACTTAGCTAACCAAGAGGCCCGCCCGTTTTAACAGGGAACTTCTCCCCACCTCCCCCTCCTTCCCTCAAAGGGCTGGCGTAAGCAAAGGCTCCATTTTCTGTTCCGGGAATCCTGGTACTTCCTAAAGAAAAAAGCGGATTGGAAGACACAAACTGAAGGCCAATGACAAGATGCTCCCCCCTCCGGCAAGACCGCCCCCGCTACGCCTGGGGGAGGAAGGCCCCACCTTTCTTTTCCAAGCAAGCTCAGATCACCCTCCCTCTTCTTCTGCCTCCTCTCCCACCCTTTCTCCCCACCTGCTGCCCTCTCCCCAACCTGCCTTTTCCAAAACCCAAAAGCACAACCCTGACCAGAATAGTGACCACAGGGAGCCCTGCCAGCCTCTGCCCCTTTGCTAACCTTGGAACTCCAGGTGCACCCCTACCAATTATGGGGGACAGAGTACAACATAGCAAGGCTTTTCTCCAGCCTCCCACGGCTGAGGTGGAGGAAGAAGGCGAGAGCAGCTCTCCCTAGCCTAGCCCTTAAAAAAAAAAAAAATGTACAAACAGCCACATCGCCCCCGCATCACCTCTGCAGGTCGGCTTTCCTCCCGTCAACCCCAATCGTTCGAATGCCCATGTCCTGCAGGAGAGACCCTAATTGCAGCCCCAGATACCCCTTGCACGGGGCCGAGGACAAATCCGTGTGCGCCCCCGCCCCCACCCCAGCTCCGCGTCCTTCAAATGCGGGGGCAGGCGCGGGGCTGGCTCGGCGCCCCTCCGAGCTATCTGAAGGGAAAGAGCTCAACGCCCCTTGCCGGGCGGGGCCGGCCCGGGCTTATCTTCTAGTCCCCCTCGGACCGAGCCTCTCCCCTCTGCGGAGAGCCGCCTTCCCTCGCCAGCCCCTCACCTGTTCCTGCGCCCCGCTCCGCCGCCGCCGCCCCCGCAGGTTCCGCTCGGCGCTCCGCCGCTCCGTCCGCTCTCCCGGCCTCCTTCACCGCGGCGGCTCCCCAGGCCCGTTCCCCGGCTCCCTCCTTCCTTCCCTCCACCTAGCACCGGAAGCCGCGACGGCGACGAGATCTGCGCGGCGCACCCCCACCCACCACCCGGGACACTTCCCACCTCCACGATCGCGCGAGAGCGGCGCGGTAGCGAGCAGCCGTTCTCGCGATAGCCGTCGCCATGGCAGCGGCTGCCGCAGAGGCGTCCGGGCGCTGTAGCTGGAGCCTGGGTGGGAGTGGGTGGGGTGGCTGAGGGCTGTGGGCGCTTGCGGCGGGAATTAGGGATGGGGAAATGAGGATGAAACTGTGGGGTGCAGCGCGAGGCTCCCAGGCCCCCCGCGCCTGCCTAGAATTTGTGGACTGAGGCCTCGTGCAAGAGACCGTGGCTGGGACGAGGGGTCGGGACTCCTTGGGTGAGCACTCCTTGCTTTGGCCTGCCTTACTCCGCCACACTTAATTGTTTAAGTCTTAATCTGGGCTGTAGTTGAACCGTTGTTGCTACTCACTGTTCCAAAAACTAAGTTACAGCGGGGACTTTTCCTATCTAAAAAAAAAAAGAGAGAGAGGAAACTTGATGAATTTAAGAGGCTAAAGGAAACAGCTGAACTCTAGGCCAGTTAGGAAGTTGAAACTTGAAAGACAGGGTTAATGCCTTATAGTCTGAGTACGTGGTGAGGTTTTTTTTTTTTTTTTATGTACTTATTTTTTGAGACACATTCTCTTTAGGCCGGGCCTGAGCTCACCGCGTGGCCCACTTGGGACTCAGGGCAGTTCTCCTTCCCCGAGCCCTGAGCCCTAAGCCAGCAAATCTAGGTGAGTAGGGAATTCGGTATCCCAAGGAAAAGTGAGGGCTGGAAGAATGGCTCAGCGGGTAAAGTACCCTAGTTCAGTTCCCCAGCACCACATAAACTGGGCGTGGTGGCGCACACCTGTAATCCCAGCACTTGGGAGCCTAAGGCAGGAGGATTGCTGTGAGTCCAAGGCCAGCCTGGGCTCCGAAGTGAGCTCAGAACCAGCCTGGAACACAGAGCGAGACCCTGTCTCAAAATAAATAAATAAACCAAGGAAAAGTGAAAAGCTTTTGCACGCAGTGTCTTCTCACTTCCTACTCACCCCCACGTCTGTCACACTCATCTTTGCACCTGGTGGACATATGCAGCACTGCCTTAGAATGGTCACAGCTGTGATAAAAGCTGCACTCCAGGGGCAACCGTATTTCAAGAACAGAAGGTTCTTTAAGTGTACTCTCTCATTTCAGTGGTGTAAGGGAACACGCTGCTCTTCCCTAAAGCTGGAGCCAAAATTGCCACTCTTACCGAATTTTCAGCCTTGTTTATTGCAAGAACTAGGCTGCTAAGTAGCCACACTGTCTTCCCCCAGTTTATGCATTTACTACCCCTACCCCTGATCCCAGTCTTTTTTCTCATATGGTTATCTAAGTATAACATGACTGTAGAATATAAAGCCAAGAAAGACCCTAATTTAAGGTCGCAGGATAATCCCAAAATCAAGCCCAACCTGGGTAATTTAGTTAATGAGACCCTATCTCAAAATTAGAAACTAAAAAAATAAAAGTGGTGTATGCCTGCAATCCCAGCACTCTGAAGGCTGAGGCAGGAGGATCACAAATTCAAGCCCAGCTTGGGCAACTTAATAAGACCATCTTTCAAAGCTAAAAGGGGTCTGGAGGAATATAGCTCAGTGCTTGCCTAGCAAGTGCTGAGTACCCAACTTCAGTTCCCCAGCATTACATAAATGGGGTATGGTGGTGTTTGCCTGTAATACTGAGTAGGAGGCTGAGGCAGGAGGATTGCTCTGAGTTCAAGGCCAGTATAGGCTACATAGCTCAGAACCAGCCTGGGCTACAGAATGAGACCCTGTCTCAATAAAAAAAAATAAAAAGTGAGGCTGAAGGTAGCACATTGGTTAAAGCACTTGCCCAAGCAAGCACAAGGCCATGGCTTGAATTCCACAGCGGGCTGGGGATTAGTTTAATGGTTAAAGCGAAGGAAGGTCCTGTGTTCCATGATTCCCCAGCACCACATAAAAGTGTGCTGACTCATGCCTGTAATCCCAACACTTGGGAGGTTGAGGCAGAAAGATTACTGTGGTTCGAGGCCAGCCTGGGCTCCATAGTGAGTTCGACACCAGGCTGGAATACAGAGTGAGACCCTGTCTCAAAAAAAAACAGAAAACTGCACTGGGGATATATCCCAGTATGAAAGCCCTAGACTTGATCCCCAGTCCAAAAAAACAACTCCGTGATGAGATATTAGGTAGACTCTGTGACACCCCCCATGATTATCCTTTTTATTTTCCTAGAAATTTCTAGTAACACTCTACCAGGTTATCCCCTTGTAAGACCAAAATTACTCGGTTTTTGTTTTGTTTTTGAGACAGGTCTCACTCTCTAAGTCCAGGCTGGCTCTGATTTGAGCAATCCTCCTGCCTCAACCTCCCAAGTGCTGGGATGACAGGCATGTGCCACCACTCCTAGTTTATGTGATACTGGGAAATAGGCCTCCCCCCCCATGCCCCCAAGGGTGAGGCCTTGCCCTTGCAGGCCGTGGCTTTAACCACTGAGCTAGGTCCCCCAGGCAGCAAAACTGTGCTTTATAACCCCTCCTCCCCCAGCACTTCAGCCACATCGACATGGGGGAGGGGAGTCTGATAAGGAGAAGGAAACTGTTGATGGATGTTTCTGCCAAAGACTTCAGATTATCTCAAGGCTGTATCCCAAGTATGACAGAAAGATGGAAAAGTTGACAACCAACTATGGTTAGCAGCAAGTATCATGCATGGTATTTGACTCAGAATAATGAGTGGGACGGGAGAATCTCCCAGCTCTTCTATCCTTCACCCCTCTGGAGTCTAAGGAAGAAAATATTGGGGCAGCACCAGAGGGGGCCTACCATAGAGCAGAGATAGGAGTGCTGCCTACCTGGCAATTAACTGGCCACTGCCCCTCCCCAACTCCCCAGCCACTTAGTAAAACATAGGGGAAGAGCTCACGCACAGTGGGATAAGGCTACAGGCCTCACTTTAGAGTTCATCAGTCTTTTCCCCTCTTGGTCTGCCTCTAGAGCCTAGTAAAAGTGAAAATGTAGCCACCAGCTCTGTGGGTTGTATATTCCCACCCAGTCACTGACCCAGGCCTGGGCGTAAGCCCAGCGCCTGGCTGGGGGAAGGAGGGGCTGGCCTTACTGACAAAATCTATTTGGAATTTGTCAAGGTTGTGGTTTGCGGCTTAAGTTCGCCACAGACTGTGTCTGATGAAAGAAGAGGGAAAGCTAGAAAAGAAAGAGCCCAAAGGGACTACAGAGGAGAGAAAAAGGGGAAAGCTAAAATGCTCTTGCTGCAATACCATGGGAGATTTTGGGAGATTTTCCTTCCTTTTATTTCTTAATTTATTTTTTTGAGACAGAGTCTTGCTTTGTAGTCCAGGCTGGTGTCAAACTCCCCTTCTCCTTGAATGTGAGAAATTGGGAGTTGGGGCATAGCTCTGTGGTTAAGACACTTTCCTAGCAAGCTACAAGGCCCTGGGTTCCATTACCTGGGGTTACAGGTGTGCCCCACCACACCTCGCTTATGTGGTGCTGGGGAATGAACCAGAACCTAGGCAAGTGCTTTAAGTGCTGTGCTATTCCCCTCATAAACTGGGTGTGGTGGTGCACACCTGCAATTCCAGTACTGGGGAGGCTGAGGCAAGAGGATTTCTGTGAGTCCAAGGCCAGCCTGAGCTACATAGTGAGTTTGGGACCAGCCTGGGCTACAGAGCAAGATCCTGTCTCAAAAAAAGAAAAAGAAAAAGAAAATGGTGAGAAATTCTTGCTTATGTTATTCTTCCTCATTCTCACAAATTCTATGCCAACTTTAGCTGTTTGGGGGTTTTTTGTTTTTGCTTTTTTTTTTGTTATTGTTGTTTTGTTTTGTTTAGGGTACTAGCGATCAAGCCTTCACCCTGATCTACATTTTCAGCCCATTATTTTAGTTTTGACATAGAGACAAGTTCTTGCTAAGTTGGCAGGTTGCCCAGGCTGGGCTCAGCCTTCCAAAGTGCTGGGATTACAGGCTGGGACTCCTCTTTTCTCCCTCCCATACACACGTGAGGGTCAGCAAGTGCCTTGATTAAAGGTGAAATATCTCCTAATACCACCAAATTTCTCAGTACTTAGGTGAAAATTCAAGACATAAAGTGTTGCCATACAGTACTACCCTAATCCAACACAAATTTCTTTGCTACCCAAGTGCTACTATCACTTCACTGGATTTGAGAAAAATTTGGATAGCAGATATTTGCTTAAACAAGTGGAGAAAACTATTTTTGTATTTATGACCAAGGTGATCCTTTTTTTGAGACAAGGTCTCACTCTACGGAGCCCAGGCTGGCCTTGGACTTGGCATTCCTCTTGCCTCAGTCTCCTGAGTGCTGGGATTACAGGCATGCACCATCATGCCCAGCTTTATGTGGTGCTGGGGAATTGAACCTTTGAAGCCAGGGCCTTGCACTGGCAACATCACTGTGCCATTCCTCCAGCCCCTTTTTATTTATTTATTTATTCTTGATACAGGGTCTCACTTTGTAGTCTAGGCTGATCCAGAACTTACTAAGTAGTCCAAGCTGGCCTTAGCTCACAGTAATCCTCCTTCTGCCTCCCAAGTGCTAGGATTACAAGCATACACCACAACACCCAACTTTTTTTTTTTTTCTTAATTGGGACAAGGTCTCACTCTATAGCCCAGTCTGGTCCTTACCTTACTATGTAGCTCAGGCTGTCCCTGAATTCAAGGCAACCTTCCTGCCTCAACCTCCTTAGTACTTGGGCTACTAGTGTGTCCCACCACACCTAGCTTAAGTGGTGCTGGGGAAATTAACCCAGGGCCTTGGCAAGTGCTTTAAGTGCTGTGCTATTCTCCTCAGCCCAGGGTAATTATCTCTTAATTCGACATCTCGAAGCTTCCCAACTATGCAGTAAAGTTCTATGTGTGTGACACATACCCATTTTCATCACTGAATCTTGGAAAGATAAGTTTATTTTTAAAGATACTGAGGAATAAAGAGGTTGGAACAAAAAATGTCCTTCTGGTTATCTGTTAAATGATAAAGGAATTACTTTACTAAGATTGAATATAAAAGAGCTCCGAAAAAGGAAGGATGAAATACATATTCAGATAATTTGCAGATAATTTAATAAGAGAACTTGGGTTTGCTGGTTTCCAGATGGAAGGGGGGAACCTCCCAACTTGAGCACAGGAGTCCCTTTTTTGCATTTCCCATCCCAAATTCTCTGGTTTGGAGGCAGTGCTATTTTCGAGCCACATGTTCAATTGTGGCCTCAGAGCATAGGACAAAGGGCCAACCAGCTACAGCTAGAGGACAAATCTAGTCTTACAACTTTTTTTTTTTTTTTTTTGAGACAGTGTCTTCCTCCATAGTCCAGGCTGATCCTAAACTCACTATGTAGTCCAGGCTGGCCTGGGACTCAAGGCAATCCTCATGCCTTAATCTATCCAAGTGCTGGGATTACAGGTATGTGCTATCATGCCCAGTTTATATAGTGCTGAGGAATTGAACCCAGGAGTCTTTTGCTCCCATTTTTCAATTTAAAAAATTGTTTGAGACAGGGTCTCACTCGGTAGCCCAGTCTGCTCTTGAACTCATATGTAGCCCAGGCTAGCTCATGGCAGTTCTCCTGCCTCAGCCTCCCAAGTACTGGGGTTATGGGAATGCACCACTATGCCCAGCTTATGTGGTCCTGGAGAATTAAACTCAGAGCCTCATGGTTGCAAGGGAGGCACTTTAACCTTTGTGCCATCCCTCCAGCCCCCTATTTTTTGAATTAAGTTTTTTTGGGGGCTTATCATTTGTTTATTTTGTATACTGGAGACTGAGCCTTCACGCTGAGCTACATGCCCAGCCATTTATTTATTTTAGTGTTTTTGTGGTGCTGGGCATTAAACCCAGGGCCTTTGCCCTCAGCCACATCCTCAGCCTATGTTTGAGACAGAATTTCACTCAGTAGTCCAGTCTCACTTCAAACTCACAACTATCCTCCTGCCTCAGTTTCCTGTGTGCTGAGATTGCAGGTGCACACCACCACACCCAGCTTATGTGGTGCTGGGCAATAGACCTCAGGCCCTTGTGCATGTCTAGGCAAGCACTCTAACACTAAGCTATGCCCCCAACCTTCCCTCAGTCTTATATATTTTTTTTTAATTTTATTTTGAGATGGGTCCTCATTAAATTTGCCCAGGCTGGGCTTGAACTTATGATCCTCCCACCTCAGCCTCCCAGAGTACTGGGATTACAGGTAGCCATGCACTGTCACACCATGCTGTGAATTAAGTTTTATTGCACAAAATCATGCCTATTTGTGTATTTATGGGCTTTGGTTGCTTCTGATCTCTAACTGCAAAATTCAATAACTATGGCACAGCTGAGTATCTAAGACAAATACCACAAGGTGGATAGCCTAATGTATATACTATCTTGCCCTTTACAGAAAAAAAAAAAGAAGCCAACTCTTGTTCTAGGTAGTGGTCAAGGGGATATCTGGAGTTGAAGTGCACAGAGAGTAAATAGGGGACTGCATTTGGATCTTTAACCCCACTTACCTAACGGAAGCCCCCTGGGGGTTTGACAAACTAAAAGAAGCCAGCTAAGTCACAGGATCATTTCTTTTGTAGAACCCAGCAGGCCATACATAAACAAGGTCAAGAGTTGGGTAGGAGGATGCACCTGGAAAAGAAACTTGGACTGAGTTCCCAAGTGTGGCTAGATATATTTTATCATTGGCATCCACCAGTCCAGTAGCTTAATTTATTTTAGTTGCAAACAGGAACCAAGGTAAAATCACAGTACAATAAATTATCCATTCCCAACCCTCCTGCTAAAGAAGGAAAAAGAGGCTCTGAGAGTGTTAGGTAAATCTCTCCCTGGACAGACAGCTTTCTGAGGATTCAGGGGAGAGTGACCCCAAGCACTCTGTCCCTCTCCAAGAAAAAAACTCTCTTCCAGGACGGTCTCCCATGACTCAACAGGGAATTCAGGTTATGGCAGAGGAATTTGAGAAGGTAAATAGGAGTGAGTTTCTCTTCCTAGAAACAGGTCTCAATGACTCCACACAGTGCCTGGGGTTATGCCTCAAGAGAAAGAAAGGGTCCAACTATCCGGACTCCAGACTCCGCAGTCTACAGGAATGGAGATCAGCGATAAAGGAGCCCTGGGAGTAAGAAGAGGGGAGCAGTACGGTGCATCCCATCTCAATTCACTCAGGTGTTTGAGAAGCAGAAATGGGGTGACTGCTTACCCCAGACACCTTCCAACTGCAGAGGGAAAGCTGTATATCACAGGCACTACCTGATCCTCCCACAGCAAAGCTGTTTCCAGGTAGATACTTTGAGTTTCCAGGGGCCAATAGGCCCTGGACAGAAATCAGAGCACAGGTTGAGAAGGTGCCCCTTTCACGCAGTTCCTTTTCCAAGCCTCAAGATGAGGCTGGTCCTCATTTGCACACATTGACCCATTCTGTGACCTTGCACTCATCACAGAGCACGTAGCAGCACCAGTGGAAACGGCAGTGGCAGCGTTCAACTCGCGTCTGCCGAAGCACGTTGTGACCACGGCCGCAGCACAAACTGCCACAGCCATCCAACAGACGGCTGGTCTTGTTGCAGACCCGGTCCCTTGTCCCCGGAGATCCTACAGCGAGGTCACGCTCACAGAAGTCAGGAGACTTCTCAAAGTAGACCAGCTCTCCTGAGAGGCGACGGGGACGCAGGCGGGGTTGAAAGGCTCCGGAATTGCGGTTGTGGGTGTCGATGAAGATGGCTCGGCCCAGCCGTTCCCTCAACGCTGCCCCCACGGCCCGGAATTCTGGGGCTGCCCTCCAGCATGTCTTGAACTGGCAGCTGCCTGAGGTGCCATGGCACTTGCATTTCCGCTTCAGGTTTTCAGTTACCACCTATAGGATCAGAGGGACAAGGCGCCAAGGGGAGAGCAGGGAATGGAAGGGACACAGGAGAAGGGAGAGACAGGGAACACAGGAAGAGCCAAATGAATATCAGACAAAAACAAGGTCAAGAAGTCCACTAGTGATCCAACGCCTTCATTTTGGGATTGGAGAACTCCAGCCAGTGTGACTTGCCCGTCTTTAGTCAGGAGCTGGCAACACAGCCAGGACAACTGTAATTGTCTGACTCCCAGTCCAGTGCTCTTTCCAGAGTAAGCACTGATAAAATGGGGACTGCAGCCCAGAGTGCCCCTAAAATCTGTAAGGAAGGCAGCTGTAATAACAGCTCCCATGTATTGAGCCAAAAACTAAACACTGTATGCTATGTGGGATGTGAGAGGTGAGGTAGATTATCATCGAAGATCTTGCCTGCTCTCTCTCTCTCTCTCTCTCTCTCTCTATCTCTCAACAGGGTTTCCACTCAGTAGTCCAAGCTGGTCTTGAACAAGGTAGCCCAGTCTAGCATCGAATTTACTGCAATCCTCCTGACTCAGCCTTCTGAGTGCTGGGATTACAGGCATGTGCCACCATGCCCAGCTTACGTGGTGCTGAGGTATCAAACTCAGGGCCTTCATAAGCAAGCACCCTATCTGCTGTGCTATTCCTCTAGCCTCTCTCTGTCTCTTTGTTCCCCCCCCCCCCCCCCGTCTCAACAGGGTCTTGCTGTGTAGTCCATGCTGGCCTGGCTTTGAACTCTATGTAGCCTAGGATGGCCTCCAACTCCCATCCTCTAGCTTTTTTTTTTTAAGACAAGATCTTGCTCAGTAATCCAGGTTGGTCCTGAACTCACTATGTAGCCCACGCTAGTAGCCTTGAACTCATGGTAATCCTCCTGCCCTAGCCTCTGCAGTGCTAGGACCTCTCAAGTGCTAGGATTACAGGCGTGTACCACCATGCCTGGTTTATATGGTGCTGGGGAAACCCAGGGCCTTGCACTTGCCAGGGGGTTGTTAACCTCTGAGCTATGCCCCCCTCCCTCATCCAGGCTTTTTTTAATGGATGCAAAAAATCTGAGGCTGGGTGACTTGCTGATGGTAAGCAGCAAACACCTACCACATCTTAGGCTATTATTCTGTTCTTTCGCTCAGTCCCTAACCAGGCCTCAAAAGAAGGACCCAATAGAAGATGTACAAACGTACCTGTCGTCCCACCCTGTTGTTGTGAATTCGCATTCGTGCCTGGATGTCCCGAGGGGCTTCCCTGGAATCCAAGAAGTCTCGAGAGAACTTCTCTCCAAAGTCCATGTCGTGGTTACAGCCACCCCATTCCCATGTGTCCTGGGGGCCAGGGCTGGCACCTGAGCCAGGGACAGGGCTGGGCAAGGAGTGGGGGAAGCTCTTGCCCCGGGACAGTGCCTGCAGTTGCAGCAGTTTGGCCCTCAGCCGGTCCTGCTCACCACTGCCTTTCCAGCCGCAGCCGCAGCTCACCAACTTGCCCAGGCTGCAGGCTGTGGCAACCGCGTGCATGACCCCAGCAGCCAGCATGGAGAAGGAGAACGCGCTCTCACGGTAACCTGGGATGAGAAGTAAGGTATGATGGTGGAGGCAAGGACGGAAGGAAGTCTCAAAACGAGAAAGGAAACAGCACAAAGCAGGTTGTGAGGGGGTAGTAGCTCATGCTCACAAACCCAGTGCTCAGGAGGCGGAGGCAGGATTGCTGTGTGTTCGAGGCTGGCCTGGGCTACATAGTGAGCTCAGGATCAGCCTCTGTCATACAGAGTGAGATCCTCAAAAAAAAAAAAAAAAAAAAAAAAAAAGGTGAGGGGAAGTATGAAAACAGCAGGAAATCTCAGTTTCCTCATCTATAAAGGGTGGGTGGAGGTGACCTGAGGCCATTCTCACTCTGTAAGCCTGTGATTTTCAGATGCTGAGGAAAGAGCTGCTCAGAAAAAGAGATCGCTGGGGTGAAAGAAGACCAAGAGGGAGTCCCCAAGGACTCTGAAGATGTGCTCAGGGAGTTCATCATCTGAAAGCCTTAGAAATTCCTCAGCCTTTGGAGGAATGGCTCAGTGGTTAAAGAGCTTGCCTAGCAAGGGGTAAGACAAGTACTTGAGCACCCGAGTTCAATTCCCCAGCACTATATAAGCTGGGTGTGGTGGTGCATGCTGTAATCCCAGAACTCAGGAGGCTGAGACAGGAGAATTGCTCCGAGTCCAGCCTGGGCTACAAAGCAAGAAAATTCCCCAACCTTGCAGGAAGCTGGGTGGGATGAGAACAGAAGTCTTTGGAGTTCTTTTCTCTTTTGGAGGTAGGTAGGGGTGTGTGTGTGTGTGTGTGTGTGTGTGTGTGTGTGGTGATCCAGTCCAAGGCCTTCACACTGAACTGCACCCCCAGGCCATTTTTATTTTTGATTCTGAGGCACAGTCTCAATAAGTTGCTAAATTGCCCTGGCTAGGCTTAAACATGCAATCTTCCTGCCTCAGCCTCCCCGAGTGCTAGCGTTACAGGCTTCTTTGGGTTTATTTAAATCAGTCTTTTAATTAATTACCACCTAAGCAGAACACCCCATAAATGCTGGAGCTTCGGGGCTGTCTTTCCCCATCCCACTTGCCACTTCTATATTTGCTCTTCAAGACTGCCCTTTATGTTTATCCTAACCTGCTATTACCCTATAAAACACTGGGAGGAGGGAGAGGTGGGGGTGGATTTCCCTAAGGCCCTCTTAAAGTGTTGGCCGTTTTGTTATGTTGGGGGGGTGGTCACAGAGGTTCAGCGTGACAAGCCTTTCCCAAGCTTAGATAGATGTGCTTGCCATTTGGGAGTCAAAGTGTTCCCCTACACCAGACCCTGTGAAGGAAGAGGGGTCCCTTATTTTATTTTAGGCAGGGGGTCTCTGGAGCCCTGAGAAGATGAAAGCCCTCCTTAGGGGCAGACCTCTCTTGCCCCAGGATCCAGGGCTCCTGGGCCAGCCTCCTGATCCCCCCAACCCCAACCCTTCAAGGGTGAAGCTGTTTGCACAAGTCCTGGGAATTCCCCTGCAGATGGCAGCTGCCTGTTAACCCCCTAGTCCCCAAAGCACACCCCCCCCCCCACCCAACTCTGCAACTCCTTCTCAGGCTGAGCCTGCGGAGAAGGACGACGCCTTCCGGACTATCCCTTCCAGACCAGGCCAGCAATGACCTGTTCTCCGTCCCCCCAGATGTTCTTCACCTGCCCAGGTGAGCCACACCTGGGGCCCCTGTAGCAGAGAGGAGGGGGCTGCTCCCCAGCTTCAAAGCCATCAGGGTCTTTGTTCCCAGCTTTAGCTCCTGGGAACCCCAGCAATTAGGGGAGCAGCTTTAACCCTTAAACGGTTGGGGGCGTCACCCCACCCCCGCTGAGACTCTGGGGACACGGTCTGGGCTTGTCCCAGTAGAGAGGGAGGGGAGAGAAAATGAGGGAAGGACTGGGGGGGCAGTGTTTGAAGCTTCCAGGGCTGGGGGCATCTCTTGTTCACAGGTGCAACCCAGATCTATCTGGGTGGAGGCAGAACAGGGGGGCCCTGGGTAGGGAGCAGGACCCATCTGCTCTGCCAGCAGCGCGCAGGTGGAAGTCAAGCACGCAGAGACCCAGACGGACAGCCAGACTCAGCTCTGCGCGGCTCCCGGGGGGCGGGGGGGGAAATTCCCAAGAGGCCCCTCCCAAGGCCGCGCACCCGTCTCTTCCCGCCTCCACGCGCGCCCCGGCCTGCCCCCGCCCCTGGCCCCCGCGGCGGCGCGGACCAGCCCCGTCAGGCTCACCGCGCTTGAGGATGGCGCTGTGGTGCGGGAGGCGGCCGCCACCCTCGAGCGCTGAGCAATTCCAGCGCTGGTCGCGCAGCTGGTGCTGGCACTCGTGGACCGCGATGTGCAGACCCTGAAGCGCCGACGCCGTCACGTCGGGGCTGCGTAGGCACAGGCCTAGCTGCCGCTTGCTTAGGCCGGACAGCGTCAGACACACGGTATTGGCTGTCAGCGGCGGCTCGCCCGGCAGCTTCAGGCCCAGAATTTCATTGCCTAGAGCCCTGGGGACGGAGGAAGCGTCAGAGGTCTGGGTGCCAACTCCACTCCCTCCCACCAACTCTCCGCACACCAAACTGGTACTTGGTGCTTCTCTGGTGTGCCGGAAGGCAGGGGGACCCGCTCACCGACTGCACAAGGCCAGGAACAGGAAACCCGCGAGGCCCGAGGGCGAAGGCCGCAGCTGGGGCTCCTCCAGCATGTCGAAGCCCGGAGGCTCCGCTGGGTAGAGCGATCAGCACCTGTGGGACGGGAAGATTTGATGCAGGTTCTAGAATCAGGTGGCTGGCGACCCGGGGGATGCCGCGGTCCGGTCTCCTAACCCTCCGCGGCCATCCGACTGAACGTTCTCACCCTGCTCCAAACAAAACAATAAAAAACAACCCTTGAGTCCCCAGAGAGCTTCAAAGCGGAAGGGTGCAGACCTGAGAGCTGAGGACCCCCTGATCGCTCGCTCCCGCCCCCGGCCCGCTCCGTCAGACACAATGCCTGGCACCCGGCACACGCTCACAAGCAAACTCACTCAGACGCACAGACTGGCAGACGCTCGCTCCGCGACCTCACCCACGGCTCCCTCTTCTAGGGCCCCCGGCTGGCTTCTCCGCCCTTCCAGGGAGAGGGGCGGGATCGGGAGGGGGTTCCCCATCGCCTGGGGGGGTGTCACCTCCAGGTGCCTGCAATGGCAGGCAAGCTCCCTCTGAACGATCCAAGACCTGGCTCCTGGCTCACTCTACCCCGTCTCAGCAGGGGCGAAGGAGAGGCTCCAGGTGAGGCAAAGGTGAGGACGGAAACCCAGTGTCCTCCCGCAAGCCGGAGCTCTGCTGATGGCTGAGTCCTCTTCCTCTTCTCACCCCTCCCCCGCAACGGCATGCGTCCCTTCCTCAAGAAGCAGCTGGTCAGATCCTCAGGGTCTCAGCCCAGTCCCCCCCACCCAGCCCCGGGGCTCCCACGTTCCCGCCCGCCGGACCTGGAGGCACTCCTGCTGGCAGTGTACTTTAGCGATATCTCTACCTGACCGCGGCCTTGCAGGTGGAGGTGCGAGTGTCTGCGCCCCGTCTGCCCACCCGCGTGCCCCCGCCAGCGCCGGGCAGCCTCTGCTTTCCCGGGGGGTTACTGCCGGCGGCTCGCGCGCCAGGTCCGCGCCCCTCACGGTGCCGTCCCTGGGCTCGGCTGGGGCGCCTACACCGCGGGGAGGCTGAGTCGCGCGCTGCGCCTTCGGCAGAGCCGCATTCTTCCAGAGCCGGGCCACTCCTCTCCGCCGCTTCCCCAGCGACACGGCGGCCGGAGGCAGGCGGCGGGGGGCGGGAGCGACTGCGGAGCGGGCGCGGCGCTGGGGGCTCTGGCGCGCGACTCCCGGGCGGCTCCGCCGCTGCGGCCGCAGCCACTCCCCGAGCCCGGGGCATCCCCACCCCGGCCGCGCACCTCCCCGCCCCGGCGCGCACACGCCCTGTCCCCCGACGCGGGCTCGTCAGGAAGCCGCCGCCGCTCCTCTCACCTGCCCCGGTCGCCTGGACTGCGGGGACTGTGACCCAGGCGAGGGAGCTCGGACGCAGCCCGGCTGGCCACAATTTCCATCATTTCTCGGAGCCTCGGTTCCTCCGCTGAGAACCGGGTGGCCGGCACGCCTGGGACGGGCCGAGGCTGGAGTCCGGCAGCCCGCAGCGGGAGCGCCCGGCGGGGCAGGCGGGCTGCAGGACCGGCGCGCTCGCGCGGCTCCCGCCCCCGCCCGGCCGCGCGCCTGCCCCGGGGAGGGGTCAGCTCCGGCTCTGGACTTAGCTCAGGACCCCGAGACCCGCCCGCGCCCCCGGCTCGCCGGCCCTCACAGACGTGCCCGCTCGTCCCAGGACACCTGGGTTCGCCGTTGGGCGCCGGCATTCTTGCTCCGGACTCGGGGACTTGTTTCACGTGGGCTGAGGAGGGCCTCAGAACCCCAGTTGAGCCTCGCTTGGGAGCAGCCAGGAAGGAATCTGGTCTGGGGGTGCCCAGGCGGAAGCAAACGCCTTTGGGAGCTCCGATGGCAGCGAAGGGGTTAGGCGCCACCACACTGCCGCCTGACTCACTCTCCGCGCCGTAACCACTGCGGACTATTTTTGCCAGAGAGGGGCCCCAGGCTCCCCAACCGCCCCCAGCCCCTGCCAGACCGCAGCCCAGGCACGGCTGGGCCCCGCACCCAAGTCGCATTGACTCAGCGGTCACTCCCTCCTATGTAGCAGCTTGTGCCTGGTACCCACAGCCACAGTCGCGTCTTTCTTGGTAGTGGCATGCAGTGCATGCGCCAGTCCATGCAGCTGCAGGTCCTGCCAGGTGTTGAAGGGGGCACCGCGGCCCAGAGGGGACTGCAGCGGGAGACCGACCGCCTGCCTGTGCCAGGCCCTGAACAGGTTGAGGAAGTGAAAGTGCTATGGTCCCTAACACTGGACAGCCTAGAGAGGGCTTTATTTATGTATTTATTTATTTATTTTTGAGATCGGGTCTTGCTTTGTAGTCTAGGCTGGTCCCAAACTCACAAATGTAGCCCAGGCTGGCCTCGAACTCACAGTTATCTTCCTGCCTCAGCCTCCGAAGGCTGGGATGACCACTCCTGGTTTATGTGGTGCTGGGGCATTACCCCAGGGCTTTGCACTTGCTAGGCAAGCGCACTAACTGCTGAGCTCCGCCCCAGCCCCCTCTTGATCCTGAAGAGTCAAACCGAGCGTGGCTTTTGCCACCACCAGAATCTGCAAGCCTCATCTCACTAGCTTTCGTCGTCCTTACACCTGGATTCAGAGATCACTGGTGTCCTTGTCCTCTCTGTATGTCAGCCTAGAGTTCCACCCACATCCCTGGAGGAGGTGGATGAGGCTTCCCACGCCACTCTTCTCCCAGGAACGCAAGGACACATGTGTGTCTCCATGTGTCTCTGGTCTTCCTTGGGTTGTAGATTTTGTTCTTGTTTCATCCTGATTCTCTCCTTGTCAGGCTTCTGCCTAGTCATGCATAACGAAAGGGCTGGGGTCAGAATTAATGCCACAGGCTAATTTAATTTCCCAGGGATCCTCGGGTTCCCCAAACTGGACCGTTCTCTAAGGGCCTATATTCCTAATATCTCTTGCTGCTCAAGCCATTTTTGGGATAGGAGGCCACAAGCAGACAGACTGGGTGGCCTGAGCTGGCCCACAGTGCCCTCAGCCCGACCGGCTGGCCTGAGCACTGACCCGCAGGCAGCGAGAGGGCTGTGGGACAGGCGGGGCCTGGAGAGGGCTGCGAGTGCACACCCATTGCCTAATACCCCAAGCACGCGGCCAGCTCCAGGAAAGGGGAGGGGCGGGAATCTGAAAGACATTGACAAGGGTTGGGGCCATGACTTGGAGGGAAAAGTGGGGGTTGTCATCACTGCAGGGAGGGAGTGGGGGGCAAATGGGTCCCCTTCCCCTTGGTAAGAATAGACGACAGTGCTTGCCATCATGAGGATGGAGGACAGATTGGGAGAAAAATGGGAAGAACACTGGCTCCTGCTGGGTGGGAGTCAAAGAAAAGTGTGGGGGACCCTGGAGATTGGGGGATCAAGCAACTGAGGCGGTGGCTAAAGCCGGGCGCAGCCTCGGGAACCTCCTCCTCCCCCCATGTTTGCCTTGGCCCAGGGTCTTGGGTGACTCATCTGTTGCTAAGCCGCTGATAGGGGCGGCCAGGCCCGGGGAACCCAAATTATAGGCCCGGGAGGGATGGATGCGTCCGCGGCAGTGAGCTCAGCTGCCCTGCTGCCTTCCCTCCCCTCAAGCGCCTCCTGCTGCAGCACCGCGGGCCGCCACCGGAGGCACCAGAGGGTCTGCAGCCAGTTTGTGCTGGACTGGCAAAAAGCTCCCCACGTTCAGTAGTTGGTCCCTAAAAATATTCAGGTTTACCCTACATAGGGTTTTACTCCCTTCTCTACTCAAGGTTGATGGATGGGTCCCCTTCCCAGCCCTAGGGACCAACGTTGCTTGCTGGAGCTTTAAAGGAAGCAGGTTCCTTTGCCCACAGCTCTCAGCCATCAATCTCTGCTTCCTCCACTGTCAAAGGAAAGATCCATTTCCCCACCAACATCTTTCCCCTATCCCTATTCCAGGCCGGTGGTTTGCTACTGAGTTTCTTTCTTATTCATGCCCTCAGCGGGCGCATCAGTGGTCCAAAATGATACCAACCTGGAGCAAGAGGGAGCTCAGTGGTTAAAGCACTTGCCTGCCATGAGCAAGACTCTGGGTTCCCCAGAACCACATAAAAATGAGCTGGCCAGAACTATAAGAATGGCACAGCAATTAAAATGCTTACCTGGCAAGCACCAGGCCCTGAATTCACATGCCTATAATCTCAGCACCAGGAAGGCTGAGGCAGGAGGATTGCTGTGAGTTTGAGACAGACTGGGGCTACATAGTAAGCTCAGGACTACAGAACAAGACTCTGCCTAAAAATAAATAAATAAATAAATAAAAATAAATAAAAATAAATTACAGACAAAAATAAGAAAATAATGCAGGGCAAAAGAGTCTGGAAGTGGGGCCTTATTTTATAAAAAGACAGGGAAAGAGGAAGCAAAGGAACACAGGCTGATGCCTGAGAAAGGGATAGCAGAAACAGAAAGGGAGACACACAGACTCTAAAAAGGAGCACATTTGGGTAGGGTCAAAGAATTAAAATTAGACCAATGCTTAGAGAAGAAAAATTCACAAGGGAGAATGATAGGTGATGAGTCTAGTGGACTATGAATTCACAAGGTCAGATCATACTAGGCCTTATAGGCCACTACCGAGAATTTCAGGGAGCTGGAGAAATAGTACAGTGGTTACAGCACTTGTTTAGCAAGCACAAGACCCTAAGTTCAATTCCCCAGCACAGTATAAGTTGGTCATGGCAGCATAATCCTAGCACTTGGGAGGGGGAGGCAGAAAGATTACCATGAGTCTGAGGCCACATAGTGAGCTCAGGACCAGTCTGGACTACAAAACAAGACTCTGTCTAAATATATATATATATATATATACATATATATATATATGTATAGTTTTATTTTGCAACAAGTTCTTGCTGCTACCTAGTTCAGGCTGGCCTTGAACTTACTATATAGTCCCAGCAGACCGCAAACTTTCAATCCTCTGCTTGAGCCTCCTGAGTAGCTGGGATTAAAGGTGTATGCCACTATGCCCAGTCTGACTCCCTTTATATTTTTTAAATTTTATTTATTTATTTTGGTGCCGAGGATCAAGGCCAGGGCCTTCACAGTGAGATATATTCTTAGACCATTTTTTTTTGTTGTTGTTTTTGATTTTAAGGTAGGGTCTTGCTAAGTTGCTAAATTGCCCAGACTGGGCTCAAATTTGTGGTCTTCCTGCCTCAGCCTCCCAGAATCCTGGATTATACACCTATACCACCATTCTAGCTCTCACTTCCTCTTTTCATAGGATTGCCCTGGTTGCTGTGTGGGAACAGACTGTCAGGACAGGGAAAGGAGCCAGGAGAGCTGCCAGGAGGCTACTGCAGGAATGAAAGGGAGGCTTGAAGAGTTACTTGTGTATTTAAATAAGAAACAGTTTTAAATTAATTAGTGGTTTTTAAATTAATTTTTAAAATGGGATGAGGATATAGCTCAGTATAAAGGCTCTATCCCAAGTACTACACACACATGGATATAGCTCAGTGTGAAGGCCTTGGACTTAATCTCTAGCCCCACCAAAAAAGAAAGAAAAGTAAAGAAAGAGAATAAATGGAGTGTAATAACATACAGGTAATCCCAGCTACCTGGAAGGCTAAGGCCGGAGAAAAGTTCAAGGCCTGCCTGGGCAACTAAGTAAGATGCTGTTTCAAAATAAAAAGGAAAAAGGATTAGGTCAGCAGTGGAGTGCTGTAGACTTTAATCCCCAGCACCAAAAGAGAGAGAAAGGCTAGGCCTGGTGGCACAGGCCTGTACTTCTAGCACCCTGGGAGGCTGAGGCAGGAGGATCTCAAATTCAAGCTCAATCTGGGCACCTTAGGAATTTAGTGAGACTTTGTTTCAAATGAACAATAAAGTTTGACCCCAAGTACCACAAAAAGAGAAAGAGAGAGCAAGAGAAAGAGAAAGGAAGAGGGGAGAGAAAGAGAGATGGTGCTGGCAATTAAAGCAACAGTTTTAGTTTTGCAGTAATAGAGAATAGAGAAATGCGGCAGTCCGGGGCAGTTATATGAGGTCAGGTGAAGTTTTTGCGTTGCTCGGTGGAAGTGTCACAGCATGTTTGCACACGGGTGAGTACATTTCAGTAGTCAAGTAAGTACAGACAATGTAAAGAGATAACTGATTAAGCAATGACAGGGGAACTTGAGCTGGTCCTACATGGTGTGACTCAGACCTACATCCTTTCCTCTTTTCCCCTCTCCTCCTGGGAAACACGGAATAAGAGCATCCTCCTGAAATGGGGCAACAAAGGATATTAGCTCTTCTCACTTCTGACTAGCACTAGTGGCTACAGACAGGCCTTCCTTGTCCTCCAGCCTACTTCCCAACCTCATGGGGTTTTAGGAGTCAGTCCATCAGGCACCATCCAGGCCCTGAAGAAACTCTTAACGAATAAATGTCCATGGGCTGAAGGAAGGGCTCAGTGGTTAAAGCATTCACCTAGCAAGTGCTAAGTACCTGAGTTTGAGTTGATTCCCCCAGCATCACATAAGCCAGGCATGGTGGTGCATGCCTGTAATCCCAGCACTCGGGAGAATTGTCATGAGTTCAAGGCCAGCCTGGGCTCCATAATGAGCTCACGACCACCCTGGGCTACATAGAGAGACCCTGTCTCAAAAAAAAAAAAAAAAAAAGGAATAAAAGTCTACCATAAGTCTACCATGGTCCATTGTCCATTGTCCATTTACTGGGCCACCTATGCCAGATGCTCTATGCAGAGACTATTGGGTTTAAGACCTCAAAAGAAAAAAAAAAGGTTAAAATATTTTCTTTTTGACAGTGTCTTCCTTTGTAGCCCCGATTAGCCCCGAACTCACTATATAGCCCAGGCTGGCCTTGGACTCAGGGCAATCCTCCTGCCTCAGCCTCCTGAGTGCTGGGACTACAGACATGTACCACTATGCCCAACTTTACATGGTTCTGGAGAATCAACTCAGGCCTTGTGCTTTCAAGGCAAGTGCTTTACCCACTGTGTCATTCCTCCAGCCCCTAAAATATCTTTTATTTAAAAAAAAAAGTTTAAAATGTATTTTTTTTTTTTTGAGACAGAGTCTCACTCTGTAGCCCAGCCCGGCCTTGGACTCAGGACAATCTGCCTGCCTCAGCCTCCCTAGTGCTGGGAATAGAACTCAGGGCCCTGCGCTTGCTAGGCAAGCACTAACTGCTGTGCCATACCACCAGCACCACTCCCTCCTTCCTGCTAAAGTACATTCCCAACTTTTTTTTTTTTTTTTTTTTTTTTTTGGACACGGGTTCTTATTTTGCAGTTCAGGCTGGTCTTAAACTCGCTATGTAACCCAGGCTGGCCTCGGAACTCACTGCAATCCTCCTGTCTCAGCTTCATGAGTATTGGGATTACAGGTGTGCACTGATATGCGGGGCTAATTTTTGTGTGGTTCTAGGGAATCAAACTCAAGGCCTTACACTTGCTAGGCAGGGTTAGGCAAATGCTCTAACCACTGTGCTCTTCATTTTGCCCCTTTTTAAATCTTTATTTTGAGTCAGGACCTCACTAAATTGCTAAATTGCCCAGGCTGGGCTACCCAGGTTCCCCAAATGCTGAGATTACAGCACCAGGCACAATTAGCTGTGTGCTTAGGTAACTGTCTTATCCATTGTTTGCTTAGTAAAATGAGGGAGGAGAAAGATGTACAGATTACCCCTCCATTCAGGGACCACCTCTGTGTGGCAGTGGGCACGATAACCAGGCTGGCAGTGCCCCCTGTCCCCCACATAGGGAATAGCAGCCACTTCTTCAACAGGAGGCCATGATGGCTTTGAAGCCAACTTGAAGTCCCTGGAAGAGGTAAGAAAAGTACACAGTGGATGACATGGTCACAGGCACTTTGAGCATCCCTGTGTGGTGAGAATGGAAAGAATTAGAGCTTGGGAGAAGACAGAAATTTGTCAGAAAAATCCTGAGAGAAGCAAACACCTGGAGGCACCAATCTCTAAACCAGGTGTCCTTTGGCCGGCAGCCCTTTTCTTTCTGGTCTTTGCCCACTGCGTGCACCTGATGCCTACTCCAGTGCCCGTCCTTCTGAGCTTGGTCATCAGAGACTCAGCACTCAGTCCTGTTCATCTTCACAGCTTCATCTTTAGGCTCAGCTCCCACCCCCACTGGCATGCAGTGGCTGACATAGGTGACGCATCGCGAATGACACAGGTACAGGGGGTGGCAGAATGACACATGCACACATACTTGATCTCCCACGTACACACTCATCCATCTACCTCCAAACACAGTTCCAGACGCTCTCCGTCCCTCAGGCTCCTGGGTCTCTTCTGTCAGAGTCACCAATTCCTTCCTTACACACTGCCCCCGGCAGTGAGGACAAAACGATCTGATCATCTCTTCTGATCTAAACAAAGTTCCAAAATTCTTTGGAAAAATTTCTAACCTCCCTCCCCAGAGCTCCTGATCACACCAACCCACAGGAGCGTGCGCCCTCAGGACACCCATACATTCTCGCTTGCACTAACATCCACACATACGCACGCGCACACGCTCGTGCTCTCTGGCCCACAGTGCAAACGGCTGCGGCTTCAGGTTTCTGTCCACCGCCAGGCTTCTGGTCAGTTCCTTCAACCATCGCCGCCCACGGGGTTTCCCTGACCGCAACTCCACCTTTTTCCCCTCCCCCGCCCCCTGTTCCCTGTCTGCTCTGCCTTCATCGGGGTCCCCGTACAGGGAAGTGCATCCCCAGAGTTGCTGGCCAGAACCCCAGGTGCCCTTCACCGGTTAGGATGGGGAGAGAAAGGGCACCCTCGGGCCGGTGACGTCGAGAGGGCAGCCCGCCGCGCTCGCCAGGCGGCCTGGGCTCCCGGAGGGCTCCCCTCGAGCACCTCGCCGCCGCGCCCCCTGGCGGATGCGGGTCCCCGACGGGCTCCGGACGGGAAGAGCAACGAGGCGGGCGCGCGTGGGAGGGCGTCCCGAGGGGAGGGGTCGGCGGCCGGTGCCGGCCGGGAGGCGGGGGCCGCCGGGCAGGGGGCGGGGGTGAGCCCCGACGGCCAGCCCGTCAGCTCTCGGCTCAGACGGGTGGGAGCCGCGGCCCGCTCGCCGCCCATTGTCTGCGTCCCTGACCGGTGCGCCCTGGTGCCACTTGGCGGCCCGGCGGGGCGGCCTCCTCTTGTCTCTCTAGCCAGTGCCGCAACTATAAGAGGAGTTGCCGCTCGCCGTGGCCGCCTCAGCCCACCAGCCGCACCGCGAGTCATGCTGCCCGCCGACCGCCTCCGGGGCTGCTAGAGCCAGACAGCAACCTCTCGCCACCGCCGCCGCCGCCGCGTCCGGTCCCACCGTCGCGGGCAGCAGCCAAAGCCGCCGCCGCCGCAGCACGGAAACCGGCAAGGCCGGGCAGGCCATGGGGCGCTGGGCGCTGATGCCCAGCTGGGTTTCTGCTACGCTGCTGGTGGCGTTGGCCGCTCTGCCCTCAGCCCTGGCCGCCAACAGCAGTGGCCGATGGTGGTAAGTGAGCTAGCTGGTGCGGGGTCGCCACTTGTCCTAGGGCACAGAGCCAGGGAGCAGCTCCACGCTGGCCCCGCGCTCGGGGATCTGCCAGTCCGCGGGCTCTCCTGCGCTCTGAGTCCTCTCTGCCACACCGCGGAGCGCTCTGGTCCCGAGCTGCCCGGCCTCTCCGGCTTTGCCCAAGTGGGGTGAGCTATCCGCCCGAAGTCACTCCCATCCAGCACCGCCCTCCCCGCGGGAGCCCCAGCCTCAGCTCACTGTGAGGCTGCACCTCGGGGTCCTCCGCTCCAGGAAGCTCCGGAAGCAAAGAGGCAGGTGTTAGCTTAGAAGAAAAACCAGACGATAGTGGGCTTCCTAAGTACTGCATGCCTCTCGTGGGCAGTACTGCAGGCCAGGATCTTCTCTCTGGGACAGACCGGAAGAAGGCTGGGCGCGCCAAAGTAGACACCCGACCTCCCGGTTTTCCCTGTCCAGACCCTCCGTCCAGGGCTGCGGGCTCTGGGCACATCGTAGTCTGTCCGGCGAGCCCATCGATCGCTCCCCCCACAACCCCCGCCCCGCGCTCTCTGGGCACATAACCAAGGCAGGGGACAGAGTGGACAAGGCCCTTGTGGTTAGGATGAACGTCCCCTTGCTAAACCTGAGCTCTCGCTCTGCGTCCCACCAGGGGCATCGTGAATGTAGCCTCTTCCACGAATCTGCTGACGGACTCCAAGAGTCTGCAGTTGGTGCTCGAGCCCAGTCTACAACTGCTGAGCCGCAAGCAGAGGCGGCTGATCCGCCAGAACCCGGGGATCCTGCACAGCGTAAGCGGTGGGCTGCAGAGCGCTGTGCGCGAGTGCAAGTGGCAGTTCCGGAACCGCCGCTGGAACTGCCCCACTGCTCCCGGGCCCCACCTCTTCGGCAAGATCGTCAACCGAGGTGGGTGCCCTGGAAGGCAAAGCTTCCGGGACCGGGGCAAACGCAGGGTCACCCCCAGGGCACCGTCGGGCAAGTGCAGGGAGAACGTTCCAGGCGCTGTAGGGTCACCTGAGCAGCCTGCCAAGTTTCTCGTGCCTGGCGCTAGGGCTGGGGCAGACTCCTCGGACCGGGCGCTTTCCAGGCGTCCACTTTGGGCACGAAGATGAACTTTCTCAGCCACTACTCCACCCGAGAACGGGAACTGAGGCTGTGCGAGCTGGCTGACGGTCTCCCCCCAGCCTTTCTCCGAGCGCCTGGGAAGCTGCTCCCCGCAGGTGGGCGTCCTGCTCCATGCTCAGCAAAGCTGGCACCGCAGCACGGGCCGAAAGTGTGGGCTGAGGAGAGGTCTGGGCCATGCAAAGTTCTTCCGCTCGCCTCTTTCCGTTTCCCCCCCCCCCCCCGGTGACAGGCTGCCCCACTTCCGCTTTCGAGCCAAAAAGCACTCAGAAGAGTCTCGGCAAGACCGATGAGCAGCGCGTTCGTGGGTGCGCGCCCACGCACCTGCTTCTCCTGAGTCCCAGAGACCGGCTTCCCAGCGCGACCTCGGGACGCACTCTCGGAACTCCAGAGGCGGGGTCCGGGCTCGGGACTCCGGGGTCCCAGGCCTCGAGAAGCGCGCCGAGCGGCCCCGGGCGCGCTCCCTGACCCCGCTCCCTTCCCCCACAGGCTGCCGGGAAACGGCGTTCATCTTCGCCATCACCTCCGCGGGGGTCACCCACTCGGTGGCGCGCTCCTGCTCCGAGGGTTCCATCGAGTCTTGCACTTGCGACTACCGGCGGCGCGGCCCTGGGGGGCCCGATTGGCACTGGGGCGGCTGCAGCGACAACATCGATTTTGGCCGCCTGTTTGGCCGGGAGTTCGTGGACTCCGGGGAGAAGGGGCGGGACCTGCGCTTCCTCATGAACCTTCACAACAACGAGGCGGGCCGCACGGTGAGTCGCCTGACCAGACGCCGTACCGGGGCGGGGAGTAAGGGTCGGTGGTGGGCGAGGAGCACCAGGAGGGGGCGTCCTGAGGGAGCGTGGAAGGCGGAGAGCTGGTGGGCGAGCGCAAGGGAATGCCCGGGCTGCGGGCTGACGGACGAGACGGGTCACACGTCCGGCAGCACTCAGAACGGGGACCCGGCCCCCGCCCGGCACCGATCCGAAAAATAAGACCGTGCGGTCAAGACTGCCCCGGCGGCGCGGAACAGGCTCTGGCCGAGCGCCGACCGCCGCGGGCCGTTTGGCGCCTTCCGCCACTGGTGGCGGGGTCCCCAGGGGCCGGTTCCGGGCTCCATCACCGACGGCGTCCGCCGACACCTCTTCTGCCTTTTTCGGTAGACCGTGTTTTCGGAGATGCGCCAGGAGTGCAAGTGCCACGGCATGTCCGGCTCGTGCACCGTGCGCACGTGCTGGATGAGGCTCCCCACGCTGCGCGCGGTGGGCGACGTGCTGCGCGACCGCTTCGACGGCGCCTCCCGCGTCCTCTACGGCAACCGAGGCAGTAACCGCGCTTCGCGCGCGGAGCTGCTGCGCCTGGAACCGGAAGACCCCGCGCACAAGCCGCCCTCCCCGCACGACCTCGTCTACTTCGAGAAGTCGCCCAACTTCTGCACGTACAGCGGGCGCCTAGGCACGGCGGGCACGGCCGGGCGCGCGTGCAACAGCTCGTCCCCGGCCCTGGACGGGTGCGAGCTGCTCTGCTGCGGCCGGGGTCACCGCACGCGCACGCAGCGCGTCACCGAGCGCTGCAACTGCACCTTCCACTGGTGCTGCCACGTCAGCTGCCGCAACTGCACGCACACGCGCGTCCTGCACGAGTGCCTGTGAGGCCTGGCCTTCGGATCGCGGTCCTCCGCCCTCGCCAGGTCCCCGCGGCTCTCGCGGCCTGCGCGCCGGCCTCGACCCAGCTACGCCCCGGCCGTTCTCACGCGTTCCACTTCCCCTGCTCCCCGCCTGGGACTCCCCAGACTACTTACCTGCGGCCGCACGGACCCTCTCAGCAGCCACACGGACGGGTCCCGACCTACCTCCCTCCCTCGCAGCGGGAGGATCCTTTTTGCACTGCTCCCTGCTTGTCCAGGAAGTGAGGAAGATGTACCCCCTATCCCCCGCCTGCCGGGGTCTCCGGACGTAGTCGCGCACCTGCTCTCAGCGCCAGCGACCTCTGCTTCTTTTTTTCCCTTGTCCTCCGGGTGGGACCAGGCCTCTGCCCACTCGCCAGCTGAGGGTGCAGGCCCAGAACACGCACCTGGGCGTCAGGCCTTTCTCCTCCCCACCCGCAACCAAAGCCAGAGTCCGGGGGGTGAAAGGGCAGCTGTGGTGATGTGGAAAGTGAGTGGGGGGGCCGACAGAGAAGCCCCATGCTCGCAGTCTCCGCCGCGGAGCCACTGAACAGCTGTGGGCCCTGCCTCCCTCCACCACCTACCCCTTCCTGTCCTGCCTCCTCATCAGTGTGTAAATAATTTGCACTGAAACGTGGATGTAAAGCCGCGAGTTTGGTTGTTGTAAATAAAACTATTTATTGTGCTGGGCTCCAGCCTAGTTTGCCAGACCACCTGCATCCCGATGCAGCCCCTTGCCGTTTTTTGTCTTCTTTTGCCCCCAACCTGTTCTTGTCCCCCTCCCTCCCTCGTTCCTCAAAGATGCCTTTGCCTACCGGAACCGTATTTCCTTTCACAGTAGCTATTAGTGGCTCCTCGCCCCCACTAATGTAGTATCTTCCTCTGCAAAATAAAGTCTCTATTTTTATCAACGACTTGGTAGCCTTTCCTTGAGTTGAGAACACAACATGGTCGATGATATCCCCTTCCCCTCCTCTTACCATGCTCAGACGTGGACGATTCTTTTAAACAAAGAGGGTACATCATAGGGACTTGGTTTTAGAGAACTGCAGGCAGACCCTGAGAATCTAACCACTGGATGACCCTCCTGAGGCCACTGGGGATCCAGGTCTCCCAGGGCAAGAACCTGATCCAGAGCCAAAAGGTCAGGGCTGGAGGAACGGAACAGCAGTTAAGCCAAGCACAAGGCCCTGAGTTCATTCCCCAGCACCACACAAAGCTGGCTGTGGTGGCTCATGCCTGTAATCCCAGTACTCAGGAAGCTGAGGCAGGAGGATTGTCCTGAGTCCAAAACCAGCCTGGACTACACTGGTGAGTTCAGGACCAGCCCAGGCTACAGAGCGAAACCCTGTCTCAAAAAATAAAATAAAATTTTAAAAAAGCCAAAAGGTCCTACAGGATCCTTCTTTCTATGCTGACGGCAGCCGGCTGTGCGGCATGGACAAGTGCATTTACTTAATGAATGGGGATTAAATGATTCTAGTCTGCTTTTCCTACCTGGAGAAGTTGGGGAAATGGCTATGATTGAATGACAGCTCTGGCCACGTTCTGAAAAGTAGGAGGAAAAACCGAAACAGAAAGGATGTTGTTGCCCACGAGGTAGAGCTGAGGTAGAGCTGCTGGTCCTCTACCACTAGGTCAGGCTACGTCACAGCAGTGAGCACCCTTCTCATGACAGACTGGGAAACATCTGTTAGGACCCAAGCTCCCAACCTCGGCCTTCGGAAGATCCAAGTAGGAGGCTCCTGGATCCAGAAGCCCAGTGATGATGCTGGGAGAAGGGAACAGGAGGCTTAAAATCCAAATATAGGCCGGGTTTATACACATGTAACCAAAAGGAAACTCAAGTAAGTATAATCCATAACCAGACTAGGTTTTTTGGTTGGTTGGTTTTGGGTTTTTATTTTTTGGTGCTGGGATTAAACCCAGAGCCTTAGGCATGAGAGGTAAGTATGCTGTTACTGAGCTACCCCCAGCCCAACCAACGTATTTATTTAGAAATAAGGCTCACTCTGTAGTCCAGTTTGATCCTGGACTCACTATCTAGCCCAGGATGGCTTCAAACACACAGCAGTCCTCCTGCCTCATAAACCCAGGCGCTTGAGCTTACTAGGCAAACACGTTAACCACTAAGCGTGTCCCCAGCCCCCAGTTAAGCTTTTAAGTTAACCATTCACACAAAGATACAGAATAAGGGTTACTCCAGTATTAACATCGCCCACGGGATACTCCCACGTCGTGCACGTTCACCGTTAGTAGGCCTGCTCCTCTAGCCAATTGCCCTAAACCTTTCTGTTTTCAGCTGTAGGTTAGCCCTAGCCTAGTGCAATCCCAATTTCAGACAAATATTTACCCTTTCTTAAACTCTAATATCTATCCCTAATCCTGACCCCTCCTCTCAGAGAAAGACCAGAAGGCCAGCTGAGTTATGAAGCACCCAGCAAGGGTACCCCCCAAGGGCAATAACTGGTTCCAGCCAACAGGAGAGTTTCCCCCCTCTGCCCAGGACCCCTTGCTGTTGTTGCCTTCCACCTCTCCCTGGGTGTCTGAACTCTGACCCCTGTTGGCCTTTGGGATGTGTGGGGGGAAAGGGGAGTTGAGCCAGGACCTGCTCAACCCTCAGACGACTTTCATTTCTCTTTCTCCATCTGCCAAACCGGCACCATCCACGTTCTAATAGGTAAATGGCCTCAGGGAAGAAATTTTTAAAAATCTTTTTGATTCCAGGTAGGAGGTATCCTATAAGTTTTGGAGTTCCAATAAAGAACACCCCATGAAGGATTGCCAGTCCATAATCCAAAGAATTATGATTCCCTAAACTGCCCCCCATACGAAGTAAGAAGTAAGTGGGCTGCCAGAGATGAGAGGGGGAGTGTGTGTCAAAGAAAAAAGCAGGATGGGAAGTCCAGGACTGGCAGCTAATGCCTAACTCTAAGAATTGGAGCAATCAGGCCAGGCCTGGTGTGACAGGCCTGTAATCCCAGCACTTTGGAAGCTGAGGTAGGAGGATCACAAGTTCAAGCCCATCTACACAATCAAATCCTGGTCACACAATCAAAATAATAATAATAATAATAAAAACGAGAGCTGGAAGAATAGCACACCAGTTATAACACTAGCTTAGCAAGCACAAGGTCCAGAACTCAACTCCCCAATATCACAAAAACTGGGCCTGGAAGTATACACTTGTAATTTCAGTACATGGGAGGCTGAGGCAGGAAGATTGTTATGAGTTCAAGGCCAGCCTGGGCTAAATAGTGAGTTCAAGACTAGCCTAGACTACTGAGCAAGACCCTGTCTCAAAAATAAATTAAAAATTAACTCATTAAAAATGGGCTGGGGAGGCATAGTGTTAGGGCCTTGAGTTCTATTCCCAACACTGGGGAGAAAGAAAAGAAAAAAGAAAAGAGAAGGAAAAGAAGACTTGGAACTTTCAGACCTAGAGGATGAGGTACTCCGACCTGAGCTGACACAACGGAGCTGGATGGAGCTGGATAAAGAGTAAGGGGAAGGCTGGAGGAATGGCTCAGCGGTCAAAGCACTTAAGCTAAGCCAAGCACTAAGTACCCCAGCACCACATAAGCTGGGCGTGGTGGTGCACAAGCGAGACCCTGTCTCCAAAGGAAAAAAAAAAGAGTAAGGGAAAACAGTGAATCTTTTTCTTCCCCTAACTAGATAAACTAGATATAGATGTATTAAGCACACTTCTTTTGTGCTTAGCTTCCATTGGCTTGACCATTGAACAGGGCTGGTTATCATTACTTATTCTTTGGGAAGGTGATAAGCTGTGGTGAACATCATGTAAGTGAAGGTTTAGGTCTTTTGAATACTTTCTGGTGAGACAGCATTGTACAAGTCGAGATTCCTTTTTAGAGGGGTTTACAGCACAGCTAGGGAATCTAGTACATTCACAGGTGTTACCAAGGGGTGCAAGGAAGGTTCGATGAGGTCTGAAGCTTTTTGCACCTGCATGAAGTTTAAGGACAGAATCCTGCACCCATGTCCTTGCTGTGTGGAGTCCTTTCTCTTCCAGGGGCTCAGACTTCAAAGGGGCAGGGTTACAAAATATTGTAGAATAAGGCTGGACCTTAAAAGAGTGCACTGATACAACAAAACAAAATAAAAACAAGTGAAAGGCTGTAACTCCACGGTAGAGACTTGCCTAGCACGTACAAGGCCCTAGGTTTGATCCCCAGCACCACCAAAACACAAAACCAAATGCAAGGAGCTATAGGGCCTGTAGCACGCTGCATTAAGAAGGAATCACTTGGCTATTTCAATCATCTCTGCTTCTCTCAAAGGGGACAGAGCAGAAAGATCCTGGGGAGAGAAAGAGCTGTGCCTAGAAAGAGTCTCGCAGAGGTCTCAGGGTCCACAGCAGCTCAGGCCGGTGGTGGTGGTAAGACAGTGTCATCATCGTTGTCGGGAATGTGCCTGAGGTGTTGACTCGCGATCTACAGGTGCCAGGCATCCCAAGGGATCTGAGGCTAGCAGGGACCCTGACACGAAGTTGGCCTCCGTCCCATGAGGGAGGGACTTGTCCTGAAATATCCTGGGGTGGGGGGTTGGAAAAGCTGAGAGGAGGAAGGCAGCAGGCCATGCACAGTCCCCAGGGGGTCAGTCAGCCTGGGCACACACCCTGCCACATGCACCCTGGAAAAACTCCGTCAGTGGGGCTGCAAATACCCTAGGGTCCCACTCCCCCCGCACCTTGCTCCAGGCTGGCTCAGCCCTGCTCTCCAGGACAGAGGGAGAAAAATAACAAAATGAGAAGAAAATAAGCTGTTTGGCTGTGGTGTGAGCAGGAATATCCACGCAGAGCTGCCCACCACTCACCCTTACTCACTCTTTCCACACCCAGTGGGGCGCCCAGCATGAGACAGACCACCCTCCTGCCCCCTCCCCCGTCTGGGCTAAAAGCAGACTGTTGGTGAGCGAGCAGCAGGTTATAAATATGCCCAGGGAACTGCCGCCAACTCCTCCCTTGCCACCCCCTGGGAGGAGCCAGGGCTGCCCTACTCCCTGAGGCCCGGGAGGAAGTGGGGCTTCCAAGACGCTGCTGCTGTTTCTTCCCCCTTCTCCTTTTCCAGGTAAAGGAGCCACTGCCATTCCATTTCCCCTGGACATCCGCTCATCTCCTTAGAGAAGGGGTCCACATCCTCCCTGGACTGTGGCTGGAAGCTCAGTGTGGAAGGGCCCAAATCACCCCCCCCCTTTGTCATGGTGCAGCCCTGGGCCACTTCTGTTCCTCACACCCATTTACTCTCAGTGAAAGAGAAGGTCGTTCATTCGTTCAACAGGTGTTTACTGAGGGCTTGCTGAATGCCAGGCCTGGCGCAGGAGCACCTGCGCCTATGTGTTCGCATCAGCCTGTCCCAGCTCCCATGCTCCCCACTAGGCGTCCAGGCTTTAACCTAGCAGCCTTGTCATCCGGAAAAGAAAACAGGGCCTCTCACTGTCCCTGAAGATGAGGACGCCTCCCCTGCTGCCTGCTGTCCTCCAGCAGGTGCCCTGGAAGGAAGAGGGGGACCCACCGGGCTGCTGGAGGGGTGTGCCTCCAGCACATACCCAGCTGGGCAAGAGGGGGCAGTGCCACCCTGCGAAGCTCCCCGCGCTCTCCTTCCCCGGGGCCAACCCCTCCCTCAACTCTTCCTATTAATCCTCGGAAGTGAAGGGGCTGTCCCTCGCGGCCCCTCAGCCCTCTGCGGCCCCTCGCCCTCCTCGCCCTCCTCGGCTGGCGTCTAATTAACTCCTCCTGCCCCCGGTTTTGTGTGCCCCCCTTGCCCCACCTTGTCGGCCCCGCCCCTCCGCTCGGCCTGCTCCCCCTCCGCGGACATTCCAGCCGGGCTGGGCCCGCGTACCAGGGCAACCAGGGCCGGGCTGAGGCCTAATCCCCCCGCCGCCTGGCCAGGCCGGGGGAGCCCCACTCACCTCCTGGCTCTCCGGGGGCTGCTGGGCTCTGCTGTGGCGGAGACACACAATCGGGACAAAGGCCCAGCCCCCAGGGGGCTAACTCAGCCTTCACGCCCAGGTTGTGCGGCATTTGGGGAGTTTAATGAATTGTCCATCACGCCTTTCAGGGCCCGCCCGTCAGCCTGGATTAATCTTTGGAGCCCTGGTGGGGTAGGAGACACTAAGCCTGTATTTATTACTCTCCCATTGTCACTAATTGAGGTAATTATCTGTGACTCTGGCCCGGCCAACAATGCAGCATTCACTCTGGGGACCTCGATGGACCTGGCTCCCACTCTTAGCACCAACCCTCCCTCCCTTCCTCTTCCAAACCCGCCAAGGGCTAAGAAGGGCCCTGAAGCATGTTGGGAAAGTAGACAATATTCCACAGCGCTACACCTCCAACCACTGTCTCTCACAGACGCCGCCACCACCGCTGTGGGGTTGTGTCCAGGGAGAAAGCTGTGGCCTGGTCCTCCCAACGGAGGTGAGACAGGAAGGCAGCCTCTGTCAGGAAACAGGTTTGACTGGCAGAGCCCTTGGGTCACAGTTTTTGAAATGCTTCTTCATTTGCTGGTGCCACAGGGCCCTTCTGTGGATTTCCCCACATGTCCCGACAGCCTCCAGGGCTCCAAGTGTTAAGAGGCTCTAGTCTACACCAGGCCTCCTCCGGGGAAGTACCTAAAGCTACCAGGCCTGGCAGAGTGTTGTGGATGTGGTGACCAAGGCTGGGAAAGAAACTAGGGAAGGGAATGTCAGAGAGCTGAAGGGAAAGGCCAGAGAAGCCCAGGGAAGAACATTCAAGGGTCACGGTGATCTGAAGGGTCAACACGGATGTGGCCGAGAAACTTGGCTTTGGATAGGTGAGCCAGACCTAAGAGTAGAGGTGATGTAGAGATAGGTTCCCAGGTCAAGGGGATTGGTCTGGGGAAAAGGGGTGTGTGTGTGTGTGTGTGTGTGTGTACGCACACATAAAAGAAACAGAGATAAGAAGGGAAGATTTGGGCAGGGTTAGACTGTGACGTCTTTCAGAGCAAGAGTTGCGTTTTGGCTATGGTTGCTCTTGTAAGGCCTAAACGTGGTGCGTTGCACAGCTTAGGTACTGCCTAATGCAGTTGGATAGTGGGTGGTGTGGCTTCTACTTGCCCTGAGGTTTCAGCCTGTCAGCCCTTCCTCACAGCTGCCCTCAGCCTCTTCCGTCTTTCAGGAATTGCTGGAGAGAGATGTCCAGGACCATTCCTGGACAGTTCTGGGACGGGCACTTTACCAGCTGAACACGCTAAGGACCCTGGCAGAACTGAACCGCGGCTAGAACAGCACCACCTTGTGGTGCCTCTTGGGAGAACTCCTGGAGAGACCTCTAGGAAGAAGGCAGGGTCATCTCCGAGGAGAGGGGGGAGTCACAGCTATGCCTCCTACTGTATATTTTGTTATGCCAGTGTGCTCGTGGCACAATTTTATCACATGTTCCTTCCCTATTCCAGCATTTCCTGAGCACCTGCTCCCCGCCACGCTTGTAGGGAATACAGAGCTAACTCAAAGCACAACCCCTAAGTGGCTCATGGTCCAGCAGAGGATTCCACAATGTAACAAGACCAACGAAGTGCATAGTCAGGTTTCAGGAAAGGGGCTGGAGGAATGGCTGAGTGGTTAATACTTCTATTCTCCCCCCACAGACACACCATTTTATTGACATGTATAAGTGCAAAATTTAAGGTTTATATTGATCTTGTGCATTTTGTGCACATACATATCTAGTCAAGGTAACAAGACCTCCCCGCTCTCCTTTCGATCCACCCCCTCCCTCCCCCCCAACCCTCCACCCCTGTTGCTTATTTTCTATGCAGCTTAAGATTATTCCTCTTCACTCCTTGTGGCCCAGGGAAGGCAAAAGATTGGACACGCATATGTGAACTCCTTGTTTGTCAAGTGCTAAGTACCCGAGTTTGATTCCCCAGCACCACATACACCAGGCCTGGTGGCATACACCTGTAATCCCAGTATTCGGGAGGCTGAGACAGGAGGATTGTCTCGAGTCCTGGGCTCCATGGTGAGTTCAGGACCAGCCTGGGCCACAGAGCGAGACCCTGTCTCAAAAAAAAAAAAAAAAAAAAAAAAAAAAAAAAAAAAAAAAAAAAAAAAAAAACTAAGCAAACAAAAAGGTTCAGGACAGGACAAAAAAAGTTCTGCTGGTGTTGAGGAGACATGAGGACATTCCTATCTCATCTAGTTAAAAAAAAAAACTGGCTATCCTTCATCTCTTGCTCAGGTCTTCTCATGATGTTTATTTTGAGATAGCGTCTCAATATGTTGCCCAGGTTGACCTCAAATTCCTAGGCTTGAGTGACCCAACCTTCCTGTCTCAGCCTTATAAGTAGCTGGGACTACAGGCATATGCCATCATGCTCAGATCTTTTTTATTTTTTGTGACTTTGAGGCTGAACCTAGTGCTGTCACACTGAGCTACATACAAGCTTTTTCTTTGTTTTTTTTGTACAAGGGATTGAGGCCAGACCCTTCACACCGAGCTATAGTCCTCCTGCCTCAGCCTCCCTATTGCTGGGCTGGCAGGCGTGCATCACCAGGGGTCTAGTCGATCTTTACTGGTGTTGGGAGTTTGAACCCAGACCCTTGCACAGGCTAGGCAAGCACATTAACCACTGAGTGGTGTCCCCACCTTTCAAGCCCATTTTTACTTTTGGTTCTGAGACAGGGTTACACTAAGCAGCTAAATTGCCATGCTGAGTTTGAACTTACAATCTTCCTGGGTCAGCCTCGCAGAGCGCTGGGATTACAGACCGTCTCTACCAGTTTATCCTTGCTGGCAAGAATCACTTTGCAGCTCTCGCACACCTCTCTAGGGCCTCAGCTCTTTGCACCTTTGGTTCCTCCATGCTGCTGTTCCCTGTCAAAGCCACGTGCTTTCCAGGTCCCAGGACGTGCTCCTGCTCCTCCGTCCCTCTGTCTCCATGCAGACGCTTCCAACTCCCCTTCACGGAGTGCCCATGCCTGTACAAGCTCCCAGAGCACTTCAACTTCCCCTGGCCAGACTTGCCAGCCACTGCCGAGTGTGCTGCCTGGGTGTGTTGCGTGTTCTCCTACAAATACGCATCTTCTGCTTGTCGCCTTTCCCACAGTGAGCTAGGCTATCATGTACTCTCAATAAAGCACTTGCCTGCTCTGCACAAGGCCTTGGGTTTGATTCTCCAGTACCAACCGTGCAAACTGAACGCGGTGGCGCAGGCTTGTAATCCCAGCACTCTGGAGGCTGAGGCAGTACCGCCTGAATCCCAGAATCCCAGGCCAGCCCTGCAGTGCATCAGGGGGTCCCCAAAGGGAGTGCGCCCCGGAGGCGCGACTGGCTCACCTGCACCTCAGCAGCTCACTTCCGGTGTGGTGAAGTCTCTCCCCTAGGTTGGGCCTGGCAGCGGCCCCTTCCTCTGCACCCTCCTGCCCTCTCGGTAGGGTCCTCGTGCCACCTGCGCTGTGGGCCCTGTGGGGCTCCCCCTCCTCATTCCTTCACCTCACTCGCACCCTGCGGTGCCACCTGCAGCCTGCATGTCACTTGGCCTCTGTTTCTTTTTTAATGTCACAACACAAATATTTGTTAGGAGTTGTGCTGCTCGTGTACAGCAACTGAACGGGTTTTGTTACTTATATGTATCAACTATATTATAATTTTTTGAGACAGGGTCTCTCTCTGTAGTCCAGGCTGGGCCTGAGCTCATTATGGAGCCCAGGCTGCCCTTGGACTCATGGCAATCCTCCTGCCTCAGCCTCCCGAGTGCTGAGATTATTGGCGAGCAACACCAAGCCTGGCTGATGTGGTGCTGGGGAATTGAACTCGGGTACTTAGTGCTTGACTTAGCGCTTGCTAGGCCAGTGCTTATAACCACTGAGCCATTCCTCCAGCCCCACATTAACCATACTACATATTTTCTATGCAGCCTAAGACGATTCCTCTTCACCCCAAGTGGCCCAGGGAAGCCAAAAGATTGGACATGCATATGTGAGCTCCTTGGAGATGGAATGTGTACCCAAGTCTCTCCTGTACCCCTGGCAGATGTATTTTTTTTTTCTCCAGACACTGTCTCAGTAAATTGCTAAATTGCAACCCCCCACTTCACTATCCCAGAATGCTGAGATTATAGGCCTGGACCACCAGACCTGGCTCCTGTGTTCTTTTGTTAATGAACTAATTAAGTTAATTGTTTTGTTTTTGAAACAGTTTTTGCTCTGTAATCCAAGCTGGTTCTGAATTCACTATGTAGACTAGGCTGGCCTTGAACAGACGGCAATCCTCCTGCCTCAGCTCATGCCCATCTAATGTGGTGCTGGAGAATCGAACCACTGAGCCACACCTCTAGTCTCCTTTATTTATTTACTTATTTGGAGACAGGCTCCCGCTCTGTAAAACATGCTGGTCCTGAACTCACTATGGAGCCCAGGCTGGTCTTGGACTCACAGCAATCTTCCTGTCTCAGCCTTCGGAGTGCTAGGATTACAGGCGTGCACCACCATGCCCGGCTTTATGTGGTTCTGGGGAAAAACCCAGGTAGTTAGTGCTTGCTAGGCAAGCGCTTCAACTGCTGAGCCATTCCTCCAGCCCTCCATTTTTTATTTTTGAGACAGGATCTCCCTAAATTCTCCAGGCTAGGCTTCATGCTGGGATCCTCCTGTCTCAGCCTCTCAGAGTGCTGGGATTGTGGACATGCTCTACCGGGCCTGGCATACACATTTAATGGGAAGTGAGCAAATGAGGAACAGAATAAACACTGATATTATTCCACATAAAATGCTTTGCATAGTGTTGCAGGAATAGCACAGCAGTTACACAGGCCCTGGGTGTGATTCCCCTGCATACATAGACCAGGCATGGTGGCATATACCTGTAACCCAGCACTTGGGAGGCTGAGACAGAAGGCTTGCTTTAAGTTCTAGGCAAGTCTGGGCTACATGGTGAATTCAGAACCAACCTGGAATGCAGAGTGAGACCTTGTCTCAAAAACAAATAAAACAAAGAAAGAAACACTTCTCACACCCTAATGTTCAGCTACCTCTCCAGGTCCTGTTCTCACAGGCTCAGGCATTCACACTCTGACGGTGGCACTTCCAGAGTCATCGCCCAGTTCTCAGTGACCTTTACTCAAAACAAAACAAAACAAAACTTCTCTGGAAGAACTTGGCTGTAGGAAGAAGTGTCATAGGTCCTATGCTAACCAAAGGTCTGTGCCCCAAATTGACCATGTCCTCCTGTGTCTGCTGTCTTTACTCCTAACCATGACGCTGTCCCAAGGTGGGGGGTGGTTGTGGCCTCTGTCAAGAGGCTGGCTGGCCGGCAGACACAGCCAGATTTAGAAGTCATTTTCGCAGCAGGGAGCCTCCAGACTCCCACCCACAGGGCCCTTCAGGACCAGCCTGAGATATGGCTCACCGGGCTCGCTGGAGACTTGCAGTCCCTCCTCCCCTTCTCTCTGTCCCTTTCTCCCAAAAGCTTCAGAAGCTCATTTTGGCCCTGTCCTTTGGCAAAAGCAGAGGAAGTTTGGGAAAGGCGCTCTGTGGAGCTTACCTGCTCCACGGTCCCTGTCCCTCCTTGTCCACCGCTGGCCCCGCAGTGGCAGGCTTCTCCTGGTGCCACTGCTGTCCCCTGTCTCCCTCCCTCTACTGCTTCAACGCTTTTCTCTGCATCCTCTGTTCTCATACCCCATCACTAATGCAATACCTCTAAGAGAGATAGTAATCCCACTGAACACTTGCATGTCATCTACCACGTTGAGGCGTTATTTTAAGTATTTTACTTGATTTTGTGGCCTTAGGGATGGCGCCCAGGGCCTTCACACTGAGCTATATTTCAACCCTATTTTAGTTATGATTTTGAAACAAGTTCTTGCTAAGTCAAAAGTCTGGGTATCTTGCCCAAGGCCTCATACATAGAAAGAGATAGAGGCAAGATTTAAGTACAGGCTGCCAGGTGCCAGAGTTCATATTTTAAACCCAACACTACCTCAATTCTGCAACTGCAGTGGCATGAGTGAGTTCTTAGGAACTGAACTCCTAGTCTGATGTGGCAGTGCATGCCTATAATCCCAGTCCTCTAGAAGGCTAAGGCAGAGAGACCACAATTTTAAGACCAGCTTGGGCAATCTAATGACTTAATAAGACTTTGTCTCAAAATAATAATAATAAACTTTAAAAAGGACTGACACCAGGCCTGATGGCACATGTCTGTAATGCCAGCACCCTGGGAGGCTGAGACAGAGGATCACAAATTCATGCCCAGCCTGGACAGTTTAGCAACTTAGCAAGACCCTGTCTCAAAATCAAAACCGAAACTGGAGCATAGCTCAGTGGCTCAGTGGCTAGAGCACTTGCCCAGGAAGGATAAGGCCACAGGTTCAACCCCCCAGCACCACATACTAGCTGGGCATGGTAGCAGTGCATACCTGTGATCCTAGCGCTCAGAAGGCTGAGGTAGGAAGATCTGCATGTGCTTGAGCCTGGACTTCATAGTAAATTCAGCAGCAGCCTGAACAACAGGGTGAGACCCTGTCTCAAAGAAAAAAAAAAATCAAAACCAAAAAAATGAGCTAGGGATGTAGCTCAGTGTGAAGCCCCTGGGGTCAACCCCCATTATTACCAAAATAAACAAACACTTAATTGAGGAGGTAGTTCAGAACAAAGGCATTGGGATTGATCTCCAGTTTGAAAAGAAAAAAAGAAAGAAAGGAAGAAAGGCAGGAAGAAACTGGGGGCTGGAGGAATAGCTTAGCAGTTGAAGTACTTGTCTATCATGGTGGCACACACCTGTAATCCCAGCATTTGTGAGGTTTAGGCAGAGGAAATGCTGTGAGTCAGAGTCCAGCTTCGGCTACATAGTGAGTTCAGGATCAGCCTGGATGACAGAAAAAGATTCTGCCTCAAAAAAAAAAAAAAAAGGACAAAAAAGAAAAGAAGAAACTGGACTCCTGTGTGTTCATCCTGGAGGAGGATCAGGCCGCATAGTGGATCTCCCTGCCGGGCTACCCTCACCCCCAGCCCACCATCCCAGGGCTCTGGAGCCCTGGAGCAACTACTCTCCTTGCTGCCCTGGCCTTCCTCAGTTTCCTTCTCAGCTTGAAGCCCATCCTTTGCCCCAGGTGTCAATACAACAAGCTCGCTCTGATCTGGCTTGTTTTCTCTCCTGCCTCTCAGCTGCCCCGAGAGTGGGCCATTCGGTAATATTCTAAATACCTCGAACCTGCGTCTTTGTGTTTGCTACCTTTTATTTATTTACTTATTTCTGAGACAAAGTCTCTCTCTATAGTCCAGGCTGGTCCTAAAGTCAGTAGGTAGCAACTAAAGTCACTAGATAGCAACTCCCCAGAGCTGGTATTACAGGCACGTGCTGCTATGCCCGTCTGATCTTTACATAGTGCTGGGGGATCTAATCTGGGGCCTTGCGCCTGCCAGGTCAGTCCACTCACCCACGAGCTACACCTGCAATCTATGTTGCTACTTTGTTCCCTGTCCTTGGGATGCCATTTCACCAAACTTTATTTCAAATGCTACCTCCTCAATGGAGCCTTCTCAGATCTCATAAAATTATAATCTCCCTTGTTTGGGCTAGAGAAATATCACAGTGGTTAGAGCACTTGCCTAGCAAGTGCAAGGCCTTCACTTCGATTCTCCAGCACCACATGAGCCAGGTATGGTGGTGTATGGTGGCTGAGGCAGGAGGATTGCTGGGAGTTCACGGCCAGTGGGCCACGTAGTGAGTTCAGGACTAGTCTGTACTGCAGAGCAAGACCCTGTCTCAAAAACAAACAAAAACACCTTGTTCAAATCAGTATAGTACTAACACTCACTGCTCAGTGCTGTTGCTTGTGTGTTTCATCTTCGCCCCATAGTCTGTCAGGCAGGCCTTGCTTGTCTTTAACTTGGAGCCCAATCCAATGCCTTGTGCCTAGTAACTGCTCAGTAAACATCCTTTGTTAGAATTTTTTTTTTAGACAGGGTCTCGCTCTGTAGCCCAGGCTGGTCCTAAACTCACTATGTAGCCCTGGCTAGCCTTGGACTCAGCAATCCTCCTGCCTCAGCCTCCCCAGTGCTGGGATTACAGGCGTGCACCACCACCCCTAGTTTTATGTGGTGCTGGGGAATTGAACCCAGAGGGCCCCGCACTTGCAAGGCAAGCCCTTTAACTACTGTGCCATTCCTCCAGCCCCCATGGTTAGAATCAGGTACAATTAAAACCATAATAGGACTGGTGTGGTGGCATATTCTTGTAATCTCAACACTCTGGGAGGATGAGGAAGCAGAATCTCAAACTGAGCCCAGTGTAGGCTGAACAAGATAGCGATTTTGCAAGACCCTGTTTTAAAAATAAATAAATAAAAAGTTGGGCAGGTAGCCCACTGAGAAGGCCTTGGGTACAATCCCCAGTGAGGGAACAGGGCCATGTAATGAAAGTGACGTGGACCTCAGGAGCCTGCCATCTTTGCCCAGTGGTTGCCCCTTCCCCTAGCCTGCCCCCTCCCTTCCGTGGATGTTGAGAGCCGCTTGGAATCCCGCAGTGGAGATTCTAGGCAAGCTATGGGGCGCACCTGCATGGGAAGCTCCAACCAATGCTCTCCTCTCCAGTTAGGGAACCCCAAGAGGAGCCCCTCGCTCACCAGACCGAGGCCAGCGTCCAGCTTGGGGCCGCCCCTGGGGGCCTGCTGCCAGTTCTGCCCTGTCCAGTCCTGCCCAGAATCGCTCTGGGTGCGAGCGAGGCGTGACATCGAGATAACTGGAGACTACAACTGTAAGTGGTTTGAGAGTGGGGCTGGGGACCTGAACTCTGAGCCAGAGCTGGGTTAGTGGGGATTTGGTGGGAGTGGGGATAGAGGCGGGGCTAGTGGGCGGGCCAGGACCTAGCACCGAGTCTGGGCGAAGCCCCCGCGCGCCTGCGGAGCCAGCGGCTAAATTTACCCCGGCTGACTCAGCCCTTGCCCGGAATGGGGGGCGGAGGGAGTGCAGGGGCAATGGGAAGAGTCGCATGGGTGGGACGGGGGACAAGGAAGGGAGCGTCCCGGTTGGGGGCGACGGGGATGGACCACCAGTGCCCACCAAAAAAACGGTCTCCCCCTCCGCCTCCCCCTGGTCCCCGGCAGGAAGGAGCAGACGGTCCTGGGGGAGCGACACGGTGGGGAAAAGGTCAGTGAAAGGAAGATGCCGGGCTGGTAAAGGGAAACTCAGATTTATTGAGCGCCTACTGTGTGCCAGGCACTGCTCAGGGCGCTTTACATTACCGCATTAAATCCTCACAACAACCCTGCGAGGTAGGTGTTTATAACCCCCATTTGACAGATGAGGAAACTGAGGCTCAGGGAGGTGAAGTGATTTGGCCAAGATTCACATCGCTAGTAAATGGCGGAAACAGAAGAGGTGTCCAGGATTAGAGAAAAAAGATTTCAGTGTGAGTCCCCAGACCTGTCGGCGTGGATGAGTGCCCCGGGGATCTGCGCACTCCGGAGGTCGGAGGGGCCCAAGGCCCGCTCCCGGGGCGCCCGGCTGCAGGCGGCCAGGCGGAGGACGGCGAGCGGAAAGTAGGAGTCGGATTAAAGTGGCGGGGCTCGACGGGGCGGGGGCGGGGGAGCAGCGAACGGGGAGGTCCGCGACCTGCGCGCGCCCCGTAGTGGCCACAGCGAGTGTCGCACCCCACGCCCGCGGGTTTCTTGGGCCCGTCATCCCTCTTCCCGGCCCTGCCGTTTTCTGGAAGAAGCAGAGGTGCAGACACTCTCACGGTTCCCTCAGGTGCGCCATACCACCTGGGTGGGAAGTCGTAGTAACACTTCCGGGGCATCACTAAAGGACACGAGGTTGGAGGAAAGGGAGGCCTAAGAGGTCCTAAGCTGATTCACTGGCTGATCTCCCTCCCCTGCTGAGACCACCGGGTCCCAGGGACAGTGACAGGGCCACTCTGCCGTGGAGAGCCCTCACCTAAACCTGGGAGGCTGGGACAGGAGCCTGCTCTTCTGAAAACCCTGGGCGCTCTCCTGAGTTGAACATGAGCACAGGCGACAAGAAGATCACCAGGGGAACTCTTGCTTTCTTTTCACTTGTTCCTGCCTCTTTTGCTGGCTTGTGGGGGTGAAGGATGAGACAGAGGTCTTCCCAAAAATCCCATAGCTCCAGGGGTGGGGGCATGAGCCCTAGAAGTCCTTTATGGTATGTACCAGGAGTTTGGAGGCCTGGAGACAGAAGCTGACTGGCCTCAAGTCAACCATCAAGTGAGGGCCAGAGTTGAGGTGGAAACTCAGGACTTGTAACTCTCACGTGAGCCCTCTTCCCGATTTGCTGGTTGCATTTGGGCCACTCCATCTTCTGCCAAGAGCCCCAGAAATCACCGGGCCACTCTGCCACTAGGCCCAAAGCACCTCTCCATCACGCTCTTCCCGCCTGCTTAGAGGCTCTGCATGGACCTCGCCTTCCTCTGCTGCCACCATTCCTGACCTCTTGCTGGGCCTGGGCCGGGGCTCTGCCCAGTCTCCCACCCAGTGCATCGTCCCTGCTGACGGCCGCACACCGGGCCCTGCATGTAGCAGGCATTAAATCTATTATTGTTCACCCTCACTCCTGCGGGAAACCACGAATGCGCTTATGTTCCCTTTCCTTTCATTTCTATTTCAAAGACAGGAACGGCAAAGGGTAGGGAACCAAGGAAACGAGAAGCAAAGAAAATCTGTGGGCGAAGCAAGGGAACCAGCCGGACAAGGCTGGATGGCTCTAGAGACGGAGGTACGAAAAAAGGCCTCTCGCTGCCTCTCCCTCCTTCCCTGGGGGGTCGCCTGGGTATCTCCGGCTGCCGAGGGGCCCTGTTCGGTTTGGCCGATGACATGGAGAATTTCCCGGATTCTGTCGCTCAACTCTGCTGTCCTGCCGCCCTCCCCGGCGCGGTGCTGCCAACCGCCGGCTGGGTGCTTCCGTTCCGCCAGGAGGCGCCCGGGGCCTCCGTGTCGCTCCCATCAGAGGAGCCGCTATGGACGCTGAGCTCTTCGCCTTCGTCTGAGTCGGAGTCGGGGGCGGTATGGCGGCGGATGCGGGACACAGCTTCCCGCAGGGCTCCGGCGTAGGGCCCGGGGGCCCGCGCCCAGCTCCCGCCCCCGCGCCGCGGGCCCGCCGCCGCCCGTGAGCCCTCCGCTCCGCCCGCGCCTCCCGAAGCCGCCGGGCGCACGGCTGGGTGCCCCGGGCTCCCTGGCTTCGAGGGGGCCTCCCGCGCGTCTGCCTCGCGGACCGGGACAGCCAAGTCGCGGGAGGCTCGCTCCTCCGGCGGGGCGTCCCGCGGCTTCCCGCCCTCAGCCTCGCGCGCGCGTCCCGCACCGGGCGGGTGGGAAAGGCGACTGCCGGGCCGCAGCTTCCGGTGGGGCGAGGGGAAGGCGGAGGCCTCCTCGCCCCGGTCCGGGCCGTGCTCGGGTGGCCCGGGAGCGTCCCCTCGCGAGCGGGGCTCCCTGGGGGGCAGACCCTGCACCTGCTGGGCTCCAGGGGTCGGAACGTACTGGGACCGTATCACCACGCACGTGGCGTCAATGACAAAAACGCCCTCGCGACGTGCGGGGCCCCGCGCAGTGCGGGGCAGGGTGTGGGCGCGGCGGGTCACCTGCCACCCTCCCAGAGTCTCGGGTCCGGCCCCCTGGCTGCGGCCCAGGTCCTCTCGCCAGCCGGCGCCTCCCGGAGCCCAGGGCCGGGGGAGAGTCTGGCTCTGCCGGGGCGGCTGCTTCTTAGGGGAAGGAAGCCAGCATTTGGGGAGCCACATACGCTCCCGTGCTTCCTTCCCTTCGCCCCAGCCCTTGAGGTGGTGCCCGGACCTGGGAGAGGGGAGCGGGGGGCTGGGGGTGGCGCGGGCGGGCCCCGCGGGAGTCGTCTCTGAGCCCGGGCTGCCCGTAGCTCCTGCTGGGGAGCGGCCGCCGCCGCCGCAGTCGAGGCCAGCAGCAGCGCGGCCTCGGCTGGCCTCTGCGGCTCCGCGGCCGGACTCGGGCCTGGGTCTGGCCGCTCCACAGCTTGGAGACCCCCCTAAGAGACCCCGCCCCTGACGGAGACCCCAGGCCCCGAGGACGTCCCGGTAGATCCGAGGATCCAGCCTCTTCTTGGTGCGCCCTCCCTCGGTCCTGGCTGGGGTGGGAGCTGGGGCTGACGAGGAGGGCGCCGGGGAAATCTGGGTGCCACGCTTAGTCCCCAAGGTCCTGTGGGGGCCTTCGTAAGACGGTGGAGCCACGTAGGGTGGCGGCCGGTCCCAACGGCGTCGCGAGGCTGTGCCCGCCGTGCCTCTCAGCAGTAAGTGAGCCTCGTAGCTGGGGGGCCCCGGCCGGCGACCTCCCCAGGGCCCCGCCCACGCCGCCCCTGGGTCGCTATGCGGTTGCGCGCTTGGACGGGACGCTCTCCCCACCTGCCACAGGCGCTCGGGCCAAGAGGGGCCTGGGAGCCCCGCAGGCGGGCCCGCCCTGGGACAGTTCCGAGACTCGTGGCGGGGCTGGCCCAGGGGGCTCCGCCGGGCCCCACCAGCCTTGCGCCTTTTTCGCTCGGTCTCCTTGGCTTCCCGCTCCTGGGGCGCTGCTTTCCTTTTCTCTTGCTCCCGGGTTCGGACCTCGGCCGGGAGCCCCGCCCGCCAGTTGGTGGCCTCCTGCAGCACCCTGGAGGCCCAAGGTCGGCGGGGCAGTGCCTCCGGGGATCCCGGGCGCGGCCTACACCTGGGACAATGAGCAGGAACCCAGGTGAGCAGTTTGAGGGGAAAGGGGGCCGTCGAGGTCCGGGGAGCGGGGAGCTCTGGAGCCCACTTGGGGCCCCCATGGAAAAGGGTGCATGAGAGTGGGTGCGTGTGTGCACGTGTGTACATGTTGAAGGTGCAGTGGAAGTGGGACTTTTCGCCATCTCGCCATGCACACGTTAGGAGTGTCTGCCCCATCTCTCCTCTTGCCCTTTCTCACACCCACTCTTGTCCCCAAACAAGGCTGAATGAGTCAAGCCCCAGGTCCTCCAGAGGTGGGGGAGGGAGGCGCGGGAAAGAGGAGGGCACTCAGCAGTGCTCCCTGGTGCCTGCGGGGAGATCCCGACCCCACACCCAGACCCACCACTTGCTTCACCCCTCCTTCACTCACGTGCGGCTCTGGGACCCGCGGGCCCAGTGGATGGCCTGGAAGTCCATGGGCTCTTGAGGAGGAGCGCGGCGACTATAATGACAGGAAATAGTCTTCACTTGGATCACCAACAGCTTGGACTTCTGCACCCAGAGACAGCTACCAGACTCTTCATCCTGGAGCTCCTGGGGGCTCTTGGGCCCCTCGGAGAATAGAGGGCCATCCAGCATCCTGCCCCACCCCACCCCGGCCCCCCACCCTCCCACCCGCCCCGGGAGCCCCCTGCCAGCCCAGGGAGCCTGCGCCCACTGCAGAGCGGCAGGCCCAGGGACTGGGAACTATATATACCCAAGCACACGTGTGTGCCTGTGTGTGCGTGTGTATGTGTGTGTGTGCCTGTGTGTTTGCGCGCGCGCGCATGTGACACTGGCAGGGACAGCTCCGTGATGCTACCTCCCCCATGTGCATGGCCGCCCCCTGGGGCCTGAGATTGGACGCCCCTTCCCACTGTTCTTGTTCCCCATGATTGACAGACGGAGGAGGGACTTGATTCTTGCCAAAGTGACAGTGTCCCCCGCCCCCGCCCCCTGCCTCCATTTCTTCAGCTTTCCTTTTTTTTTTCCTTTTTTTTTTTTTTTTTTTTTTTTTTTTTTTTTTTTTTTTTTTTTTTTTTTTTTTTTTTTTTTTTTTTTTTTTTTTTTTTTTTTTTACTATTTGCTCTTGTCAGGTTGCCTGACCACTAGAGATTTATCCTTGACTTTCTGTCTTGGACTTGTTTCCCAGACCAGGAGTGTTGAGAATGGAACTCAAGGTCTCTCTGCCTGACACTTTGCTAGTTTCCACCGGGCTGGGTGCAGGAAGCGCTGGCCCCATGGCTGGGGGGCTATTTTTAGCGGCAATGGCATTGGGTACAGAGATGAGTAACCAGCTCCCAAGCAGTGGAGAGAGGAGGCGGTGGCTTTCAGGAAGCTTTGTGAGCTTCTGGGGAAGAGCTGCTCCCCCAAGCTCAAAAAGAGTGACCCTCACATTGCTCAACTCTCTTTTCAGTGCTGCAGCTCAGGACTGATGGTACAATAGGAAACAGGTCTGTTCTGGCCACCTAAGCGCCTGATCACTCCCATTCTAGGTATTTGTCCTTGAATATCCATCAGCACCCCTCCTCAGTAACATGCTCTCTCCCCCAATCCAGAAGCCAGGATTTTGGGGTTACACTGTTCTATGCCCACACAGCTCTGCCTGCCTTATGGAAGAGAGAACAGTACTTATGCACTTGCACTCTTACAGAGGGGGATGGAGGAGGCGAGCACTCCCTTGGCAAAATGAATCCCCTAGCAACTGCAGACAAAAATGTCCTCTATTTTCTAGTGTAGGGCTCCCCCCTCACCACCACCATAATGCCTACTTTACTCAGCCTGTCTGAAGTAGAACTCACCTTTTGGGTTCATTCTGTCCCAGGGTGCTGTTGCTTACATTCACTTGATCCCTCCCACTAAGTCTATACCAGGTGTCCCCTGATTCACCATGGTAATGTTAGTGGCAGCACAGCCCACGCCAACCCTTCCATGCAGACTTAGCAACCATGCCTGGCAACCATGGCAGCAGCTTGACTAGGGGGGAGGGGTACCAGGAGGGAAAAAAGTGTGTGGCAATGATTCCTCAGGAAGAGACAATTTGCCTACAATGAATAGGTAAGAAGAGAAGCCAGGGAGCTCCTAAATTTTATCCTTTGTTATTCCCTCACTCCCATCCTCAGACTCTGAGATTGACTGCTTAGGTTTCAGGGGGAAATAGGAGGAGCAAGAAATCCAAATTTTTTGCCACCAAAGTCCAGGGGGCCCTTTGGGCATAGTTTTTCCTTTTTAAGGGTTGTTATGGATTGACCAGGCACAGGACTTAATGAGAACTAGTATAAAGCCCAGGCTCCTACTCCCTAACAGACTTTTAGAAAAAACCGGCAAGTCTCTTTCCCAAGTCCCCTCTTACCTCTTGAATTCATGCACCTACCAGCTGCACTGATGGCTCTGCTTGAAGGTGCTTCCGTCTACCCTGGATCCCACCAGAATTCTGCAGCTTTTTAAACTCCTGCCTCCTCCCAAATTCTCAAAGGAATGCGCATCAGATATTTGTCCTTTCTACCATGCACCTACCCCCACACACATAAACATTCTAATTGTAATAACTTGGAAGCCTCTCTCCCCCAAGTTTGGGAATGTGCTGTAAGAGGTATGAAGGGGTGATCACAGAAGCTGGGGCCTGGGCGAGGCTGGAACCTTACAGAGACACAGCCATGAGTCCTGAGTTCTGTTAAGTGCCTCACCATTTTCTCCTGTGCTCCATCAGGAAGCCTCATTTGCAGGAACCTGTATGGAATGGCTAGGGATTCATCAGACGTCTTAGGCACAGTGGAGGTCGAGAGGGAAGGAATTACTTTGAATTTTTTCCTGGCTTGCTTGGATGGGAAACTATCATACCTGCAAAGCGCACCCCAGTCTGGCAGTCCTTTTGGTGCCTGGCACTGACTATTGTTTCAGTCCACATAGTTTCAGCACAGGGAATGTATCTGATGGGTTGACCATAGTTCTGCTGTACTCCCAACCCATATTCTCTAGCTCATTTTTACCCTGGAATAAAGGCAAGGAATTTGTAAGTTCAAAGATATCATCAGCCCAGCAAAATCCAGTCCTGAATGGTGAACAGAACCAGGAATGGTGATGACAGTGGCAATTCTCTCTGCACAAGCAAGACCCTTACCCAAACAAACTCATTTTCTGGAGACCTGACAGTGATAAGATTTTTCTAGCACCCTAGCTGCGGTCCAGGAAAGAAAAAAGTGAGGGCCTGGGGGAAGCGCACAGTGGTAACAGAACTTGCCAAGAAGTGCAAAACTTTCAGTTCGATTCCCCAACACCTTATCAGCCAGTCGTGGTGGTACAGGTCTATAATCCCAGCACTTGAGAGGCTGAGGCAGAAGGACTGCCATGAGTTTAAGGCCAGCCTGGGCTACACACAGTGAGTTCAGGAGCAGCCTGGACTACAAAGTAAGACCCTGTCTCAAAAAAAGAAAAAAAGGAGAAAGTGAGATAAGAAAAAGAATTGTGGTGAGGGGGTAACTACAGGGAATGGGATAAGGAATAGTATGAATTAAGAGTCAATAGTAAATCTAGTATAGTAATAAAGGAATAGAATCTTGAGCCAGGTCATTTGAGTCTAAATTCTAGCTTTAGTTTTTACTATGTATGCAGCCTTGGACCAGTTTGTTTCTCTGTGCCTCAGCTTTTAAAAATCTGTTAAAAGTAGACTAGTAAGATACCTAGTATTGTTCTGGTGATGAAATGAGTTATTATGGGTTGAACATCCCTAATCAAAAATTATGAAATATGGCCAGGTATGGTGATGCATGGCTATAACACAGCTATTCTAGAGACTGAGGTAGGAGAATTGTACGTTTATGACCAGCCTGGGCAAAATGGTAAGATCTTGTCTCAAAACAAGTAAATTCAGAAAAGGGTACTGGGAATATATAACAATGGTAGACTGCTTGCCTTGCATGCATGAAGCCTTGGGTTCAATCCCTGGTACTGGAAAAAAAAAAATCTGAAACCCTTAGGGCCTCAAGAATTTTGCATAAGGGGGTTTACAACCTGTATATGTAAAGCATTAATCTGGCACACGGTTATACATATGTGTATTATTGTTACTTTCTTTTGAGACAGGGTTTCAGTCTGTAGCCCAGACTGGTCCTGAATTCACTACAGAGCCCAGGCTGGTTCCTCCTGCCTCAGCCTCAGCCTCCCAAGTGCTGAGATTACAGGCATGTACCACCATGCCAAGCTTATGTGGTGCTGGGGAATCAAACCCAGGGCCTTAACTGCTGTGTCATTCCTCCAGCCCTGTTGTTATTAAAAGATGAAACTAAGGAGCCATATGTTATGGTTTTGGAAATGAGGCCTGGTCAGAAGGGCAGAGGCAGGTTGGGGGCAGACTTGAAAGGTGTCTCTTCTTGTTCCCAGCTCCTCATTTCTCTACTTCCTGGCTGCCACAGGTTGAGCAGCTTTCGTCTGTCATGTCCTTCACACGCATGCCAGGTGATTATGGACTGAACCATAATTCAGTAAGCCTCTCCTCCACTTTCATAAGCCAGTAAGTCTCCTGTGGGACTGGGTATTTTGTCCCAGTGACAGAAAGTGACTAATATACTACATGAAGTAGAAATGTTGAAAGAATTGTGTTTATCAACCAAAAAATTAAATACTTTTAACACCATAATAAGATTTTTGTCATTTAATTAGATCTGTCATGAAAGTAACCTTGGCTAACCACTCTGTCCCCCTCTTCCACCTAAACAACTCCTACTACACGCACACGCACAGGAACCCAAGGCTTCCTCCCCACAATCCTCCTCATCAACTGACTCATGGGAAGAAAAAATCACCAAATGGACTCAGCCTCCTCCACACAGCATAATGAACATATGAACAAAAATATCCTCTGATGAGTTTTGTTATACTATTATCTTACAATAGAATCAGGGCAGAGACAGGCAAAGGCAGGGTGATGTCTAGGGATCTCTTAGAGATCAAAATTTGCCTGAGGAGCCCCAGTTTCATCCAAAAGGGCACTATGTCTAAGGACTGGGGCTAGGATTGGCTAGGCAGAAAGTTCCTCTCAAGGTTAGGTGTGAGAGCAGGAGCAGCTAAAAAACCTTTCTTCTTCTTCCCTTCACTGTGTCCCCCTAGCTCGTGGAATGAGGGTAGAGGGGTCCTGAGCAGGGAACAGAGTCAATTCTCCCAGGGTTTCATCTGCTTCCCAGAGCTTCCTTCCATCAGGTGGCCAGTGGAGCTGAGGCTGCCCAGCCCTATCCCCTCTCAGGGCTTCTCTCCACCTGTGAGCACCAGGGCCTGCAGGATGTCAGACAGTGACACAATTCCCTTGACCACATCGTTCTCATCCACCACTACCAGCCGGTGAACCTGACACGGAGCAACAAGGAGAAGAGATGTTTAGTGCCAGCCTCTGTGACAGTGAGCCCTGGGCCCCGAACCCACTCGCAGGGCTGTCTGCAGCTCCTCGAAGGCTGCTCACTCCTACCTCTGCTTCCACCAGCCTGTTGATTATGGTCTCTAGAGTCTCATGCAGGTAGCACTTGAGAACACCCTCAAAATAGTGTGATCGATGCTGTAGAGCTTTGGTCACAGACACATCTAGGTTGTTGTAGGTTTTTTCTGCTGCCAAGTTCTGGGGAGAGAGAGGAAGGGATTGCAGGGAAGCAGGGGAGCTAGCCCCAAACTCAGGACCCACCCAACATCACCCAAAAGATTTAGAGCAAGCAACTGTCAGCCATGTCCACAAATCATACACAGCTCATTCAATTCCTTTTCAAATAGGGTTTGAGAACTTAGAACTCTATGTCTCAAAGGTGATCCCCTTTTTCCTTTTTCTCCCTCTCCATATTCAACACCCCTCCCTTCCCTACCCCCCAGCCCTTCCACAACACTCACGATAACATCAAACTTGGAGTAGATGTCCACAACACGCCCTAGGGGGACAGAGGCAGCTCAGTGAGGAGGACCTGGCTTCCAGGTTCCCCCTACCAATAGTGTTACCCTCCAAACTGAGCTAAGGGGAAAGCAAACTTTTCCAGAGCCACCCAGCCCCTGGAGAGTTCTCCCTTCTTTTCTAATTTCTTACCTTTCTCGTCTACCACTGGCAAGGCTGAGACTCGATGCTGTACAAAGATGCCCAGAGCTACATAGACGGGAGTGGTGGTGCGAACCATAGCAATATTGGCATAGGTGCCAATCTGTAGCTCTTCTAGAGACTTAGACATGAACTCTGGCTTGGGAAACTCAGTGATCTGAAAAAACAGCCATGAGTTTGATTAAGGCTCCCAAACCACTCATAGGTCCATTTTCAACCCAGTATGTAAGAAATAAAAACTGGGGCTACAAGTGTAGCTCAGTGGTTAAAGTGCTTGCCTAGTTCCATTCTTCAGCACCACATAAACTGAGTATGGCAGCACATGTTTGTAATCCCAGCACTTGGAAGGCTGAGGCAGGGAGATTGCTGTGTGTTCAAGGCCAGCCTGGGCTACATACTGCATTCGGAATCAGTCTGGACTATGGAGTAGGACTCCATCTCAAAAAAAAAAAAAAAAAAGATAGGAGAGGGACTGAGTACTTACAAACAACTTGAGAAACTTGAGGATGCGCTTGTGAGTAAGGATATACAAGGTGTTGCCTGATTCTGGATCTATAACTGGCAGCCTGTGGATCTTGTTTCGAATTAATGAAGAAACAGCATCAAACAAGCTGAGAGGAGGTAAGGGACAAGGGTTAAGCTCCAAAGTGCAAGATTACACTGATCCTGTATTGTTTTCTAGTACTGGGACATGGATCCAGGGCCTCCACACTGAGCTATATTGCCTAGGCTAGGCTCAAACTTACAGTTCCTCTGCCTCAGCATTCCAGAGTGTTGGGACTACAGCCTGAGCAACCAGGGCCAGCTACATTTCTATGTATCTGTCTGTCTGTCTGTCTGTCTGTCTGTCTGTCTATCTATCTATCATTTATTTGTTGAGACAGAGTCTCACTGTAGTCCAGGCTGGCCTTGAACTCAGCAATCCTCCTTTCTCAGCTTCTTGAGTGCTAGGATCATAGGCATGCACCAACATACCGCCTTATGTGGTGCTGGGGAATTAAACTCAGGACCTGTGCTTCCTAAGCAAGTGTTCTAACTATTGTGCTATTTCTTCAGGCCCCTACATTGCTCTTTATTTTTAAATTTTTTAAAAAATTGATTTATTTATGTTTTGAGGCAGGGTCTCACTCTGTAGTTCAGGCTGGTCTTGAACTCACTATGTAGCCCAAGATGACCTTGAGCTCATGGTAATCCTCCTGCCTCAGCCTCCCAAGTGGTGTGATTACAGGTGTGTGCCACCATATCCAGTTTATGTGATGCTGCAGAATTGACCCAAGGCCCTGTGCTTGCTAAACAAGCACTTTAACCACTGGGCTATTCCTCCAGCCCCCTACACTGCTGTTTATTTATTTATTTTTATTTTCTTTTTGTTTCTGAGACAGGGTCCTGCTCTGTAGTCCAGGTTGGTCATGAATGCACTATGCAGCCCAGGCTGGCCTTAAATTCACAGTAGCCCTGCCTCAGCCTCCAAGCACTGGAATTACAAGTATGCGTCACCATGCCTTTTCTATGGTGCTGGGGAATTGAACTCAAGCCCTTGTGCTTGCTAGGCAAGTGCTCTAACCACTGATATTTTTCCAGCCTTTACATTGCTCTATAAAGTGTGTTTAGAAATAGGAAAAACTGTTGGTGAAAGGGGACATTGTTTAGAAGAGGCAGAGAAGACAGAGGAGAGTGCAGAGTATGTTTTCCTTCTTCTGTCCCTTTCCCTAGATCTCTGGGTAGGTAGGGCTTTAATTATGTTGATGCCAAAACTTTTTCTCCCTTTTGAGATAAACAAATAACTGAACTCACCTGGCATTAGGAGAAATGCAGACAAGTGGTTTAAAAGAGTCCTGGAGGTACACCTCTGATGGAAAAGCACAGTTTACAAAACACTGCTATAGAAAGGCATTTCCCAGAAGCCCTCCATCCCTTCAGCTTTGTACAACCTTGTATTCTCTACATACCTCTCCAAGTTTCTATCTTGTGTTCTTCTAGCTCATAGATCTGTACCTGGAAGCAGAACCCACAGAATTTGAGACCCGATCTCCTTGCTTCATTAACACGTATGGCTTACTGGGAGGGGCTTACTTGGAAGAATGAGGGACTTTGGCAATAGAAATAGTTTTAGTCTTTGGTTTACAATTTCTTACCAAGGCTGACTTATAGTAGCGGTGGAGGATATTGATGAAATCAGTGATGGTCAGCATGCCTAGAAATCAAGATAAGACTTCTCAGCACTGCCCAAAGCTTCCCTACCTTCCCAGCACAAATATGCCAAATTTTACTGTTTTCTAGAAATTTCTGCTTACCCACAAAACTCTGCTTCTTACTGTCCCACAAAGGGGCAGCACGGACACCATTAGTCACTAAAGCAAAGAAAGCTTTCTTTACCTATAGCCAAGAGAGTAATAATTATACAGGGAAATTCACAGAGGACAGGACTATATTTAAGACAGAGATGGTACATAGTGAAAAACATGAGACTAACCCCATAAAAGAATGAGGCTATTGGGTTGGAGATATATCACAGTGGTTAGAGTGCTTGCCTAGCAAGCTCAAGGCCCTGGGTTCAATTCCCCAGCACCACATAAAGCTGGGCACGGTAGTGCATGCCAGTAATCCCAGCACTGGGGAGGTTGAGGCAGGAGGATTGCTGTGAGTTCAAGGCCAGCCTGGGCTGCATAGTGCATTCAGGACCAGCCTGGACTACAGAGTAAGACCCTGACTCAAAAAAGAAAAATGATGGGACTATTATTCTATTATCCTTAGGATGAGATGGAATGAGATGGAATGAGAGGTACTGAACTAGAAGCTTCAAGGAGGGGGGAGGGGAAAAGATGATTCCACCCACCTGTAGGGACGTATCAAATACAACCAACTTGGAGCTTGTGGGAATCAGGTCATAGCAGCGATGAGACTTCATGAAGGAAGTGTACACACTATCGTTGGATTCTGGGGTCTCTGAAAGGGGTGAGGTAGTTAGTAGTTTTCTTCCATGTAACTACTCCCAATCCAGAAAAAAAAGTGTGCTAGTTTCACAAATATTTGGAGCATGGCTTTTAGTAAGGCCTGGTTTTTAGTAAGGCCCTCATTCTGAATTCTTCCCTTTTCCTACAAAACCTGAATAAACTCCTCAAAAATGATTCCATTCAATTCCTACCTCCAGGTAAGACCCTATTTACTGGCTCCTGTGATAAAAGAAGTCTGATTTAAAAGACTATTTCTTATTAACCAGTTCTAGTCTAAAAGTTTTTCATATCTTTAATTCAAGTTTTTTCATATATTTATCAATACCATGTTTTTCACTTCTCTTTTCTCAACAAAAGATGAAATATCAAATGAGCTTTTTAAAATTCTTCTAAGATGGACTGGAGGAATGGCTTAGCAGTTAAAGTGCTTGCCCAGCAAGTGCTAAGTCAAGCACTAAGTACCCAAGTTGCACTAAGTCAAGCACTAAGTACCCCAGCACCACATAAGCCAGGTGAGGTGGCGCACACCTTAATCCCAGCACTTGGGAGACAGGCAGGAGGATTGCATGAGTCCAAGGCCAGCTTAGGCTACAGAGTGAGTTCAGGAACAGCCTGAGCCGTAGAGCGAGACCCTGTCTCAAAAACAATAAGCTCAGTGCTCATCAAATTGGCCCCAAAACACACTCAAAGTCCATTCTGGGATCACCCTGGGAATAAGTTACCCTTCCTACTCTAGCCACACTGGAATGGGAGGAGAGAGGCGAAGAGGAGAGAGAAATAAAAATGATCAAGATGTGAATACAAAGCTGGGCATGGTAGTGCAGGCCCATAATCCTAGCACTCTGGGAGCCTGAGGTAGTAGGAGCACAAGTTAGCCCAGCCTGGACAACTTAGTGAGATCGTGTCTCAAATAAAAGTGGTATGTATATGCACAAGTTTGTCAAGCTGAATGTTATTATTATGTTGTCACAAATGCATACTAATAAAATAATAATTTTGGCCAAAAAGTTCATGGTCTTAAACCCTATGCCAGTCTGGTTCTCTGATACTGGTAATTTAACCCAGGGCCTTGTGCATGCTAAGCACAAACTCTATCACTGAGTGATACCTCTAGTTTCCCCCCACCAGTTTTAATATTTAATATTTACTTTTGAGGCAGGTGTATACCACCACACCCAATTTATGTGGTACTGGGGAATCTAACCCAGGGTCTTGTGCTTGGCACTGTGACCTCTGAGCCTTGCTCACAGCCCTAACACTCAATGTTTGTTTGTTTGTTTTTAAGACAGACTGACTCTGTAGTTCAGGCTGGTCCTGAACTAAATATGTAGCCCAGGCTAGCCTCGAACACACAGCAATCCTCCGGCTTCATCCACCTTAGTGTTGGGATTACAGGTGTGCACCATACCTGGCTTATGTCATGCTGGGGAACTGAACTCAGGGCCGTGTGCTTATAAGACAAGCAGTCTAACCTCTTAAGCTATGTCCCCAGCCCTTGTATATATTCTTATGTCATTAAATTACATGCCTAGCCAGGTTCCTGGAACAGGCTTGTAATCCCAATATTTTGGAAAGATGAGGTAGGAGGACCATGTTCTAGCCCAGCCTAGGTATCCTAGCAATTTAGCAAGACCCTGTCTCAAAATCAAAATTTAAAAATGGACTTGGGGAGGGGCTGGAGGAATAGCACAGTGGCTAAAGCACTTGCCTAGCAACCTCAAGGCACTGGGTTCGATTTCTCAGCACCACATAAATCTGGGCATGGTGGTGACACCTGCAATTCCAGCACTTGGGAGGCTGAAGCAGGAGGATTGCCATGAATTTGAGGCCAGTCTGGACTACACAGTGAGTTCATGACCAGCCTGGTCTGTCTGCACAGTGAAACATGTCTCCAAAAAATGGGGGACACTGGGGATGTAGCTCAATACAAAGGCCCTGGGTTTGAACCCCCGTATCTCAAAAAATAAAGCATATGATTGTATTGCTACTTTCCAATTTTTAAAAAAATTTGATCATCTCCTATTTTCCTAACATAGAAGATGAGAATGTTCAGTTCTCTTTCCCACCCATCACATGTACGTACCTCTCATGCTCCCCAGCCCCTACTCTTCTAGTAGTTAAAACATCCATATTACTTGCATTAGTAGTTAAAACATTTTCACCAAATGCCAAATAGTAAACTCTGATTTTTTTCATAATTGTTTTCCCTAGAGCTACTAGTTCTATCCTTTTGTTTGCTTAAGTTTCTATGTATAGTACTTAGAACTCAACCTCCAAACTCTTCACTGATCATTTAAATCTTTCAAGAATCTCAGAGACATTTAAACGTTCTACTAATTTAATTTATTGAAGAAGTCTCTCTGGAGCCTCCGCCTTGCTCAAGCCTGAGTTGGCTGGGTTTGTGTGGTATACACTGCCACCCTCTTGGGGCCTTCCTCTACACCTTCCAGACAGCCTCTCCATCTCTCTCCTCTACTGGCTCTCTTGTTTGCCGTACCCCATGTTTTTGTTATTTTTCATTACTCTTTTGTTTTAATGGAGCACATCTTTCAATAGCTTTTTGAGAAAAAGTGCATGAGAGGTAAATTTTTTGAGAGTTCCCTCAACCTTCCTGAATTTATAATTTGAATGGATACAGAATTCTAGGATGAACTTATTTTCCTGTAGATACTAAAGGCACTGCTCCATTGTCTGCCAGCTGATGGCTACTGTTGACAGTCTAGTCAATTCTGTTTTTGTTTCTTTGTTTTGTTTTTCTTTTGAGATAATTTCTCCCTCTATAGTCCAGGCTGGTCCAGAATTCAGTATGTGGCACAGGCTGGCCTTGAACTCATAGCAGTCCTCCTGCTTTATCTTCCCAGTACGGAGACAGAGGTATGTGTCACGATATCCAGCTAATTTTTATGTGCTACTGGAGGATCCAACCCATGCCTTTCTGCGTGCTAGGCGAGTGCTCTACTGAGCAATGTCCCAACCCCAGTTCTGATTCTTTTGACTTACTTTTTCCTCTCAAAAAACCCTCAGGATTGGGACAGGAGGAATAGCACAGCAGTTATAGCGTTTGTCTAGCAAGCCCAAGGCCCTGAATTCGATTTTCCAGCACCACATAGGCTGGGAGTAGTGGCAAATGTCTGTACTTTCTGCATTTGGGAGGCTGAGGCAGGAGGACTGCTTTGAGTTCAAGGCCAGCCTGGGCTACATAGTGAGTTTGGGAACAGCATGGACTACAGAGCCAGATCGGCTCAAAACAAACAACAACAACAACCACAACCAAAAACCCACCGCCTCTTTTTATTTTTAATGTTCT
>PVKB01001414.1:300497-421374 GCA_004027205.1 Ctenodactylus gundi
TACCCCCCCCCCCATTTTATTGATATGTACAAGTGCAGAATTTAAGGTTTACAATGGAGTTGAGCATTTTGTGCAACTAGCCCATTTTTATTTACTTATTTTATGTATTTATTTATTTATTTTGAGACAGGGTCTCACTCTGTGGTCCAGGCTGGTCCTAAACTCACTTCAGAGCCCAGGCTGGCCTTGGACTCACGGCAATCCTTCTGCCTCAGCCTCCCTAGTGCTGAGATTATAGGCGTGCATCACTATGCCCAGCTTTATGTGGTGCTGGGAAATCGAACTCAGGGACTTGTACTTGCTAGCCAAGAGCTTTAATTGCTGTGCCATTCCTCCAACCCAAAATTTAAATTCTTGCCAAGAACTCAGAAACTCTTAATAATATATCCTAGGATCTCTGACTGTAAACTACCTTTTAAAATTTGTACTCATCATACCAGCACTTGAGAGGATGAGGCAAGAGGATTGCTGGGAGTTTAAGGCCAGCCTGGGCTACATAGTGAGCTCAGGAGCAGCCTAGACTACAGAACAGGCCTTATCTCAAAAAGGGGGTGGGGGCAGGCAGCTGGAGGAATGGCTCATCAGTTAAAGTGCTTGCCTAGCAAGAGCTATGTCAAGTACTAAGTACCTGAGTTTGATTCCCCAGCACCACATAAGCCAGGCGTAGCGGCATATGCCTGCAATCCCAGAACTCAGGAAGCTAAGGCAGGAGGATTGCCATGAGTCCAAGCCCAGCCTGGGCTCCATAGTGAGGTCAGGACCAACCTGGGCTACAGAACAAGGTCCTGTCTCAAAAAAAACAAAACAACAACAAAAAACTGTACTCAGCCTTCACTTTAAGCCTCTGGGAAAGTGTGTATCCCCTATTGCTATAAACACTGTTCTTGGGGAAAAAATCCTCTACTAGAGATGCCTGCCTTCTGTCAGTTCTGTCTCTTTTTAGAGTTGGACCATTCCATTCTAAACAAGTATTTGGGTAGCACTTGAAATTATCATTTATTGTGCCCTGGACTTTGGAGGCCTAGTGCTTCCTTTTCTATTTCCAGATAAGTTCTATGCCTTTGTAATTTTTGTATATACTCAGGGATGTTTTTTAGTACTGTTGTTGAACCCAGGGCCTCTGCACTAGCCAAATTTTCCTACCTTTTAATTCTTATGTTGAGATATAAATATCCCAGGCTGGGCTTGAACTTGCAATCTTTCTGCACCAGCGCCCCAGAAAGCTGGAATGATGGGATTACTGGCATGTGCCACCACATTCAATCTACTCAGTGGCTTTATTGAGTTTTGCTGGCTTTATTGAGCGCTGGTGGCACTGTTTCTAGACTTAGAAAACACAAGAGACTTCAAAAACATAGACAACCACCAAGTGTGGTAGTATATGCCTATAATCCCAGCACTATAGGAGGCTGAGGCAGGAGGATTACCGGCTAAATTTGAGCCCAGCCTGGGCAACTCAGTAATTTAGTCTTTAAAGTTAGTGATACTCTTGTCTCAAAATAAAAACAAGCCTGGCCTGGTGGTGCAGGCCTATAATTGTAGCACTCTGTGAAGTCGAGGCAGGAGAACAAGTTTAAGTCCAGCCTGGCCAATTTAGCAACTGAACAAGATCCTGACTCAAATAATAAAACTAGCTGAATATGTAGCTCAGTGCCAAGGCCCTGGGTTCAATCCCCAGTACTGCAAAACAAATGAACATACACATACATACACACATAAAATAAAAATAAGAATAAATAAAGGAGCTGAGAGGATTTGAGAAATAGCACAGTGGTTAGAGTGCTTGCCTAGTAAGTGCAAGGCCCTGAGTTCCATTCCCCAGAACCACATAAACTGGCATGGTGGCGCACGTCTCTAACCCCTGCACTTGGGAGGCTAAGGCTCTGATTTCAAGGCCAGTCTAGGCTACATAGTTAAGCTCAGGACCAGGCTGGATTACAGATCAAGATCTTGTTTCAAAAAAAAAAAAAAAAAAAAAAGAGCTGGGCCTAGTGGAACAGGCCTATAATCCTTACAGTCTGGAAGGCTGAGGCAGGAGAATCGCATGGATCACAGGTTCGAGTGCAGCCAGAAAACTTAAGCCAATTCAGTCTCAAAATCAACAATAAAAGTCTAGAGGAACAGTACAGTGGCTAGAGTATTTGCCTTATAAGTGCAAGGCACCAGGGAGGCCAAGGCAGGAGGGTTGCTATGTGTTTGAGGCCAGACAGGGCTATATAGTGACTTCAAGACCAGCCTGGACTACAGAGTGAGACCCTGCCTCAAAAAATTCTTAAAAAATCAATAATAAAAATGGATTGGGGGAGAAAGGAGAGGGAGTTGGGAACTACAATGTGACATGTTGTCTTAAAAAAAAAAAAAAGACTGGGGATATAGCTTAGCTCAGTGTAAAGGCCCTGAGCTTGATCTCTAGTACTACAATGCAGAAAGAAAGAAAGAAAGCAAAAAAGAAAGAAAGAAAAGAAAGAAAGAGAAAATGCAACTGAGTGAATGAGTGTAGAGGCTCTGGGTTTGATCCTCAGTAACACATAAATAAACACACACACACACACACACACACACACACACACACCCAACCAAAAAAAAAAATCCACATAGTTAGCAAGCCCAGAGTTGCCTATGCAAATTTTTCTGTACCTCAGAAGTTTATCCCAGGTGGTTTAATAACTGAAGATATTAATCATCCCCACTCTGACCAAAATTTATTCCTGGATGGTCTCGTCAAACTATTGTTCCTGACTGGTGTGGTCTCTGGTACAGTATCTGGCTCAGCTCTGGTTTTCCCAGATCCTATGAGATTCAAAAGCATTGCTGAAAGGTTAGGGTCAGGCTACGGTTTTCATGCTCCATTTCCACTTTTCAGTTTAGCTGAAGGTAAACTTACCTTGAGGATGCTCATTTTCCAGAGCTGTGGAGCTACCTGAAGTAACCTGGAAAGAAACATGAATTCAGCTTAACCTAGGTTCCATTCATTTTAGCCTTGCAACATTAGAAAAAAGGCTGGTAGGGTTGGAGGAATAATGCAGGAGTTAGGGTGCTTGCCTAGCTAGTGCAGGATCCTGATGCTGATTTCCCAGTACCACATAAGATAGGCATGAGGTACACACTTCTGATCCCAGTACCTGGGAAGCCGAGGCAGGAGGATTGCTGTGAGATCAGGACCAGCCTGGACTGCAGAATAGTGAGGCCTTGTCTTAAAAAAAAAAAAAAAAAAAGGAGCCAGGCATGGTGGTACGTGCCTGTAATTCCAACTACTAGGAAGGCTAACACAGGAAGTCTAAGTCTGAGACCAGTCTAGAAAACTTAGCAAATTTTTTATCAAAAAAAGTAAAAAGAGCTAGGGATTTAGCTCAATAGTAGAGGACCCTGGGTTCAATTCTCAGTAGTACATAAAAAGAGAGAGAGAGAGAGAGAGAGAGAGAGAGAGAGAGAGAGAGAGAAGAGGGAGGGAAAGAAGGAGGGAGAGAGTTCAAAAGTAGGAAAGGAAAAACATTAAAAAACCTGCCCAAGGTCAAACTGTAATTGAACACAATGGGTTCAATTTCTACTGAGGGCAGCCCCAAAAAGAAACAGACAGCGTCTTGACAGCGGAGGGGAGATACTTATCTGTAGGTAGGTTGCTGCTCATGTGATGTTTCCTCATTTGAATGAAAGGGGGTAGGGGCTTTATCTTTAAGGCTTATATATATCCATTTGAGGAGGATACTTCAGGGAAGGGACATTCCTGAGCATGCCAGTAGAATTCATATTTCAGAAAGGAAAGTGCTTGCTTCGGCAGTACATACGCAAAAAAATGGACCGATACAGAGAAGATTAGCATGGCCCCTGCACAAGGTCAGCATGCGAGGAGGACGGAAGGAGCACCTCCAGCTTCACCCTGACAGTTTGCAATGTGGGGGAAGGGCCCTCTGTGCACTGGTGTGCAGCCTGTTTGCTAATAATATAAGGGGTGAATTAGGTTTTTAAATATATATGCTTGGTTAAAAAGCACACTTTTTTGTTCTCTTTTAAAATTTTTTTTGTTATGTTTTGTTTTGTAGTACTGGGGATTGAAATCAGCACTCTCGTAGGGAACAACATTCCCAGTTTTTTAAAAAAATCTTTTAAATTTTTTTTAATATCACATTCCTTTTCCCTTTCCACCCCCATATTTCCCCCCTCCTTTATTACTTATTTGAGATAGTCACTAAGTCTCTAAATAGCTCAGGCTGGGCTTGAATTTACAATCATCCTGCCTCAGCCTCAGAAAGTACTAGGATTACAGGAGTCAAGAGCTTATGTTCTTACATACTATATTACTTAAACATTAGGCCTTAAGGGCTAATATTAAAAACTGTGAGCGCAGAGCTGGCCTTACAACATCCTCTCAGATTGATGACTTTATTAAATATGGAAGCTAGTGTCAGTGGTACAGTCCTGAAATCCCAGCACTCTGGGAGGCTGAGGCAGGAGAATTGGAAGTTGAGTCCAGCCTGGGCAACTTAGCAATTTAGTGAGACCCTGTCTCAAATAAATAATAAAAAAGGTGCTACGGATATAGATCAGAGGAAGATTCTCTGATCCCTATAGGAAGACCCTCAATCCCTTGTAACCAAAACAAGACAAAATAAAACAAAACATGAGCTGGGCCTGGTGACATGGGCTTGTAATCCTATCACTATGAAAGACTGGGATGTGAGGATCACAAATTCAAGCCGAGAGTGGGCAATTTAGCAACTCAATGAGGCCCTGTCTCAAAAACTACAGTTAGGCCAGGTAGTACTAGCTTATAATCCTAGCACTCTGGGAGTCTGAAACAAGAGAATCCCAAGTTCAAGCCCAGCTTAAATGTGGGCTGGGGATGTAGTTCAGTGTGAAGATCTTGGGCTCAATTCCAGTATCACAAAAAAAGAGAAAGAAAGAAGGCAAGCCAGCCATCCATCCACTCAGTTAACAATGCTTTTCTCTACTCAAAACAGCTGTGCATACTAGAATCATAGACATACATACCTTACCTGTAAAAAAGGCTCACATCTAGGGAGACCTCAGTAGCTGACTATTAGCCAAAGGATCAAACCTTGAATGACTGAGGTATAGAGGACAGATTGGTTAAGCAATCTGTTAATGTTCAGGATGACCATTTTGAAAACAGGAACTTAAGTCCTCTTAGCACCTTTGTGAATCAAAGGGGATGCTGAGTTTCCAAGTTTCTTCTCCCAAGATAGTCTGAGATTAGAAAGTGCTTTGAAATCTGGATATGATGACACACACCTGTAATCTAAGCACATGGGGGCTGAGGCAGAAGGATTGACTTGAGTTTGAAGCCAGCCTGGGCTACATAGTAAGGTAGGAACAGCCTGGACTATAGAAAGACCCTGTCAAAAAAAAAAAAAAAAAAAAAAAAAAAAAAAAAAAAAAAAAAAAAAAAAAAAAAAAAAAAAAAAAAAAAAAAAAAAAAAAAAAAAAAAAAAAAAAAAAAAAAAAAAAAAAAAAAAAAGAGGGCTTTGAATACAGATAAACCTTCAGAGCCATCTCTGTGCTACCTCAAGTGGGAACACTCAGAAATATCATCATTACCTAAGAAACCAGGAAGGATCATGAAAATATTTCGTGCATTGACATCCATAGTTTTGCCTCCATTTGTTCCAGGTATTATCTGCAAGCAAACTTATACATTACCTCTGTAACTTTTTTTTAGTAACATCAGGTTAAAGGCTCTGGCTGGCAAACAGGGTCAAGCTGGCAGATGGCCATTAACTTCCCCCTCCCAATGCAATGGGGAGTGGATCATCTTCCTCTCTTTTTTCTGGGCTGTGTAAAACTATCAACTTGGTTTGGCATTTTTAGCAAGGATATAGGAATAGTCTTGTTACTTAAAAGCAGACAGAAAGCTATTTTGCTGTAGATACACATATGGTATATCATAGCCTCAAAAAGATCTACACAAACATTCAAACACCTATTTTTGGCGATTATAATACACAATGCATGATGTTACAATTTTTTTGCTCATTATTTATCCAAATAGATTATAAATTCTGGAAACTTGCAACGATCTTATACTATGTATCTTCTGCCATCCAGCATGAAATAAAATATTGTATATAATTCACAATTGCTTTTATCTTTTTAATTCTTTTTGGCAGTACCAGGGACTGAACCCAGGGCTTCCACAACAAGTCAATCCTCAGCCCATTTATTATTATTTTGAGGCAGGATCTCACTAAGTTGCTAAGTTGCCCAGGCTGAGCTTGAATTTGTCATTCATTCATCCAATTTATTTGAGAAGGAATGTAATCCAGGGTGGTCCTGAGCTCACTATGTATCCAGGCTGGCCTCAAACTCAGGGCAATCCTCCTGTCTCAGCGTCCCAAGTGCCAGGACTATAGATGTATGCCACCATGCCCAGCTTGCATGGTGCTGGGTAATTTTCTAACCACTGAGCTTGCTCCTCCAGCCAATAAGCTTAAATTTGTGATCCTCCTTTCTCAGCCTCTCAGAATACTGGGATTACAGACCTGCACCACCAAGCCTGGCATTTAATTCTCTAGTAATAAGGCATATTGATATGAACAGAGAGAACTTACACAAAATGATACAGAGAAGACCCAGATAAACACACACAGATACTAAGAGAGTCAAACACAACTGAATAAGTGACTTAAAGCCAGGCTTGTTGGCACATGTCTATAACAGTAGCACTCTGGGAGGCTGCAGGAGATTCTCAAGTTTGGGCCCAGCTGGGAAACTTAGTGACTTGGCAAGCCTGTCTCAAAAGAAAAAAAAAAAAAAAAAAAGTCTGAGGCTGTAGCTTAATTGGCTATAGTGTCACTGGGTTCAATCCCCAGTACCAAAATAATAGCAAAATAATAATGATTTTATCTTTCTGCCTATTTCGCTATACAAGAGCAAGAATTATGACCACTCCTGTTTTTTTTTTTTTTTTTTTTTTAGGGGAGGAAAGGTTTATTTTAGATCACAGTTTCAGAAGGTCACAGTCCATTCAGGGCAGCTGGCAGCAATGGAAGCACATGGCAGAGGCAGAGGTGGAGGCAGCTTCTCACCACATCACACACAGGAAGGCAAATTGAGACCAGCTGAGACCAGTCCTAGTGCCCCCAAAAAGGGCAGGAAGCAGCTTAGGTATCCTTCCAGGTCTCCGCCCAGTGATCAGCCCCTCCTGCATCCAGGTGTGGAAGGTGTGGCCACTACATGCCATTAATCCTAACTTCTTCTTTTTTTTTTTTTTGAGACAGGGTCTTGCTCTGTAGTCCAGGCTAGTCCTGAACTCACTATGGAGCCCAGGCTGGCCTTGGACATTAATCCTAACTTATATGCTTGTTTACTTTTAATAACATAAAGCACTGAAGGCTGAAGGAATAGCACAGCAGTTGGAGTGCTTGCTAGAAAGCACAAAGCCAAGTTTGATTACCCAGCACCACATAAGCCAGGCATGGTGGTGCATACCTACAAATCCCAGTACTCTGGAGGACGATACAGAAGGATTACCTTTAGTTCAAGGCCAGCCTGCGCTACACTGTGTGTTCAGGACCAGCATGGACTACAGAGCAAGACCCTATCACAAAAAACAAACAAAACAAACCAACTAAACAAAAACCCAGAGCACTGAGAAGGTACCACTAGTACACAAGTACAAAATATTATGACACAGACACAAGCTAGATTTGGCATTTGGACTAGTAATTTATTCCAAACTCATGATCCACATTATTTTTTATTTAATGAATACTGGAGACTGACCCTAGGGCCTTCACACTGAGCTACATACCACCCATTTTTGTTTTTACTTTGAGACAGGGTCTCACTCAGTTGTTAAGTTGCATGGGGTGGGCTTGAAGGTATGATTCTCCTGCCTTCGTCTCCCAGAATGCTGGAATTACAGGCATGTGGCACGAAGCCCAGCATGATTTATACTTTAAATTATTCCTCATGTGTCACAGGACTCCTCAGAATGCATCAATATAGAACAGATTATTTGTCCCTCAAATCCCACTACTCTTTTTTTCTCCACTATGTAGCCCAGGCTGGCCTCAAACTCATGGCAATCATCCTGCCTCAGCCTCCAAATGGGATTACTGGTATGCGCTGCCATGCCTGGCTTATCTGGTGCTAGGGAATGAACTCAGCTACTTAGCTCTTGCTAGCATTTTAAACAAATAACTGCTGAGCTATTCCTCCAGCCCCAAATCCCATTATTCTTAAATATCATTATTTCGATTTCTGCATTGCTATCTTCCTAGATATCGAGAACTATAGAAAATCCCTTTGTTTTCCTTAATGTGAAGGTTTTGAGGTGCTAAACTGGTATGTTAGAACTGTCTCAAGTCTGTCTCTCTTCTCCCCATTTTCACAGCTCATGTTCTCTATCTTTTGAGACAGGGTGTTTGCTCAGTGGCCAGGCTGATCCTGAACTCATTATGTAACCTAGGCTGGCCTTGAACTCACAGCAATTCTCCTGTCTCAGCCTTCTGAAGATAGAAATTACAGAAGTGAACCTTAATGCATGGCTTACCTTTCATTTCTGCAGCACCTTATACACTGATTTTCCACCCCAAATCTACATCTTTTTCAATTCATCTTTCATGCTTCACCAAGTTCTCTCACCAAACATTCTCCAGTTTACAAGGAATTTTTATCTCCAGCCACCAGAAACTACTTTTTGAAGTGGCTCAGTTCATTGGCAGAAAGCTCTTAAGAACATCCCTGAAGTATGCTCACTGCCTTCCTTGAAAGACTTCCATGGGTCTTATCACAAAATAAAGCTCAAACTTAATATGGTATGCAATACCTTCAACTTGATATTAGCCTACTTTTCTAATTTTTTCTCATAGTATGACCCAAGTACAGAGCTCCAGTAGTATCAAGCCTCTGGCTCATCCAATTATGCTCTATTTCATTTTTTTTTTTTTTGAGACAAGGTCTCATGCTGTAGCCCAGGCTGACCTCGAATTCACTGCAATCCCCCCTACATCAGCCTTCCAAGTAAGGGGATTACAGGTGTGTGCCATCATGCCCAAGTAACTTTTATGTGGTGCTGGGACTGGAACTCAGGGCCTTATGCATGCTAGGCAAGGGCTTTAATTACTGAGCTACATCCCCATCCTCCCAATTATTCCCTGTATACCGCATTTTCTACTCAATCTTAACTCAATCTTCAATGACCTCTATTGTGTTCACTGTAATCTCTCCCTCGTCTATGCTTTCAAGTCCTTGTTTGCACTTTGATGACTTTTTTCTTTTTTGAGACAGGGTCTTGCTCTGGAGTCCAGGCTGGTCCTGAACTTACTGTAGAGCCCGGGCTGGCCTTGGGCTCAGGGCAATCCTCCTGCCTCTGCCTCTCGAGTGCTGGGATTACAGGTGTGCACCACCACGGCCAGCTTATGTGGTGTGGGGGAATCAAACTCGGGTACTTAGCACTTGACTTAGCACTTGCTAAGCAAGCACTTTAACCGCTGAGCCATTCCTCCAGCCCTGATGACATTTATTATATGTCTACCTTAAGTAACAGGTTTTTTTTTTTTTTTTTTTTTTGAGACAGAGTCTCACTCTGTGGTCCACGCTGGACGTGAACTCACTTCAGAGCCCAGGCTGGTCTGGGACTCACTGCAATCCTCCTGTCTCAGCCTCCCTAGTGCTGGAATTACAGGCGTGCACCACCATGCCCAGCTTAAGTAACAGTTATCACCAGCTTGCCCTCACCCCATTACAATTAAGCTGAACATCTTCAACACAAGAGTATTCTTTTTCTTTTCTTTTTTTCTCTTTCTTTTGAGACAGGGTCTTGCTCTGTAATACAGGTTGATCTTGAACTTCCTGGTGTAGCCCAGGCTTGCCTTGGACACAGGACAATCTACCTGGCTCAGCCTCCCAAGTACTGGGATTACAGGTATGTGCTATCACGGTCAACTTCATACAGTGTTAGGGAATCTAACTCAGAGCCTTGTGCTTGCAAGGCAAGCACTTCAACCGATGTGCCATTCCTCCAGCCTTCCTTTTTTTCTTCTTCTTTTTTTCTGAATAACTTCTATCCCCAGAACACAATCCAGTACATAGAACATAAGGGCTAAATTATAAAATCTATATAAAAAGCTTTCAAAACCGTAATGCATATAAAAAGAGCATGGGCAGTGGAGGGACAGCAGAGCAATTAAGCTCAAGGCCCTAAGTTTGATTCTCCAGCACCACATAAACTGGGTCGAGTGGCACACACCTGTAATCCCAGCACCTGGGAGGCTGAGGCAGGAATGCTGTGAGTTCACAGCCAGCCAGGGCCATTTGGTGAGTTCAGGACCAGCTTTGACTACAAAAGTGATACCCTGTTCAAAATAAACAAAACGGTATGTTATTTTAAATTTAACTGAATTAAACTAATCTTGCTTGAAATTCTTTTTCTGTAAAAACTGACTGCTTTGCCTGGAGGACCAACTAACTACACATCACTTTACAACTTCGGTCTATTTTCTTCCTTATAACCTAAAGCATACTACCTTTCTGCAAGCCGAGAAAGGATATAGTAAAGGATTACTCTGGGCATATAACTAACTGATTCAAAGTGAGCCTGCAGCCATCATACAACTGCACCAGCAGATGACCAAAACCAAGCTGGGAAGAGTTAGTGTCTGACAAAGGTTACAGGATTAAAAGCTGGAAGAGGGAAGTGGACTGGACGGGAGGGGTTCCAAAATGCTAAACAAAGGCTCCAAAGAGTGAGGTGAGTTCAAACATGACACAGGTAACTTGTAGCATCTGTGGAGGGGTAACAGAACCTTGTCACAATGATCAATGCCTTCTCTCCAAGAATGATTTGTGAACACGTATAAGCGGGACAGACCAAGGACACAGCGGCCTCTAACACGAAAAGATTCTCTCCTTCATGGAAACGTCAATCCTCGGTGTAAAGAACGTGACCTCCAGACATAATATAAAAGGCTTTTCTGTTGGGGACTGCAGTAATCACGTCCGACTATCTGCAAGCGGGAGTCCCTCACCCAGTAAAGTTCACAACTGAACTCATGCAATCTTGTGAAAGGCCTTGAGGTGGTTAAAGGAGGCCCGAGATTGCCGTTGTGCAAGTGGGCTTCAAAGCTCGCTCTGCAGAAGGTAGGCACAAACACCGCCCAGCCCAGCCCAAGGAGATGCGCTCGGAGAAGGAACGAAGGGGCAGGGTCACAGGACCTCCAGCAGCTAGTTATTTGCTAGAAACCAGCGCCAGCCAAAAACCGTCCACCCCACACCACCCCACCGCCCAACTGAGGGTCTTATGCTCCACAGCGCCACCCGCCGCCCTCCTGCGGTCCTCACCGTCTCCATCGCTGGAAGCGCCGGCTTCTTTCGTTTCCGGAAGCTCGGAGACAAGCTCCGCCCCACATCCGGTGCGGCGACGCCACTTCCGCCTGCGCCACTGCCGACGCAGGCCCAGGACGGAAAGCGGGGAACCACCCTTCCGGTGGTGGCTTGGCTCCGATAACCGCCCTGACCCGGTCCTCGCGTACTAGTGGGTCCTAACCAGACGACGGTCACGGGACGGAGCCGCTTGTATTTAAAATGTTCTTTTTTTTATTCGTTGTTTAAAAACAAACTTGGAAGAAGCAAAATCCAAAACTTGCCCTTTGCCTCTCGCAACATAAATTATGTACAGTTCAGAATGATCGCTGATACAAAACATGCCAAGGACAGGGGCGCTGGGGGAGTAGAGGGCAGGAGGGCGCTTTAAAAAAAGGGAACCATTTCATCCGTTGTTACGAAGGACCAACCTTGCTGTACAGGATACACACAACACAAAATAAAATCTTCACGGGATTCACACTTGTCAGCGATTTATTTTTTAAAAAGGGGGAGGGTCCTGGGCGTGAGGATAGAAGACGGAAAAGGGAAAAAACTGAAAATTGAGTATGTGCAAGTGTAAACCAACCCAAAATACAAACACGGAGGGAGGGGTAGGAGGGAGTTCTGATGCAATTATACAGGCAGGGTACTTAAAAAAACCAACAACCAAAATTCCAACCTTGTAGCTTGGATCTGAGTTATAGTTTATATAAAAATTAAAAACTGTATAAGGTTTCTTCACTAAATTCTACAGGACTATCAGATACCTAGCATATGCTTACAAAGTCTGCCCCATCTCCTTTTCCCAATTCCAGGGCCAATGCCCCAACCATAGCCTGATGCACAGGAGTCAATCTCCCCTCCCTGTAGTCTAGACCTTTTTGCTCTTGAATAAAGGACTATCCAAGGGCTGTGGTTTTGGGGGCAGCAGCCCAGTCTCCCTACTGTCTGATCCAATTACAGTTGTTCCTGTGGGAGTGGGGGTATTACTCTCTTAAACATTTGCAGCTTTTAACAGTTGAGGAAGCAGCTTAAAAACAAAACAAAATCTCCCTACCCCTTTCAATCCACAACCCCCCAAATTCAAAACAAAACAAAAACAAACCTAAAATTACAACAGCGACCTTGCTCCCCCTCCAGCAGGCCGGCCCATCTGCCACCACCAAGCCCATCCCTACACTCCAGACATTTGATTCTTAAAAATATTAATTACAAAATGCCCTTTTGCCCACAGCCCCTAGAAGAGAACTGCATATAAGCTTCATCTTCATCCCCAGACTCCCTCCCAAACAAGAATCTGGAGCCTCACCCACCCCCCCCCCCACTAACCCCCACCCGCAGGAAGAGGTTCAACTGCAGCACAAGCTTGGGCAGAAAAGGGAAGGAAAGGGAGGCAAGGAACCCATCACCCTCTGGCTCTCCCTGGGGCCAGCTCACGTTTGTGCGTTATAACATAGTCCAACTATACAACGGGGGAGGGGGGGAGATTGCCCAGCCTCTCTATACCCCCACCTTACAGCAGTCACAGCCAGGGGGTGGGGAGTGGGGGGGGTGAGGAAAAGGGCGGTAGGTTGGGTAATGGAGGGGGCTCCCCCACAAGGGGAGCTCCATGTGTCCGCCCCACACCCCCCTACCATTTATAAACTGGTTTTGTAAAAAGAAAATAGATATATTTATATAGAATATATAAAGCACAAAAATTAGTAGTTTTACATTTTCTCTCCCCGGGGGCAGGGGGAGAGGGGAGGATCTCACCTCCAGCCGGCTCCCCCATACCCCACAAGACTATGTACAATCCCATGTATAAATAGATAAATACCCCCCACCCTCCCCGCGCTGACACTAAGCTCCCACCCCCACATCACCACCCCTTCCCACCAGACCAGCAGCAGTTTGGTGACTGAGGGAAAGTGGGAGCTCTGGGCCACACCCTGCCTCACCGGGTAAGGGCATGCCACTCAGGGACAGCCCTTACCCTACCCCCCTGCCCACCCCATTCAGGGGCTGGAGGGCAAATGGGCTCATGATGAGGTTGGGAAAACAGGAGAGAGATACCCTGGTCCTGGGTTTAGCACAACCCTCCTGCCCCCATGTCCAGATGGAGAAGGAAGTCCTAGAGCAACCAGGGGCCAGCCATCCCCAATCACCACTTGCCTCAACCACCATCCTATGCCCATAATTAAAAACAAAGATGGATTTTTTGTTGTTGTTTTTTCTTCTTCCTCCTACCCTCCTTCCACCCACTCAAAAGAGGGCAGTTAGGTGGGGGAGAGGGATGGGGCAGTAGGGGGCTTGGAGAGGGTCTCACATTTCAAAACAGCAAAAAATCCAACACTTAAATGAGGTAGGTGTGGGTGCGGGGTCTCCTTGCCCGGCTTGCCCAGCTTGCCCTCCTGGGCAGCTGGATGCCTCTTTCCCGTTCATGTTGCATTTGTCAGAGTGGAAAACAAGGAAACACAACCCATAGAGAGACAGAAACACAGAGGAGAGGAGGGAGACTGAGACAGATCAAGAGGAAAGGGGATGAAGGTGAGGGTGGGGGCAGGACCCGGCAGGCAGGGCCAGGTGTGGGACCCGGCCTTTGGGATTGTCAAGCTTAGTCAAGTCTCTTTGCAGCCTTGAGTTGGGCCAGAGAGGTTGGTGGGAGCATCAGGGCTATGAGGCCCGGCCACACATCCTCCTTCCTCCTCCCTGCTGCTTCCCAGATGCTCCTGGGTAGTTCCCAGCCCATATCCCCCTCAAACCTGAGATGCCCAATGGCTGCTTCTGTCTAGCCCCTCCTGGAGCTGGAGGCAGAGATGCCCGCCTGAGGGCTGGCGGCGGGGAAGAGGGTTATCCCTGGTGCCCAGGGTGGGCTTGGCCTAGGGCCCTCTGCCCCAGCCTTCTGCTCCAGGGGCTCCGGTCAGCCGGCAGCCCCAGCCCTGGGTCCTGGCTCTGGCTGCTACCTCTCTTCCCCCTCATCCCTTTCAGGGAAGAGGTTGGGGGTGGGGGGACTCCCCTGTCTAGTAGCCTCAAAGCTTCTTAGTTCATCCATTTCCGACAATTCCAGGCTCCACAGTGACAGGGGATCTTGTGCTGATCATCCTCAAAGTCAAATTGATAGTCATAGGTCAGCTAGAAAAAGAAGAGGGCAGAATCAAGACTTGTCCCAGAGGAGGGGGACACAGACCAAGATCTGATCTGTAGGTAATGAAGGGCCTTGGAACTCAGATCCTGGGGAATGGCCAAGAAGGAGGCGAAAAAGAGCAGCTGCTTTGTCAATCATTCTGGATGTTCCCTCTCTCACCTCCTCTCCTTTGGGGATTCGCCGGCTTGAGATGATGATGATTTTGTCCTCCTTGTCAAATGTCACAACTTCCGCCACACAATTAGGGGCACAGGAATGGTTAATGTACCTGGGTAGTGGGAGACAGTCAGTGATGCCAGGCAAATGAATGAAGCCAATTTTGATTCTCTGTTGCCTTATGCCCAGATAGCCACATGCAGAGACCCCTGAATTCCTCCTTCCTCTCTCACCTGGCAGGGCCTCCAGTCAACGTAGCATCAATCACATGTTCGTTGTTTATTCGGAACATATAAATGCCTCGATTCTAGAAAAGCAGAGGTTGCAGAAGAAATAAAAGTACCAGAGAGCGGACTAAAGCTGTGGGCTTATCTGGCATCTTCTTCCGTTCTCTTACCCATCTCCCATCCCTCCAACTTTCTGTCTGCCTACCTGGACCCCCACTTGCCCCTTGTTCCTTGGCTGAGTGGACCACGCACCACAATGACCTCTCAGCCAGCCGTCCCTACCTGCTCCTCGTAGATTTTCTCCCTCCTGTTGGCCACTTCGTTGCGAATGATGGTGCCGATGTATTCGATGACCATTGTGTGCTTTTCTAGGTCCTTGGCTGCATAGAGCCCCAGGCCCTGAATACGGGAGCGAGCTAGATACACATTGTTCTTCCACTCGGTGCGTAGGCGTCTGTACTGAGATGACTTGGAGTGCACAAACTGCTTGCTGTATGGGGTGTTGGTTTCGCCTGTGAAGGTGCTCTGATAGGCCTTAGACATGCTGGTGCTGTTCAGGGTATGGGGCCTGGGAGGTGATATAGTCCATGACAAGACAGCTCGCCCTCAAACCACACATATACCACCCACCTCTTCTGTGGGATATACAACATGCCAGTTATGGGCATGTGCTGCCGGTAAGCACTAGAAGTATGTTTCAGGAGTGGAGAGGAAGCACCTGAGTCTCAACTCTACAGAGGCAGCAATTAGCTACTGGGACCCTTCCGACACCCTAGGTAGCAGATAACCCAGGATGTGTGTATGGGGGAATTGAGTATGAAGAGAGGGGAACACCAATTCCCCTACACTGAGCCTGCTCTCACATGTCCTTACTTTCTACCATCTCCTGCTAAACCACAAGAAGGCCATGTTCCTCTGCGAGGTCTTCCCCAAGCAGCCCAGGCCTACAATTTAAATTGTTGGTTTGTTCAAATGTCTGAGTCCTACATCCTGCACATACTGAAAGCCCTGAAAACAGGAGCTGTGTCTACCATAGTGGGCTGCATATAAATTAAAGTTGGCCATGAATTCACAAACCCAACACTGATACTCTTGTTCTTTTCCAGAATGCCCCATTCTCTGATAGAACATTAGGGTCTATGCAGATGGCTCAGTGCAGGGGAATAACTGCTGCCCAAAGGGATGCCTTTTATCACCCTAGGGCACCAGCCAAATTCTTGCCCATCCCAGAGCAGTGGTTTTCAAACATTTGGGTTTTTTATTTCACAGAAAAAAAAAATTTTTTTTTTGGCAAAATGTGGGTTGGACCTCTAATCCATAAACTAAGTGAAAAAAGAGTTCTGGTGAGATCCAATCTGGTGAAAGTAGAGGTAAGCATTGAGAGGGCCACATTCTGCCCATTGATTTGTATGTTCCAGGGCCTTTGGAACACATGTGCTCAGTTTGAAAACCACTGTTATAGAGCATCAAGGACTAGAGTTGACCAGGGGTGGAGTCTCTGGTGCTCTACGACAGCCTAGGAGCCACCACAGACCTTTGAGAAATCCCTGCTACCATGGATTCTGCCTCCCTCTGCCCAAGGATCAAGGTCAAACTACTGTGATACACAGAAACAACAGTGATCCACAAGTGAAAAGGTCAGGGTCCAGTCCCAGTTATGTGACCTTTATCTAGTCACGTAGTATTTCTGGGCCTTTGTTTCTCCACTGTAAAATGGGGTCATACCACCTGCCCTACCTACCTCATAAGGTTGTTGTGAGGATCAAATGAGATAATGGATGTGAAAACGCTTTGAAAAAAAAAGTATAAAGTGCTATACAAATGTAAGGTTTTATTATTTTCCTATTATATTTCTAGCTATTGATTTTTGACACTAACTTTGTCTTGGGAAGGGAAGGTGACCCTAGCACTCATGGGGTGTCTGAAGTTTGGGAGAATCATAGCCCCACCCCCACCCCACTGGAAACAAAACAGAAAAAGGGACCCAGGTCCCTTATGTATTTCATAAAATGTTACCACTGTCTACCTAGAACCTCCCAGTAGCCATACCCAGGACATCCAAGGTAACTCTGTCCTATACTCTATACTTCTGATCAACCCAATACACCTGAGCAGATTAAAAAACATATACCTTTTTGACACTTGCATACCCTCCCCTATAATAAGGAGGTCTATGAGTGACCTTGAGTGACCCCTAGTTTTTCTAGGAGAAATCTGACCTGCACCTCAAACCCTCACAATGTGGCCAGAGGATTTCTACCAACACCCACAACCCTCTTCCCCAGCCCATGGCCCTAGCTTCACAAGCTCACCGTTTGTAGTGTGTGAGGATTTTGGGTTCCGATCGGGCACAGCCAGTGGGGTTGATCATGAGTGGCAGCTCCATCAGGGGGTGGCGCCCATAGCGAAATAAATAGTTTTGACAGCTCTCCACCCCAGGCAGCTGCAGGCACAGTGAATACTCACGTTAGTGTGAGCTCCTGTGGGGCAGAGCCAAGGTTCCCAGCGCCCACCTGGTCCCGCAGCTCCTGACCCTTTGCTTACTGATTCAGCTATGCGAAGCACAGCGTGTACCGTCAGCCCAAAGAGCTCCTCGCCCTTCAGGTACTCAGGGAAGAGCCGCAGCATGTCAGCTTCTTTTCTCATGGCAGCCACAGGTTCAATGATGCGATTCCACACGGCTTAGAAGACAAACAAAGACAGTACCCCTCAGACGAAGCCTCCGTTTGCTGACCTCCACCCACAATCCCATTCTTGAGCAGCAGCTGCTGTCTGAGGCCTTCACACACCATCAGGAAAGTGTGTGAATCTTTAGGACTCTCTCCTGGCCTCATAGTCCCATTCTCTCTTAAGCAGCTAAGCTTCAATGCTAGAGGGTAATGACAGAACTATTAAGTCTAAGTCCCAGAGACTCAGCAGAAGCCAGAGTCCTTGCTTTTGTCTGTTTTGTTTTCTTCCATTTTTTTCTTTTTCTCCCACAGTCCTTGTTGAAAGAACATGTATGCTTTACAGTTGGGAAGACTTGGGTTCAGGATTTGATTTTGGTCCAAATACTTAAATCTCTTGGCAAGAACTGGTTTCCTTATGTATAAATTAAGTTAAATAAGTTCTATGTACTAAGCATAGTACTTTTTTTGAAGTGTTACAAAAAACAAAATAACATACAAATAATTCAACATAGTGTCACATGGTACATGTGTCACATAGTACAAGCTCAAACGATACTGATCTTGTTATCAATAACACAAAAACTATGATCAAAAGATCTCATACAGAGAAACACAAACACAAGGTACAGGTTAGTTGTAGCACATGATGAGCTCTCAGAACCAAATTCTTTAGTTCCACTGAGGATGGAAAAGGAGCTAGATCACTGTAGACATGTATCACATATATATTAATAAAAATGGTGGGGATAAATATTTTTAAAAAGAGAAAAAGGAGCTAGAATAAGTGAAATCAGACAGATAAAAAAATCTTTTCTTGAGACAGTCTCACTATATAGTTCAGGCTGGCCTTAAACTCACTATCTTAACCCATGAGGGCCTCGAATTTGTTGTGATCTCCTGTCTCAGCTTCCCAAATTCTGGGATTACAAAAGTGCACCACCGTGCCTGGCACAAGCAAAGTATTTATTTAATTTCAAAGCAGTCAAAGTCACTGAAAGGATGAAACATGTCTTCTCCTTTTTTCTTTTCATTGGTACTGGGGATCAAGTCCAAGGCCTTCACACTGAGCTACACCCCAGCCCCCGCCCCTTTTTTGATAGTGGGTCTCACTCTGTACTCCAGGTTGGCCTTGGACTCAGGACAATCCTCTGGCCTCAGCCTCCATAGGCATGCGCCACCACGCCCAGCTTTATGTGGTACTGGAGAATTGAACTCAGGTCTTAACTGCTGTGCCATTCATCCAGCTTCACCAGCCAATTTTTATTTTTGATTTTACAACAGAATTTCGCTAAGTCACTAAGATGCCCGGGCTGGGGTGGAACTTGTGAGCCTCCTTGCCTTTGCCTCCCAGAGCACTGGGGCCACAGGTCTGAGCTACCAGGCCTACTGTTTATTTGCTTTTTCTTTCTTTCTTCTCCTTCTTTCTTTGACTGAACTACATCTACTGCTCTTTTATTTTGAGACAATGTCTCACTCTATAGCACTGGAACTCAGGGCAATTACCCTGACTCAGCTTTCTGAGTAATGGGATTACAGGCATGTACACCATGCCCAGCTAACTTTTTACGTGGTGCTAGGGAACCCAACCCAGGGCCTTATTCTGCTTGGCAAGCAGTTCAACCACTCAATCACGCCTCCAGCCCTTCTTTTTTATTTTGAGGCAGGGTCTTACTAATTTCCTTAGGCTAGACTTGAATTTCCTTTTTTTTTTTTTTGGAAATGGGGTATCAATCTCTAGTCCAGGCTGGTCTTGAATGCACGATGTAGCCCAGGCTATCCTCAAATTCACAGCAATCCTCCTGCCTCAGCCTCCCAAGTGCTGGGATTACAGGCATGTGCAGCCACGCCTGGTTTATGTGTTGCTAAGGAACTGAACCCAGGGCCTATGCTTACTAGGTAAGTGCTCTAACTATGCTTACTAGATAAGTGCTCTAACTGCTGTGCTATTCTTCCAGCCCTAAATTTACTAACTTCGTGCCTCTGCCTCCCAGAGTATTAGGGTTACAGGTAGCCATCAGTGTATCTAGCTAGCATCTCTGGACTTTGCCTAAGATAGGGGAAGATCACTTGTGGACGTTACAGATTCTTTTATTGACACTGAAAAGTCACCTCTAGGAGAAACTTGCTCAATTCCGCAGTATGATTTCAAGGGCCCAATATTTACCTTGAGGAGAGGCATCAGTGAAAACCAGGTCCTCCAGGCCTTGTTCCATGACTTTGACTATAAACTCTGGCCGCCCATTGTTCTCTCCAATGGAGCAACGGTAGCAGCAGCGGCGGTTGTTGGTACGGAGGCTCCAGTAGATGCGAGTGGCCTCATAGCCCACTGGATAGAGGGCAGTGGCACTGTGGAAGTCAGCCATTTGGTGAGGAAGCAGCTGCCCAATGGCATGGAACACAAGGCCTCCTACACGGAACATGTGCAGCCGCTCTCCCCGCTGGATGATGCTGGCAATCTGCTTTACTTCATCCCGCTCAATGTAGACTCGGCGGAAGACAGCAAATGAACTTAGTTCTTGCTCACAGGGCCCCTTAATTTTATGCATCGGACATAACATGGTCTTGTCCTTGAAGAACATACACTTGGCGCGGATGGCACAGGCAAAATGGTAGACATTGGGGCAACGCATTCGATTGCAGCTGCTGGTGGCACCGGTTCGCTGGCACAGGGAACACTTGGTAAGCAGTCCTCGGTGCAGGGCAACCTCCACATTCATCAGTGCTCCGCCCTGGGTCTCATACACCTCTGTGGACCACAGGGCACAGTTGAGATGTACCCACAGGTCCAGGTCTAGGTTCAGCAGGCGGGCAGGCCCATCAGTGGCCCCATCCCCTTCCTCGTGACAGAAGCAGCAGCGCCGCATGTCTCGAGGCACCTTGTCAGGTCTCAAGGCTGTACCAAGCTGCTCCATAAACTCTGCCACTTCCCGCTCATCCTCTTGCCGCCCACTGCCCTTCTGGATAGTCAGCAGTAGCCGAAGCCGCTTCCAACGCACCCCTTTCCACTTCTTGAGGTGAGGGGGTCGGGAATCCTCACTTTCTTCAGGGGGCCGGGCTCGGGGCTTGGGCCGGGCTGATTCAGGGGATGAGGCCAGTGGCAGGGGGGAGGGCACTGGTGGCTCAGCTGAGGGCTCAGAAGGAAGTTCAATCAGGGGTTCTGCGGGCGGACTAGTAGGAGAGGGCGCCAAGGGGGATGGGGGTGGGGAGGGTTCTTCAGGAGGTGGGGCTGAGAGCTGTCGCACATCCAGATTGGAGACATTGTAGGTGTAGCTGTGCTGGGTTGATGGCTCTGGGGCAGGGCTCTCCTAGAGGACAATACCCAGGATCATTAGTGCCAGCCTCTTAAGCCTCTCTCCCCAGCAAGATTTACTCCCTCAAAAGGGATCTACCTTCTTTGCTCTAGGTAGGACCTTCTTCCTAACACTCACCCGGTCCCCCCTCCATCCCAGGCCCACCTGTTTTAGGAGACTCAAGATGTCTAGCTGGCTCTTGAGGGTATAGCCAGGCAATACCGCATCAAACTGCTTCAGCCAATCAGGGCCAGAGTCTGGACTCTTGCTTCCTAGACTCTTTTCTTTCCCACCTGCAAGAAGAGAAGGGTCAGGGTTTCCTACCAGAACTCGCCCCCTCTGGTCCCAAGGCACTTTTCTGCTCCACTCACCAGAGCCCTCGGCTTCCCCCTTCTTAGGCTCAATGCCTGCCCGGGCAGGGCTCTCTGGGAAGAGCACCTCATAAGAGCTAGGGATCTTCATGCTCAGCAGCTCTGCCACTGCTACCATTACACCATTCAGGTTCTGCCAGGGGAGGTGATGGGGTGAAAGAGATATGTCAGCAGAGCATCTGGAATTAACACCAGGCAAGTAAGGAGCAGAACACCCCCGATCCACTGCCCAAGAGGCTGGTAATGCCACCCTGGCTGCTCCAGCTCTCCTCACACCAAGCCCTTTATGGTAGCCTATCTCAGATTGCTGCAGACACCCATAGGAACTCCACAAGAAAGAAAAGACATTAACTGAGTTTAGGAAGTGTTGCTCACTGTACCCATAACTTGCAGATTCACTCATATTTACTACTTAGAAGTTGAGGGGTCTTTCTTGTAGTAAAAGAAAACAAAACAAAACAAAACAAAAAAAACCAATGAAAAACCAGTAATGTGTTCTGAGTTTTCCAACTTTCTCTCACTACAAAATTCCGCTAATATTCAAAACCAGCAGGCACTTCCATTTCCCTTACCCTACAGTTTCTAGCACAGGCTTTCACAAATAATAGGTACTTATGCAGGACTCATTTCTGAGTAATCAAAAAAAAAATTTTTTTTTTAAATTTTAACAAGCTCCAGATACTACTCTTTGATCAAGGTCGCCTCAGTCTTGAGGCACCCTTAGGACATACCTTGGCCGCAGCAGCAGAGACTGTGAGCATGACTGACACTTCACTTCCTTTGCCCTTCTCCCAAGCTGTGGCAGGCAGCTTTCCAGGGACCTCCAGGTCAAGGGCTCCATAAGGTTTCGTATCTGGGAAGACTGGACAAGAAAGAAGGACTTGTGCGGGTTCAGCTGCCTTCCTCCAGCACCTACTCCTGCCCTTAGCTCCTGACAATCCAGCCAACAGCAGCACATACCTGGGATGCTGGCCCGAGGAATGATAGGGATAACAGGAGAGAGGGCCCGGTCGTCCTGCTCCCACAGGCCTGAACCAAGCTGAGGGAAACGAGAGGCTTCCTCCCCCAGAATGCTCTCAGGGGATGAAGCTGGCACAATGCTGTCAGGAGAATCGCTGTCTTCATCACTCTCCATCCTGTGGGCCCAACATAGACATCCATTGGTACTATAGACTTTTCCTCTCAAGTCTAGGAACTAGTAAACGGCACAGCTTTACTTGCAACTTGCCACTGGCCAAAAAAAAAAAAAAAAAAAAAAAAAAGAAAGAAAGAAAAGAGGCAACATGTCACCCATCCCTTACTCTACCCCCATTTTCAGCCCCCGCACCTGACGTCCTCAGTCTGATTGTGAGGGGGTGTAGGTAAGGCAGCCAGCAGGTCTAGACTCTTCACCTCTGAAGCATCTAAAAGGTGGGTAGGGAGAAAAGTCAGAGGTGAAGGTGGCCAGAGCAAAAGGAGCTTCCTTCTTGATACCTCAGACCCAAGTAACATGAGACCTCAGCTATTAGACTAATCATCAGCCCACCTCCCACTATGAGGCGGACGGACTGTAGACATTAAGCCCTTCCCATGTGCCAAACACTGGATTTTAGATATTCTCTTTAAATCCTTTAAAAATGATTTTATTTATTTATTTTTGCAATGATGGGAATTAAACCAAGACAGCACGGAGCTACGTTCCTATTTATTTTTACCTTTTTATTTTGAGACAAGTTCTCGCTAAGTTGCCTAGGCTAAATTCAAGCTTGCAATCCTCCGCCTCAGACTCCTAAGTAGCTGGGTTCAGAGGCATGTGTCATCACACCTGGCTGACATTTATACTACTCAACTTATTTAGCTAAAACAACACTGCTCAATGCATGAAGATACCAGAGTTCAAATCCAGGTTGAACTGTAGCTTCACACCCACAAAAACTGGACTGAACCTTCCACACAAAACTTTGTTCAGCTCCTCTGCCACTCACCTCTCCTGTTGACTTGGCTCTATACTATATGGACCCGCCCATCCTCATTCCAACAAATCCCATCCTGAAGAGGTCCTTCCCACTCAGGCAGCCTGTCCAGTCAGGGCACAGGGGAGCACGCAACCCCCACTGTTTCCTTTTATTGAAACAGGGTCTCACTCTGCAGTCCAGGCTGGTCCTCAACTCACTGAGTAGCCCAGGCTGGCCTCAAACCCACAGCAATCTGCAGTGCTGGGACTATAGGTGTACACCACCATGCCTGGCTTATGTAGTACTGATAGGCAAGCACTCTTAACTGCTGTGCTATTTCTTCAGCTCAACCCGTTTCTTGCTTGGACCCCAGTCACTGAATCTCACAGTGAAAGGAAAGTAACTTCTCCACTTACCCCTCAGAGCCCCTTCAGTGTCCCGGGCAGAGGCTGCATCCTTGGGGTGCTCCCCCAGCTCTTCAGAGGGAGTGACGCCGTTCACCATCTTCTGCTGCACCGATGGGGGTGGGGTGGGGGGCAGCGACGAGGGTGGTGTCGGCGGGTTACTCAGGTTATTCTGAGGGGTGGGTGGGGTGGGTGTTGTGTGCAAGATGGCATAGGGAGACTGATGTAATCTCCTGGTCCCACACTACATCAGAAATTTTGTCTAGTCCTCTATCCCCACCCCCACCTCCCTAAAAACTTCATTATTCCCAAAAGGTATTGCCATTTTTCTAACCTTGGTAAGCAGCTGGGAATAGTAGTCGGGGCCACTGGACAATGCCCCACTTCCAAAGGCCCCCCTCAGCTGACTCTGCCCACTGATTGGGCAGCCACTGCCAAAGGGAGCAAAGAGGCTAAAATTGGCAGTGATGGTAGGCTCTGTCAAGGGCAGCAGGGACAGTTCCTAGGAAAGGGAGGATGACAAAGTTGAAAGCTTGCAGTATCTGCATTTGTCACTGTACACGCAGGGAAAGGCTGCCCCCTGCCCTGGGATGGTACAGGGTACTGGCTCCTGAGGTGGGGGGGGGTCACCTGTTTCAGCTGTTTCAGCAAGGCCTCGTTGGCCCTGACTCCATCCTCCTTCCGCAGCTTCTTTCTGGAGCTCACCAACCTGTCGCTTCCCTTCTGTACCCGCTTGGGCTTAGGTGTTAAAGGCTTCCTTGCTGCTGCATCCTAAGACAGACAGGCCTTATAAAAGCTGTTGACTTCACTCTTGCAGCCCTCACTCATTCTGTCTAACCCAGAACTACTCACTCCACCCTTGCCACTCTCCGAGCCATCATGTCTGCCCTACTCTAGCCAGAGGACTCACCTCCTTGTTACTGGGAGTACCCTGTAGTTTCTGCTCCAGCCCTGCCAGCTTGCTGTCAATGTGCCCGTTGATCTCAGCTCGCATCCCCTCAGGCCCCCGCCCAGCGCCGAGTTGCACATTCTTTGCCCGTAGAAGCTTCTGCAAGAGCAGATGCCCAGCCTCTGAGCGGGGGCCTGCCAGCAGGAGGTGGTTGCTGGTACCTGGTGCCCCTACTGGCTCCCCATTGGCCTCCCTCTTCACCACCTGGGTTCCCAGGGCACATGGCTCTTCCCGAGGCTCCTGCTTGATGCTCAGTTGGGGTGGCTCAGGGACCACCTGTCCATTCACCTGCTCCAGATGCCCAGGTACCAGACTGCACTGCTCTGGCTTCTGGGCTTCTGTTAGGTTGTCTGGAGGGTCCCAAGGTCCCAGCCCCTTGCCAAAGAAGGTATCTGCAAGCTGGGCAGCAGCAGGTGAGACCCTCCCAGGAGGCAGCTCCAAGGTTGGCCCCTGAGGCTTTGGGGTCCCTGGATGGGTAGGGGTAAGCTGGGCATTGGGCGAAGGTAATTGTGAAGAAGGTCTCTTTGGTTCTTGGGGGCTGGATGATGGAGGTATGGGATGGGCAGGGCCAAGGACTGGTCCTGAGGATAAGGCTCCTTGTGGGGCTGAGAGCCGGGGTGGGCCCTGAGGTCGAGGCCCTGCCCCTAGCTCCTGAAGAGGGCCTGCCTGGGATCCAGGAATGCTCCCAGGTTGAGGCTGGCAGCTCAGGAGGCCCTGGAGGGGAGAAGGCTGGGTCCCAGGCTCCTGGTAAGGTGGAGTCTGGCGGATTGCCTGACTCTGCTGCAGCTGGCGCTGCATGAGGAGTGCCTGTAGCTGCTGCTGTTGCTGAGGACTCAAGTGTCGCAGCTGTGGATTTTTGGCCAGGACTCCTTGGAGCTGTGCTCGAAGCTGACCCACTGTAGGCATGCCTCCAACCCCAGGTAGACCTTGCCCAGACAGAGGGACAGGTCCTGGTTTGGGAGTCTGTGGCCTTATATTATTCTGTATGGGTCGCTCTAGCCCAAGGGGCTGTTGAGGGCCCAGAACATTCTGGGTCATGGGCCCAGGTTGCTCTCCTAAGGAAACAGAGGACTGAGTCAACAGATGGGGCATAGATGAGGCCTCAGATGATCCGCTGCCTAGCTGCCCATGGCTTCCTACACCTGCTGGGTGCAGCAAGTTAACTTGTTGCTGTGGTTGTCCTGGGAGCCTCAGAGGTGGCTGTAGCTGCAGAGTGTTGGGCTGAGCCTGGGCCTGGGGTTGCACAAGCAGGAGCTGTGAGTCCCCAGAGAGGGCAGGCTTTACCTCCCCTGTTTCAGTAGCCATTGACTCAGACGTAGTCCCTATTGCTAATGGCCCTCCCTGGTGTGTTGAGGGTCCCTCATTGACCTCTGAAGGAACAGCCGTCTCTACAAGGTTTTGCTCCTTGCCCGTCAGAAGGAGGGTTGGGCCCAGGGCTCCAGGACTAGAAAAGTGTTGAAGAGGCTTGGCTGGCATGCCAGGGCCAAGTGTCACCTGCTGCTGCTGTTGCTGCTGAGGAGATAACAAAGTTCGACTCTGGCTCAAGAGGCCCATCTGCTGCTGCTGCTGCTGCTGCTGCTGAATCTGCTGCTGCTGAATCTGCTGCTGCTGCTGCTGCTGAATCTGCTGCTGCTGCTGCTGCTGCTGCTGCTGCTGCTGAAGCTGTTGCTGCTGTTGTTGAAGCTGCTGTTGCTGCTGCTGCTGAAGCTGTTGCTGCTGCTGTTGCTGTTGTTGAAGCTGTTGCTGTTGAAGTTGCTGCTGCTGCTGCTGAAGCTGTTGCTGCTGCTGTTGAAGATGCTGCTGTTGCTGCTGTAGCTGTTGCTGCTGTAAGGAGCCCAAGGGCTGAGCACTCACTTTGGGCTGCCCATTGTGTGACATCAGACCCTGCTGGAGGTGGGAGAGCCCTGCTACAGATCCCTGCTGTTGCTGTTGTTGGGCTGTGACCAGCCGGTGTCCCATAAGGCTATGACCCTGCTGTGCCAGCTGGGGGGAATTCAGTACCCGTGACTGGCTCATAAGCACCTGTCTGTGAGGACCCTGAGGGCCCAAAGCTCCTGGGTGCTGCTGCTGCAACACTGCTACCTGGGCAGGATTCAGCATGCCCTGGGGTCCCTGGGGTGGCTGGGGGGACAGCTGCTGAACCAGAAGTCCCTGGTGGCTGTTGGGAGGCAGAAGTCCCTGGGGCTTAGGACCCAGACCCTGGCTGGCCTGTAAGGTAGGACCCTGCTGCTGTTGCTGCTGAACTGAAACCTGTCCTAGGAGATGTTGTTGCTGCTGTTGCTGCAGTTTCTGGGCCAGCTGCATGCGTTGCTGCTGCAACTGCAGCTGCCTTTCCTGTAAAAGCCTTGAGTCAGGTCCAAGGCCTCGGAGAGCAAGGTTGCCAGGGAAGAAGCCCCCTGCAGGGCCAGCTAAGGATCCGGCCCCACCAGAATGCTGCTGTTGCTGCTGTTGGGCCAACGCTGTGTTGAGAAAGGGGCCACCAGGCTGCCCAGGTAGTGCCATTCCCCCAGGAGGAAGGCGAAGACCTCCAGCTTGCCCACCCGGGGGGCCCTGAGGTGGCTGGAGCCCATGGCCTGGGAGCAGCTGTCCAGGTAGCTTGGTGAGGAGGCGGGGACTTTGAGAAGGGCTAAGGGCAAGCACGGCTGAGTGCTGCTGCTGCTGCTGCTGCTGCTGCTGCTGCTGCTGCTGCTGCTGCTGTTTGTTTCGATATTCAGCCATGAGATTAGTGTGCTCCTTCTGCTGTTTCCGAACCTAACACAGAAGGGTCAAAGAGATCAGCCTGGAGCCTGCTCACCCACGTTAATCCTTCATCCCTGGTTTGTGGATGCTAAGCTGAAGTTTGTTTTCCCCACCTGATCCAGCTGTTTCTGGATCTTGCTTTGCTGCTCTGTAACCAGCTTAAGCTTCTCAGCATCAGCTTCTGGGAACTCACGGCCAGCCTTTTTGGCAGTGCGCTGCTTGGCACACAGGGCTTTCCGGGACTTTCGGTGCACACCAATCTGCTCCTCTAGTACTTTCAACTGCATCTGCAGGAGCTGCTGAGTATGGAAGAGCCATTCCTCATATTGTCGCTGATCAGCCTCATCTGGAAGAAGCAGGGTGTCAGGACCCTCATGGTGACCCCAAACTCCTATGCCTCCATAGGTCCCTAACCACATCTATGCGCCCTTTTCCTATGCCCCATACTCACTTATCACTCCCTGGGCAAAAGTGGGTGGGTTGGGACGAGACTGGGAAGGGTCACTGGTGTTCCGTTCCTGTGATAAGAGAGACTGCTAAAAGGTCACTGTCCCGTGCCAGGCCTTAAGAAAAGTGGCCCAACAGCATAGCACACAAGTTCCTACTCCCTGAAAACTTACCTGGCCACTCCCAGGTGCCACATGGTTCTGCAGATCACTACCTGGTCCCCCAGAGAGCCTCTGGGCTAGCAGTGACACTTGCTGCCTGGAGTCCATCAAAGCACAAGGATTAAATGTTGGTGAAGACAATGACAAAGGCAAAGGAGTGGAACAATTAAACATGAAGGAAGGCCAATCAGAGAAGGAGCATGATGGGGAAAGCAAAGGGCCAGCCCCATCCTAGCCACAGACATACCTGTTCATTTTTTATTTTTTTTTTTTAGGGTTAGGGTTGAGACTTACCTGTTCATACCAGGTGCTACCCCAATGCTGCCCTGAGCCATTACTTTCTTAATGCCTTTCAAAGCCACCATCTTGGCTTTTGCAATGGGATCAATGATATCTTCTGCAGCAAATTTGTCCAAGTCTGGAAAAGGAAAACAGTCCAAGGAGTCGGGCTTTGGGGGTCAATAATCTTTCTTTCAACACCCTGACCTCCACTACGCCAAGGAAAACAATGTCAGAGCACAGCAGAAAATACCACTGAGCTAGGAGCCAGGAAGCCTGGTGACACAGCTGTTATTCATAGGACATGTGATCCTGCTTTTACTTTCACAATGCTAAAAAAGCAGCTCAGTAAATATTCGCTGGGTCAAGAGATCAATGTTACTTCACCTTTCTGAGCCTCAATTTACCTTTACTTGATAGAGATCATGATCACTGCTCTGCCTATCTCATGGAATTATAAAGAACTATATGTAGCTAGGAGTGGTGGCACAATCTTGTATTCCCAGCACTTTCATTATTCTCAAATGGAAAATAAAAAAGGGCCAGAGATATAGCTCAGTGTGGAGGCCTTGAGTTCAATAACGAGCACTTAAAAAAGTATTAGGAATACAGGTACCTTTTATGACTTGGAAAGTACTCTTCAAAGTAGCGTTCTTAGTTCACAATGCAACTAGCACAGCCCAAGAGTCCAAGACATGGGCACTATAGCAAAACCCTAGATTCGAGGGAGGGAGACACACACACACACACACACACACACACACACACACACACACTCAGCTATAACCCACGGACCTATCAGTCCTAGATGCTGGATTAAAAAAGTAATCACCAAGAACTCAAATCTTCCTAAAATTCTGCACTTTGCATACTATCTCCACCTGCTCAGACAACTTAAGTGATTCCCCAATTTTCCTTTTCTTTTCTTGAGACAGTGTCTCACCACTGCGTCATATGGATGTACCACCACACTTATGTGGTCATGGGGAACAAAACTCAGGGCCTTGCACCTGCTAAGCAAGCACTTTAACCACTGCGCTATTCCTCTAGCCTGAGTCCCCAATTTCTAAAAGGCTAACTAACCTCATTCTCCTGGAATTCCGAGGCACTAAATACTGGGGTTCAGACCTACTTCTACTTGTTGATGTATAACCTTAGACAAGTTACTTAACTTCCACACCTCAGTTTCCTCTTCTGTAACCAGAGACAGTAACAGTAGCTATTTAGTGAGCCTGCTATGATGATGATGAAATGAGACAACTGTAAAACACCTAGCACACTACCTGGCAAACAGTAATTACTCAATAAATGCTGTTGCAACTTGGGTTTCTTCAGTATGGCCCTACTTTTTCACTTACTGTACTCCAAATACCGAAGTTTTCCTTCTACCATAACCTTACTCCATCTCTTTACCTACCTGGATTTCTTTTTTTTTTTTTCTTTCCCTTATTTATTTAGAGACAGGGTCTCGCTCTGTAGCCCGGGCTAGCCTCGGATTCCTGGCAATCCTCCTGCCTCAGTCTCCTAAGTGCTGGGATTACAAGTGTGCCACCACCATGCCTGGCTTATGTGGTGCTGTGGAAGAGAACTCAGGTACACTGAGCCACTCTTCCAACACACACACCCCACACCCACACCCACACACACACACACACACACACACACACACACACACTTTTAAGACAGGGTCTCTCTCTATAGCCCAGACTGGTCCTGAACTCACTGTGGGTCCTAGGCTGGCCTTAGACTCAAGCAATCCTCCTGTATCAGCATCCCAAGAGCTGGGATTACAGGTGCATCCTATCACACCAGGTTTATATGGTTCTGGGGAATCAAACTTGGGTATTTCAAGTGCTTTAACTGCTAAGTCATTCATTCCTCCAGCCCTGGATTTCTTTTTCTTGTATCCCACCTCCCTGATTCATGAACTTTCAGCCCCACCAGTCATAAAAGCCTTTGCTAATCAGGCTTCATTCTTGCATTTATTCCTTTCATCAATTCATCTGAATGCCTATTACATACCAACAAATCTCTTTTTTTTTGTAGTCCTAAGGATTGAATTCAGGACCTCAGCAGTGATCTAAACTCCTCAGTCCCAGTCCCATCTTATTTTTTTATTTTTGGGACAGGGTCTCCCTCTGCCTCAAACCATGGCAATCCTCCTGCCTCAACCTCCCAAATGCTGGAATTATAGGCAAACAACACTCGGCTTATGTGGCGCTGGGAAACTGAACCCGAGGTCTTGCACTTGCTATGCATGCACTTTAATCACTGAGCTATGCCCTCAGCCCCTAATTTTCAACTTTGAGACAGGGTCTCGGTAAGTCACAGTTGTTCGGGCTGGGCTCAAACTTGCTCCTGCCTCAGCCTCCCAGAGCACTGGAATTATAGACCTGCACCACCAGGTCCATCATCCCTTCTTAAAAGCAACAGTATGGTATTTCCATTTACACCACTAGAATTTAACCAAAACTCTGTGTGTCCTATCTTCCTTAATTAGGGCTAAACTCAGGTCAGTAGCCTTAGTGTCCATTTGGTGATAGCAACTATCTTCCTTAAGTAGGTCAAGTACACCAGCAGTAGAGATTACCCGTATCTGGGAAGAAGCTGTTGGCCAGCTGCTGCTGCATCGCCAACTGCGGTGGTTTCATGCACACTGAAGATGGCACGGTGCCCATGGGCTTCTGTGCTAGTACTGCTTGTGGACTTTGCTGGGGAACCAAGCCTGCCTGCCCTCCATGCTGTCCACTTAGCATATGCCCTTGGTTGGCCACCATGGCCATGGATGGCGTTAGGCGCTGCTGGACGGTATGAGCTGGTGGCTGAGTGGGCACCAGTGGCTGGCCCAAGCCTGGTTGTCGGGCACTTCCCAGTCCCAGGGCAAGCTGCTGTTGGGACCCAGCCAAACTGGGAGAAGAGCCCTCATGTGGTAAAGGCAACACCTGAGGAGCGCCTGGTGTGGACAGCAAGGAATGTTGTTGCTGCTGCTGCTGCGGCGGCGGCGGCGGCGGCGGCGGCGGCTGCTGCTGCTGCTGCTGCTGTTGGGCAGGCTGCAGTTGTGCTGAAAGCTGCTGCTTCTTCTGTAGCTCCTTCTTCTCATGTTCCAACAAGTCTTCAATAAGCAGGGGCAACTCACTTGCTACCAGTGAGCTCTCCATCTTGTCTAGTTCATCTCCAGATGCTACATGTGCACCAGGCAAGCTCAGGGATCCACTCTCTAGCTCAAACTTCTCCAACAGGGAGGATCCTCCTGTGCCACTCAGTGGACTAGGGGTTAGTAGGTGAGCTGGTGGTCCTACAGTGGCTCCAAAGGAGCCTTTCTCAGCTGTGTGTCCGCTACCAGAAAATGGCCCTGTGCTCATCCGTGTGTCTCGGTTGCCCAACGCATTCTGTCCTGGCTTTAGCCCCAGGCCAAGGGAAGCAGCAGCAGGTCCTGGCTCTACCTTAGGAGTGCTAATGGCGAACTGGCAAGGGGAAGGGTGGCGCCCACCCTCTTCCACTTTGGGCTTCACTTCAGGGGGCACAGATGTTAGGCGGGGCTCAGAAGGATCAGCAGCAGGTGGAGGCCGCTCTTCAGAGCCCAATGGCATTGGTTCCACCCCCCGAAGCAAGGCCTCCCGTTCAGCCTTCTCATTCGCTGACTCCACAAGCCTTAGGTGCTCATTGAAGATGTCCTTCTTGTCTCCTGTGTCCAGCTCAGGGTCAGTATATGCCAGTAGGTCAAACTCATCTCCATTGAGCAGGTCATCCAAGTGGGGGTCATTGGTCTCCAGGTTCTCCAAAGTACCCAGCTCATCGTCACCTTTGGCCACGTCCACACCCAGACCCAGGTGAGCAAGCTCTTCATCTTCCTCTAGAGCCTTGTGGGCATCAAAATCATCATCTAGCTCAGAATCCTCACAGGGTAGCTTCCCAGCTTCCAGGGCCAAAGGTGGGGGGCGTCCAAGCTCAGTGCTTGAAGGCGGACGTGTAACCAGATCCAAGCCAGATGTCAGTGTGGGACCCTTCGTGTGGGTTGCTGGATGGAGGTTGTTCAATTCAGGGGCAGGAGGAACGGAGGATTTCTGTGGGGGAAGGCCTGACACTGCCAAGCCCCGGATTCCTTCAGGAGCCAGTCGGTGGGGGTCTTCACTTACTGGGTAGAAACGGGGCCTCTGAGGGGGTCCCTGACCAGGAAATGGAGATCCCCCAGGTCCTATTCCTTTTTGTACATTGTGCCGCAACTCAATGAACTGGGCAGGACCAGCTGGACCAGGCACTGGCTCAGCAGGGGCTGGCAGGCGGGTGTTAATTCCTGCCAAGGGGGAACCTAGTGCTTGGCGGCCAAGTTCAGGTCCAGGAGTTGCAGGAAAGCGAGCTGACATGGTGAGTCGCATGGAGGTTGCTGTGGATGCCTGCTGCTGCTGTTGCTGTTGCCAAAGCTGCTGCTGCTGCTGCTGTAAGGGCAGGGATCCAGGATAGGGCGCTCGCTGATAGAAAGCCTGGGAGCCTCCTACCAGTTGCCTGGAAGAATACACAGTAGTCAGTGAGATACAACCATGCTCAAGAATCAGAACTGGGACTTAAGGCAGTGAGAAACGACAGAATTAAAGCAGTGAGGGGGAAAGAATAAGGCAAGAGAGTGATACCAGATGATTAGTTAGAGAAAAATCAAGGGCAGCAGATGATCTCAGTAAAAATCTATCCCCTTGGTTTACCCCTAGGAACTTCTTGGATTCTCACCGGCTATTCATATCCATGGAGGAAGGTGTGGCTGATGGAGGGGGCCGGGAGAGCCGGTCATCAGTAGGGAAGGCTCCTGGCCCCAAAATGGGGCCACCTAGCTTGCTTGGAGGTAACCCCACAAGGTTGCTCTTGTCCTAGAAGAGAGAAGAGATGAAGGAGGGACCACTTTTGGTATCCTGGCCCCAACACCCCTTGCCACTTTACTTACCTGTGTCCCAGTGAAAGGCGTCTGGCCTCGACTCAGCTGCTCAAAGGCAGGGCTACTGGGCTCAGCACCCCAGCTGCCCAGGGTTCCCAGAGCACCTGCAGCTGCAGCAGCTGTCTCCTTCTCCTGCCGCAGGGTATTGCGCTGGATCTGCTGCCGAATCAGCAGCTCCCGAAGCCGCTGGCGCTGCACGGGAACGAAGGAGTAAGCCCATTCTATTCCGATCATGGGACCAGCACAATAAGCAGAGAAGTGGGATGCCCAGTTCCAGAATATTCACTCACCTGCCGTTGCTTCTCTAACTCTGTCTGGCTGAGGCTGGACATGCCTGAGTCCTGGGTACCGGGAAGTTCAGGTGCTGCCAAAGTGCTACTCATTGCAGCCCCTGAGTCTTCACGCTTCTCGACTGGAGAGGTGATGCCTGCCCGCTGTGAGGCTCCGTGGGACAGGAAGGGAAGGGATCCATCGGGTGCAGGCGGTGGCAGAACTGATGCGGGGCGTAGCGGGGACAGCCCATAGCCCTCCCCTGTGGACCCATTGTTAGGTCCCAGGGGGCTGCCTGATGGGTGGAAGTTCCCCGTAGCTGTGTAGTTTGTGCTTTGAGGCTTGCCCAAGATGGGGCCAGGCCCAAAATGGCTGTTGATCCCATGGGGTGGAGGGAGACTAGGCTGAGGGACAGGGGGCTTTAGAGAAGGTTCCCCTACTCCCTGGGGGAAAGTGAAACGCATGGTAGAGGGAGTGCCCACAAATGCACCTGTCCCAGGAGAGCGGGTGAAATTGGGGGGCTGTCCACTGGGGACCTTGGCATGGAGCTCACCTACTGGCCCTGAGGGCAGGGCTGCTGGGAAGCCCCCAGCCCCAAGCGGAGTGTGGACTAGAGGCCCCGCCTTAAAGGCAACTTCAGGAGGCTGGGGTCGGGGTGGCTTATGCAATGGGGCAAATGGGTCACGGGACTGAGGACGAGAAGGTGGACGAGAGTAAGGGTCAGGGGACTGGAAGCGAGGGGTAACAGGAGAAGGGCAGAAAGCCTCAGTAGAGAGAGGACGAGGGGTCAATGGGGACTGGGAGCTGGACTGAGACTGAGGACTGGCTGGAACACGAGAGAAAGGGTCAGAAGGCAGTGAACGAGGGGGCAGGGCACAGCAGCTCTCAGCAGGTGGGGGTTGGGGCCGAGGGGTCAGAGGAGGCTGGGCATAGGGATCAGAGTAAGGGCCTGGGCGAAAGATGTCTGGGTGGCTGGGAGGAGAGGAGGCCAAAGCCTGGGCAGGGGGTGGCTCCTGGGGCCGAAGGCCCAGGCCTGGGCTCTGGGGCTCTACCTGAGATGCCCGGGGAGTCAAGGGAGCTTTGAAGACATCAGGTGCCTTTAACTCCAGGCCACCCAGGTGGGTGCCTGAGGAGGGTGAGTCAACAAAACCTAGGCTTGGGGGCCCATAACTTGGAGAGGATGCCCCAAGCTCTTCTTTCTTCACTTCTAGGGCCTTCCGAGTCTCCCCAAAAGGCGGAGGTGAGAGCAGGGGCTCAGAAGCCTTGCCTCCTGCCACCCCTGGGCTCTCAGGCACAGCCAGGTTGTCCAATGAAGGGCAGCGGGGTTTGAGGAAAGGGTCAGGCGTGGAGGGTTGGTGTCGGGGGGTGCCAGGTGGGGTAGTGTGGAATTCTCCCGGTGGGCCACTCCCAGGACGAGATGAGGTGCCCACCATTGGGGGCTGTGCAGGGGGGCCAGCTGGACTTGGATAGGGAGGATAGGTGGATGGTGCTACGGGGAAGCGGGGCTCCAGAGAGTAGGTGGGGGCCAGTCCAAAGGGATCCTGTGAAGGCACTTGGGCGGGCACCTGGGGTGGGAGCTTGAGGAAGAGCTCACCAGGGGAGTCAGGGCCGGGCACTGTGCCCGCTGGCGGCTTCAGGAACCCATCCGCAGAGGTAGACAAGCCAGCGGGGGTGGTGGGGCTGCCAATGAAAATGGTGGGGGCCGCAGCAGGGGGCGGACTGCCCAGTGCCCCTGGCTGAGGGGGAATGCGGAGATGGAGAGCCGGTCGATCAGTCTTACGGGCTATGTCGCCCACCTTGGTCTGCTTGTTAATCTGGCTCTCAGCCTGCTGTAGAGGGAGACCAGGCACAGGACAGTCAGGATGCTGCTGTAGGCAGGCTTGAAATTACCCAATTCTAGAGGGGCCACCCTCTATGGAACTTTGATGATTCATCCCAGCTCAACCCAACACTCACCTTCTGCACCTTGTTGATGCGGTGAGCTGCCCGGTTATCTTTGGCCTTTTGCTGCAGGACACAGAACACAAGACAGGGTCTAGCGCTCAGTCTCAAGCCTAGCCTATCCCTGGAAACACCACTCATAGTCCCTACTTAGAAGTTGGTCCCTCTTACCCCAGCTGCTATGGGGATAATAGTGAACAGAAACTGAGATCAATGTCCCAGTGACACTGCCCTCCTCTTGGTTCCCAGGTGGGCCCATGCTCCCTGTCTCACCAAGTAGGGGGCTTTGTCAGTGGCTGGAACTTTTCTCCAGAGCTTCATAATTTGTTTGCAACGGCTAGACCAGTCTGGAGGGCAGAAAGACTGAGTCAGAGGAGACTCGAGACTCCAGCTGCCAGGCTGCCAGGCTATTTCCCTTGCCCTCACCCCACAGATACCTGGGTAATCCTGCTTGAGGTTAGGAAAGTTAATGTTGGCATAGAGCACAGGTGAGATGGTAGAGAGCTGGCCCAACTCCTCATCCTTCTCCCAGCGCTGCAGGCTCCGTTGGTTATAGGAGAGCCCGTCGCCCTCACCCTCCGTGGTGGGTGTAGTGGGTGTGGAGGGCGTGGTGCCCCCTGAGCCTGTCCAGGGGCTGTCTGGCTCACCGGGTTCTGGGCTAAAGAAGCCCCCGCGCTCCCTGGGGCGCAGGGGCAAACAGTCACAAGTGGCAGGGATACCAAGTCCCAGCCCAAAATACCTAGAGCCCTTGGGCCACTGTCCCTCCCCAACAGAAGAGGGTACTTAACAAGGGAGAAAGAAGGCCAGGGAAAGTGTCATCACAGTGGCTCAAGGGTCCCAGGGGATAACGTTACAGTACAGAGCCCACTGAAGAGAAAAGAACAGTGACAACAGATAGAGGTTAAGCAGAGACACCAACCTAGAATCCAGGAATGGGGACTGGCAAAGGCCTGGATAGGAGTCCATTGGGCTGCTGGAGGACAGATTGCCCAAAGAGAGACCACCTATAAGAAGGACAGGATCAGAGAAAGGGGAGCAACTGGCCCATGCTGGGGGCAACCTTGACTACAAAACTTTTCAAAGCACTCCCACCATTGCATCACCTTGTAGAAAGGGCCTCTGCAGTGGTGTACGGCTGCCTTCTAGGCCAGGGGCTCCACAGCCCAAATGCTGCTCTCGTTCAGAACCTAAAACATCCTTGAAGAGCTGCTGCACGTCCTTGGACTCCATTTTGGGCAGTTCTATTGGGTGGGTAAAAGGGCACTTCTAGGAAACCCGGTCGGGGGAGGGGGGCAGTGCAACTGACATGACAGGTCTACAAACACTTTGTGTCAGGAAGGGTGCCACGACCTTCCCTCGTTCCTCACCCCCAGACTCCCCAATATAGAAGAAATACAGGTCAGTTTCACAGGTAGAACCTTCTCTTTTTTCCATGGAAGACACTTATACATGAAGACCCTTGTAAGTCTCACCTTCTGTGGGAATCCTGTCTAAGTCAGAGCTAAGCATTCCTTCACCTGGAGTGGCTGGCTTCTCAGAGTCACTGGGCACTGGGGATGTCTTTACACCTCCATCCTCTGGTCCTGCAATTGCCAGAAGAAATTCATCAGCCATGGCCATGGAGGTATGGAAGTACCACACTAGCCACCCTTAACCACAGTGGAGCACTGAATAATTTCCAGTTTCCAGCCCTGACAGCGCTCAGGGTCAGAGCAAACCAAAAGAGGCAAAGCCAAGACAGAACACAGTGCCCCCAACAGCCCTTACCTGGTGTATCAGCCATGCCTTCCAGGCCACGAGATTCTTCATCTGCAACATCTGGACCATCATCTACAAGCAACAGCCCCCACCACAGTAAGAGATGGCTTATACCTAATGCTCAGAATATATCTCCAGTTTCACAAACTACAAATCTAACTCCACCCTTAATTCCTGGATACCAGTCACTCCCCCAACAGACACCCTGGCCAGCTTCTAAGCAAGAGGCTGGATAACCTCAGACCATTTCACTGCACATAACTAACCTTTCTGCAAGGTGGGGAGTTCCTTCCTATCTGAGCCTCCATCCCCTCGGGCTTTGGGGATTCCTAGTCCAAAGTTTGGCCGGCCCATTCCAACTGCAAAAAGAGCCTTCCGACTCAGGTCCAACAGCTCCTTCCCAAAGAAGGCTTCCTGAGGGACAAGTAAAGACAAACAGCGTCTTGACGCCCTGCAGACACAGACATCTCCCTAACCCCTCAGAGCCTAAGATCCACCTGCAGGTAAGCTGGGAACATATCCTCTAGTTTGCTCTTCTTGCGCCCTCGCCTCTGCTGCTTCTTCTTCTCATCTACATCAGCAAGGTTCTGTTCCACGGAGCCCTCTGCAGGTAGATCAGCGGACATTCCTATAGACAGAGCAGGAGGGCTCAGGTACTCTGGAGATATTGGGCATGCTACCATCAACTCCACCAATGACCCCTTCTGCCACTCTCTCCCCCAAACCAACTAGGCCTACTATCCTCTTGGACCTTGCAGTAAGCCCCTGTCGCTTGGCCTCCCTGGCACTGCTCCATGGGTACTGTGATCCCCACCTTCTCCCAGTCCCCATTGGTGCCCTCACCCGTCTCACCCTCGTCGGGCTGCCCATCCCCACTCAACACCTCCGCCTGTGCAGCAGGCCCCTTTTTCACGCGTGTATGGGATTTCCGTTGTCGCACCATGAAACCACCAATACCTAGGAGGAGGCGGAGCTAAGGATATGAAGCCACTGGGGACCTGGCGAGCTGCCCCTCACCACTCCAATTCCCTATCACAGGGCCTCACCAGGCCGGTAAGGTTTGCGCTTGCGCTTTTTGCTTTCTTCTGTCTCCTCTTTGCCAGGCTCTGCATCAGGGCTGGTGGGGCCCTCCAATTTAATTTCACACTCCATGTGCTCCACTCCACCTGTATACGGTGACAAGAGAGACAGAATCAGGGCAATGGGCCTTGCAACCTGTCATAGAAGAGTCTACTACCTTAATGCAGAGCCAACCTGGACAAGACTAGTAGTGCTACAGGGTGACTGGGAATGGTGACAAGCCACCACCCAACATCCCAACTCCCAAAGGTGCTTGCCCACTACTTTGCTTGTCCCTAAGGTTCCCCAGCCCAACCTTCACCCTTGAGCAGCTCGTCAGTGTCCAAGTCCCCATCTTTCTTGTCATCAGGGCCAAGAGCATCTGAGGGCTCTGAACCCTCCAGCCCTGCCTCGCCCAGGAAGCCCAGCCGTCCTCGCCGCTGGCGCCGCTTGTGCAGTGGGGACATAGTCAGGTTGCGCAGCACAGCCATGCCAGTTTCTGTCAGCCACACACCCTCAAAGCGGAAGTACTGGGGCTCTGGACACGGAGAAAGAAGGCCCAAGGAAATCAGAGCTCAATCCAAGTTTCCATCTATGCCCAGTTGAGGCAGAAGCAGGGAGAGACCAGGGTCTAAGTAAGGACTAGGGAACCAGGCCAACAAGGGACACTGGTTGAGACCTGAGCTCTCAGGGACCCAGAAGATTCAGAACGGGGACTGCTATTGCAAAAACCAGGTTGTGCTCAGGATCAATCACAGGTTTGCCAAACCGATTCTCTACCTGGCAAGGGACTATAAGCAAACAGTGCCCCAGATGCCAAGGAGTACTCATGGCACAATAAAGAGGATAGCCCATTCTTCTTCACTGAGAAGAGCTGTGCTCTCTGAAGATGATATTCTGGCAGGCAAGAGGCCACGCTGCCTGTGAAAGGAACAGTATCTAGGCAAAATGGAGGCCTTGGCTCTAGTCAAACTTTGCCATAACTTAACAGAGGACCCTGGGCAGGCCACTCAACTTCCCTGGGTTTTAGTTTCCTCCTCTTAAAATGAGGAATGAAGTGGGGAGCTGGTGGTGGACTAGATGGTGTGTAAGTGTCATATGGCTTTGGCATTCACAATTTCTGTGACTCACCTGGCTCTTTTACTTTCATAGGCACCAATTCTGGAGGGGCAACAGGTGCTGTGGAAAAGACAAACCAAGGTAACAGGGCATTGTCCCAAAGCAAGGCACCCTGCCTCGTCTCCTCCTTGCCCCTCCAAGCACCCGGCACTCACCCACGGGCTTTATCACATAGGGCTGGCAGGAGACACAGTCAAAGCCCTCATCGGCTGCCTGCTCCACATCATCCTCTGTGAAGAGGCTTTCACAGCCCGCATGCATCCACCTGGAGGAACACAGACGGGGCGATGAGCGAGCAGGCGGTAACAGCCTGACAACCAACCAAGGGGAGAGGGATGCTCTCACCGTTCACAGTGGCGGCACTGGATTAACAAGTCCTCTTCTACATATGGCGCATGACAGACAGGACAAGTCACCAGGCTAGCACAGGGCCCACAGTGTGTATAACTATTCTGCCACTCACAGTGGAAGCCTGGGGTGGCAGCCCCACACTGCATACAAGACACACACCTGGTGGTGGCAGAAAGAAAAACTTTAAGCATCCAGCCTACCTAAAGCACCCACAGGTGCTCCCACTGGGAACCAAATTAGCAGAATGGCCTCCTAAATGCAATCTGTCACACAGACAACATTACATCTACTGCAACATCTCAGGTCTATATGCACTATCCTTTCAGGCCCTAAGCTTCTCAGAAGATCCCAGACGTCCTTACCACTTGCATTTCCAGCCACCCTTGGGTACGGTGAGCAGTGGGGGATCCAGGCAATATGTGTGGTAGCTAATGTCACAGTCATCACAGAGCAGCAGGCGTGAAGGGTCGGAGGCCTGGCCGCACACCTCACACACGATACACTCCACACAACGCCAGCCCTTCAGCAACATTACCTTGGTGATCTGGTGCAACAGACAAGGAGGCAACAGATAGGAACTCCTCAGAATATGAGAACAGAGGGGAACTCACATGGGAGGGCACGGAGGAATGCCAGTGCAATAGCAAGGCTTCCATTTGGGCACAGGGAGGCTTAGGCAGTGCACTCTCACCCACAAAACAGTAGCTCTAAACAGGCTTTCTGGAACAGACTAACCAGCCACTGCCTCAACTCAAGAGTAGAACAGCAACTTTTCACTAGTCAAGCCCTCAAGAAGACTGTGGACAGAATTAAGCTGTATTTCCCCCAGTTTCTCCTGATCATTTAGAACCTGTTACTGATATAAGTTAGTAAATGTTAGCAGTGGATTAAGTCATAAATTAGTATTATTAAAAATCCCAAGACAACTGATAGTGCTTAGGTCAAAATTAGTGGATTTTCTTTGTGGGTGTGATTGTGAATGATTTTGTGTTCTATCTTCAGACTACCCACATTTTCTACTGATAAAATTGTCATAATTTATGTGATAAACTAAAGTATACCAGAAACTTCTAACCCACCACAAAGGAACTATGAAAGTCTGTCCTGCCTGTCCCAAAGCACTTTTTCTCCAAGACAGATTTAACAACTTGTGGTGACCAATGAACAACTTTCTGTGGCAATGGCCAATTTAAGAAGTTGTCAAGACAGGGAACAAGGATAACACAGAATGACCCTGCTCTCCGGCCTATACCTCTTGGGCCCTGAACTCACCTTGCTGTTGACACAGTAAGGGTGATAGCACTGAGAGCACTGTGAACAGGCCAGGAGGTGGCCCTCTGCCCCCCGGCCAAAGCTGCCACACACCACACACATATCCTAAGGAAACACAAAAACTTCAATGTCCACTCAAGTCTCCTCATATTACCCTGTCCCAGTCAACCATAATCTGAGACTAGGGAGGCAAGAAATCAGAAATACATCCCCAGGATCAAAACCCGTAAAGGCCCTGTAGAGAACGGGACCCTGCTTCTCCTATTTAATCCATAAGAACTTTACCTCACTACAATACAATGCCTTACTCAACTAACAGGTAACATGAATTTATAAACTCTGACAAGAATAAAAAGAAATTACAGAAAGGCAAGATGGAGTAAAGAGTGGTTGGGTAGCTGGAGGAATAGTACAGCAGTTAAAGACTTGCCTAGAAAGTACAAGGCCCTAAGTTTAATACCCAAGCACCAGGCAAATCAGGCATGGTGGCACAGGCCTGTAATCCCAGCACTCAGGAGGTTGAGGCAGGAGGATTGCGTGAGTTTGAGGCTAGCCCGGGCTATGTAGTGGGCTCGGGACGAGCCTAAATTGCACAGCAGTTTACAAAAAAAAAAAAAAAAAGTGGTTGGGTTAAGAGTCACAAGTGACAAAAATCTGTCAACTTCAAGATTACTCAGATGAAGAAAGAAAACATAATTAAATAAGACCGTTCAGGTGGGAATTGGGAATATAGCTAAGTCCTAGAGTGCTTGCCTAGCATGCATGAGGCCCTGGGTTCAATCCCTAGTACTACCAAAATAAAAAAAAAAAAAGATTTTTTTTAAAAAATAAGAAAAAAATTACTTACAATACCTCAGGTGAGGATCTAGAGGAATACCACAGCAGTTTAAAGCCCTGAGTTCGATTCCCCAGTACCATATAAAGCTGGGCAAGGTGGCACACGCCTGCAATCCCAGCACTGGGGAGGCTGAGGAAGGAGGACTGCGGTGAGCCCAAGGCCAACCTGGCCAACACAGTGAATTCAGAACTAGCCTAGGCTACAGAATGAGACCCTATCTCAAAAACAAAACAAACAAACAAAAAGGTTACTCAGAGCAGAACAAACAAGCTTCCAAGCTTCCAAGAATACAAGTTTCCACTGACTGGGCTACTCCCCAGCCTTTTCTTTCTTTCTTTCTTTCTTTCTTTTTTTTTTTTTTTTGAGACAGGTCTTGCTAAGTCACTGAATTGCCTAAGCTCAAACTTGTAATCCTTCTGCTTCAGCTCCCCAGTGTGCTGGGGGGTTACAGGCATGTGCCATTATTCCCTTTCCACTGCCATACAAGACTGATTCAACGTCCAACTTCTCATCAGCTAAGGATGCCCAGTAGGTCCCTGGTTTTTCCCTCCTACCAAAATACAGGCACACAATGCTCAACATGCTACTCTCAAGTATTGGGGATGGGACTACCCCAAATACAGTACCTGCATTAGAACAAATTTGTCTGTGTTGGAGAAGAGAACCACAGTATTCTGCATGGTGTCATCGTCTTCTTCCTCTTCCTCCTTACTTGGAGAGCTATCAATGTCAGCCACCTTATAAACAAGAGAGTTGAGGAAAGTGAGGAAGATAAATCTGTCTCAACTGACCTGCTTTTCTTTTTGGTGCAGCAGAGTGAGGTATGGACACCTAGCAGAGATGAAGGCTAAGAGGTAGAAGAAATTCCAACTCCCAAACTGGGCCTCAGCCGAAAGGCACAGATTTCAGAGAAGCCTGGCCCCACTAGACAGGAGTACAAAATAGACAGACAGGCTCTAGGCTAGCTGGCAGTGAGATGAGTATGTAGCAACTCGCAAGACTCAAAGGATGGTTAACTTTGAAGGGGCAAGATGAAGCATTCTGGGATGGAGGCCTCTTCTTACTACCAGAGTCTCAATGGAAGAAGTGGTTGACTTTAGCCGGGCCCGTCCTCTGCCACGTCCTCCATGCGCTCCACCGCGAGGCCGGCGTCTTCCTGGGAAACTACTGCTACGACCCTGAATCAGGAAAAAGGACAATTACAAAAGCAATTTGAGGCACAGGATACTGGATCCACAGGTTTAGCCAGAAAGGAAGGGAGATGAACTGACAGAGCATAACAGGGTATAAAGCTCTGGGGCAGGGGAAAAAAAGAAAAACTACCAAATATCAACAAGCATGGAGTTCAAATCCAGAACCACTCTCCTCTTCCAAAAAGAAAGAGTGGTCAACGTGATGTAAGTAGAAAAAAACCAGTATCTTGACAGAGATCCAAGTTTCTGATCTCACTTCTATTACTGAGTGACCATAACCCTGGGTAAATCACTTGCCCACTCTATGTATTACTATTCTCCTAAGTGAAAAGCTGGACTAAAGAATCTATGTGTGAAGGTTAAGAGTGGCACACAATGTACTTCTCTTAGTAGCATAACCTTGATCCCATCCAATGGCTAGTTAGCTCCTTACCTGTTTGATTCGGGAACGGGCTGGGGAGCTGCGCCGGCGCCCCTTGTCCCCCTCAGCTTTGCCTCCACTGACAGCCGTCCCAGCATCACATAGCAATGAGTCATCAGTCTCTGGCAGTGAGTCGGTACAGAGCCGCAGGGAGCCCTCATCTCGGACTGGACTAACATCTGTAGATACCCCCAGCTCCATGGACAGAGAGCCGGCCCCCTCAGGATCAGGAGAGCCCAGCAGGGGCTCTGAACCAGGAAAACTGGCACTGGCATCGCCCTGGCTCAGATTAGAGATCTCGTTAACGATGTCAGATTTGATGAGAGTAGGTGGCATAGGGGCCACTGGTGCACGGGATTCTTCCTGCTCCTCACAGGGAGAGTTCTGCCCTGCCTGCTTGCATTCTGGGCCAAAGACCTCCATAGGGGTCACAGGGGCCAGCTCCTCAGGGTCTAGGAGCACAGGGGAGCCTTTAAGTTCACTAGCCAAACTGCCAGGGGTCTGTTCAGCTTCTGGCTGTGAACTAGGAACATCTGTCCTGTCCAGAGGGGCTACGTCTTCTCCCAAGCCAGAGAAGTCATCCAAGGCTGGGGCAGGGCTGGGGGCAGGGCTGGGGGCAGGGCAGGATAAATCCCCTATGGGAGAGGGAAGAGGGCTGGTGGCACTAGGTTCCAAGGCTGGGCACTCAGGTTCCGGGCCTTTCTCAGTCTCCATCTCGTGTGGCTCAGCCTCCTCTGAGACCTCCACTGCCTTTCCCATGGGATTCAACAGGGAGGGAACGGACAGTGGTAGAGCAGGAGGGGAACACTGGGAAGGAGGCGAGTTTGGTGCAGGCAGGGAATGCCGAAGGAGTGGAGAACACTGTGGAGGAAGGGGCTCCATCAGGATGGGAGAAGCAGGCCCCACTGGGGAGCCTGGAGATGGGGGAAGGATCATTGGGGGCACAGGCTCAGGGTCAGTGCAGTTAGCTTCTGGTGGAGGGCTGATGGGTGTCTCTAAAATGGGGGCAGCCAATGGTGATTCAGGATCACTATCCCCTTTGGCACCAAAGGGATACTCTAACTCCCCCAAAGGAGACAGGGCTGGCGGGGCCACAGCTGGGATAATGGGTGAGAGTGGAGGAGGAAGAGGATCTGAGGGAAGAGAAAAGGAAACTTTTAGATTAGACATATCATTAAGTTAAGATTGTCCCACAGTAAAAAGGCACCAATATCCTCTTACCTGGTGGCATCAGCCGAGGTGACAAAGATGGTTCTCCTGATGGAGACAAGGGTAGCTCCTCAGGCAGAGGGGACAGAGGTGGTTCCCCAGGCTCAGACAGGGCTGGCTCTCCAAGCAAAGGGGACAAAGGAGGCTCCCCAGGTGGAGGAAATAAGGGCAGCTCCTCACGTGCAGGGCACTGGCCTGGCACTTCATGAGGCTCTTCAGGCTGAGGGGACACGTGTGGTTCCTCAGGCTGGAGGGAGAGGCATGGCTCCTCAGGCATAGAGGGAGACAAGTGGGGCTCCTCAGGCTGGAAGGGAAGGCGTAATTCCTCAGGCTGAGGGGACAGACAAGGTTCCTCAGGCTGGGGGGATAAGTAAGGTTCTTCAGGCACAGGGGGCAGGTGTAACTCCTCCGACTGAGAGGACAGACACGGCTCCTCAAGTGTAAGGGACAGGCATGTTTCCTCAGGTTGTGAAGACAGGTGTGGCTCCTCAGGCTGGGGGCATGGCAGCGGTTCCTCAGACTGTAAAGACTGGTGGGATTTCTCAGGCTCTGGGCAGAGTTGAGGCTCCTCGGGCTGGGGACAGGGTTGCGGCACCTCAGGCTGGGGGGACAGATGTGGCTCCTCAGGCCGGGGACAGAGTCTCAACTCCTCGGGCAGTGGCGATAGGGGTGACTCCTCCAGCGGTAGAGACATGAGTGAGTCTTCCGGCGGTGGCGAAGCAGGTGAATCTTCAGGTGGTGGGGATGTTGGAGAGTCCTCAGGTGGCGGGGACAGTCGTGAAGCTTCAGGTGGAGGAGATGTGGGAGACTCTTCAGGTGGTGGAGACAGGGGAGATTCCTCAGGTGGTGGAGATAGACGTGACACCTCAGGCATAGGGGATAAATGGGACACTTCAAACAGGGGGGACAGACGCGACACCTCAGGTGGGGGTGACATAGGTGAATCTTCAGGTGGTGGGGACATGGGTGAATCTTCAGGAGGGGGAGACAGGCGTGATGCCTCAGGAGGGGGGGACAGAGGAGACTCCTCAGGTGGAGGGGATAGGGGAGACTCTTCAAATGGTGGGAATAGGCGAGATGCCTCAGGTGGAGGGGACATGGGCGATTCTTCAGGTGGAGGGGACATGGGTGATTCCTCGGGTGGTGGAGAAAGGCGAGATGCTTCAGGTGGGGGGGAAGTGGGTAATTCCTCAGGTGGGGGAGACAAAGGAGACTCCTCAAATGGTGGAGACAGGGGTGATGCTTCGGGTGGTGGGGACAGAGGTGTCTCAAGTGTAGGAGATGCAGGTGATTCTTCTGGTGGAGAAAAAGGCGACTCCTCCAATGGAGAAAAAGGTGATGATTCAGGTGGGGGAGACAGAGGAGACTCCTCAGGTGGTGGAGACAGGGGTGACTCTTCAAGTGGCGGGGACAAGTGTGATGCCTCAGGCGGTGGGAATGCAGGTGTCTCCTCAGGTGGTGGGGACAGGCGTGATGCCTCAGGTGGCGGGGACGTGGGTGACTCCTCAGGTGGTGGAGACAGGGGAGATTCCTCAGGCAGGGGCAGGAGTGGCATCTCCTCACTTTGGGGGGCTTCCAACTGGGGCTCAAGTTGGGCCCCTGATCTTCCTGTAGACATAACACAACATATTCAGATCTACTCCACAGAAAGTGAAGGTCTGAGGCAAAGCAAAAGCTGTCTCGTGCCAAAGAATGTAAGAGGATTAATTTCAAGGACCCTCAACATCTACTCACCTAGTGGTTTGGCTTCACACTGCAGGGGCCTCGGCTCCATGGGTTGCATAGAGGTCACGTGCCCACCCTTTGGCTGCCCTTGGCATGTAATATACACAGCATTGGGCTCATCAGGCGGGACACTGCCAGACTCTGGGGGTGAAAATCTGCAGAGGGTACAGGGGAGCAAGTGCTATGGCTCTCATCAGCCAATAATTCCTAGATAGCATGATGGGGAGAGACATGAATACTGTGGACTGTGCTGCCCAACTTAGGGCTCTCCTCCAAAAGTCCACTTGCTTTAACATGGCCCAATTTCACTTCTTTTACCCCACAACCCCAGTTATCAACAGGTCATACCACTTACTTGCTACAGACAGCGGTATGCTGCTCAACAACAGAACTGACAGCTTCACCTCCATGGGCTTTGTGGCAGCGGTAACACACTGAGTAGTTTTCAAACCACTCAGAGTTGGGATTCAGCTCTGATGAGACTGCCCCACAGGCCCGGCACACCCGGCATGCCTAGAGGAAGAACGTGAACAAAACAAGCACTGGTCACACCCGCAACAGAGACTGAGGAAGAGCATAGGCCAGGCAGGTCATCACAGGAAAAGTCAGGATGCTACAGGAGGCAGAACCAAGAGGTACTCACTTTACACTTCCAAGAGTGAGCGGGAAGTTCCTCCATGGGTGGTTTTAAACAGAAGGTATGGTATCCTTTGTCACATGTCTCACAGACCAACATTTTAGAGTCGTTCCCAGGTTTTCTGAAGGGGCACAGGGGATATTACCCATGATTTTCAACCCTAACGTTTCACCAAGGGCTTCCCTCTTGCCCTCTTATTCTTACCTGCAGGCTTGGCACACTTTGCATTCAGGGCACTGCCAACCAGCACGTTTGCGGGCAGTCAGAGCTGTATCCAAGCAGGCCCCATGGTAGTGATGCCCACAGCTGGTACAGAAGAACAGGTCACACAACTCACCTGGCCCCTCACATACTGCACAGCGAGCCTCCTCTACAATGAGAAAGGACACAGCACAAGTCAGGTAGACTCCTTGCACAACTCGGCACTGTATCATACAACACAGGTATTCCGTGGATACAGAATGAGTAATAAATAATTACTAAGTGCAAAGCCCCTGCACTTATAAAGTTCACAACTAATTTAGTGGGGTAGGCTGGCAGTATAGAACTATAATTTCTTTTCTGAGGCAAGGTCTCACTCCGTAGTCCAGGCTAGTCCTGGACTCACTGGACTGATCTTAAACTTACAGTAGTTCTACCTGGGCCTCTCTAGTGCTGGGATTACAGACATGTACCACCATGCCTAGCTTATATGGTGCTAAGGAATGGAACTCAAGGTCCTGTGCCTATTAAGCAAGTGCTCTAACCACTGTGCTATTCCTACAGCCCCACAACTATGATTTTTGAGGAATGCTCTTGCATAGAACCAAAATCCAAAACATACTTGACCTCTCACTTGCTCTATGTCCAACGGATAGGACTTCTCACCTAGATGTGCAGCCCCTTCACTGTGCTCCGGGCATAGCAGATGCAGTGCTTTCATGGATAAGAAGGAACCGCTGGCTGTGGCGCAGGGAAAGTGGTAAAGCCGTGGACATCCGGGTGAGCGGCAAGGGATGGAGGCACCGAGCCTGGTGCAGTGAGAACAGCGCTACCACAGAATAGAGACAATGCCTCAGTGCTGGCCAGATTTCTCTAGAGAAACACCTCAGCTCTGCCCCAATATGTCTGATGCCCTTCCCATGCTTCCCTGACTCTCCACAAGTCCAGCCTTACCTTCGCCTACGCAATCCCTTGGCCATGGCCTTACCTGTGAGATCCCTGAGAAGATGGCCTTGTCCACACCACATAGTTCTGGGCCCTCCTGCCCCCAAACACCTGCTGACCATGCAGCACACCAATGGTGCACCCAGCACGACCCTTCAGAGGTGGGAAGAGGCAAACAGAAAGGAAGGAGTTAACAAGTTAATAGCCAGCTCAGGATTACCCAGCCCCTACCTTGGTCCCTGTCCCACTTCCTCTCACTTACCTCCAGGTTCTCCTAGGTGGGCAGGTGTAAGACCCTCAGGGAAACCAATCTGTGATAGGTCCTCATTGGGCAAGACAGCCTCACTGGGCCTTGGGTTTCCCCCAAGGGACACCACTGTAGATCTGGGCCAGTCAAATGGCAATTCAAACCGCCGTAGTTCTCGCTGCCCATGCAGACTGGGCTCCCCGCAGTTACAGAGGGCACAACGCCGCACTGGACCCCTACTGTGGACACACAAGCATCACCACTCTGTCAGGTCCCTGACATCCCCATATCTTGGCACATCCAGGCTTCCTAAATACCTTTTTTTTTTTTTTTTTTTTTGAGACAGGATCTTACTGTATAGTCCAGACTATTCCTAAACTTACTATGTAGCCAAGGGTGGCCTCAAATTCATGGCAATCCTCCTGCCTCAGCCTTCCAATGCTGGGATTATAGACATGTACTACCATGCCTGGCTTACATGGTGCTGAGATATCAAACTCAGGGCCTTGTGCTTGCTGGGCAAGTGCTTTAGCTGCTGAGTTATGCCCTTGACCCCTAAACACTCATTTTTCTAAATCCTCTTTCCTTAGAGCCCCTGATTCTCAAATCAAACCTTCATTTGTCTTTCTATTCCCATTTCCCCAAAATGAGTTACCTGCTGTCCTGGGGAGGCTCCAGAAGCCTGGGACTCCCAGAACAAGGGACAGAGACCTCCCCCACATGTGTGTTCGGAAGGTCTGGCTCAGTAGCACCTGGCTCCTTAGAGGCTGCAGGTCCATCAGCTGAAAAAAGAGCGGCTTGAGTTGACCTGATCTGATATTAAGCTCACATACTAAACCTATGATATTATCCAAAACCCTGAGAAGTGGATCACAGGTATGGCACTTTAACTTTTGTCTCAAGGAACAAATTCTTTCAACCACCTTTACATTGCACAAACTTAGCTCAAGTCCGTATGTTAAAATCAGAAATAAAAGGCTGCCCACGAAGAGCTGAAAGCCATCAGCAAACACAGAATTTGTCCTACTCACCTGCTGCTTCTGAATCTTTATCCTCACCAGGTGGCTTCTGGCTGTCCATCCCTCTCTCCGACTGGGCAGGGCCCTCTCGGGGAGACCTGTTGGTACAAAAAAAAAAAAAAAAGTGTATTTCCAGTATGCCTCCCCAGTAAACTCTTTTCCCAGAATCCTTAAAGAAAATCAGCTAATGTTATCTAGACCCTACAGACATGCGAGTTAGCCTTTCCTACAAACTCCCATACAAATGATAAAGAAAATTATCCTCCCGGACCCTGATCCCACTGCCTAGTTTTTCCCAAGCTACATATATACCCTCTCATTCAGGAGTCTCAGGGTATCTATTCAATGTTCCTACTTTTACCCTCCTCCACAACAGTTTTGAATGTTAACAGCATACAACTATAACCACATCTAATTTAGATCTAGTACCATCCTTCACCTCATCATTGAGCCCTTTGCTTCTGGTGGGACCTATCCCTTGAACTTTTTCTTCAGGTGTCAAGTCAGGTACCATCCCAGATGCCTGTCAGTGGCAATCCAGGAGTAATCATAACCCAAGAAATCTAAGTCCAGCCAAAATCTCTCTCCCAAAGGCAGATTCCTGGGGTCTTGCAAGAAAGAAAACACTACTGGAACTAAAATCAAGTTATGGATGCTCTCCAACATCCACTAGTTTCAACTAGAAAATCTCAATTTTTTTTTCCCTCCAAGGCAGGGTTTCACTCTGTAGTCCAGTCTGGTCCTGAACTCACTACAGAGCCCAGTTTCCTACTACTTTAGCCACCTTAGTGCTGGGATTAGAGGTGTACACCACCATGCCCAGTGATATGTGATGCTGGGGGAATCAAACCCAGGGCCTTGCACTTGCTAGGTAAGCACTTTAACCACTGAGCTACACTCCAACCCAGAACACCCCAATCATAACTGAAGAAATCTCAATTTCTACCCGAGTGCAGCTTAGGCCCACTATTGGGCCCCCACCCTAACTGAGCCCAAGTCTCACCCAGCCTGAAGGCCTCAGGTTGTTGCCCTTAGCAACGCCAACTGCCCTTCCTCCTCTGAAGTCCCAAGGAGTTAACCGAAGTGGGCCTTAAGAGTTACTGAGCATGTGTAGCCAGACCTGAGGCTAAGCATGCTGGGAGTTGTAGTCCCAGGAAATACTGCCACTTAAAGGAGGTCTAAATGGGACAGGACATAGCAGAGCAGAATAGCTTCCTTCCTCTTCCCTCAAGCAGCATTTCCACACAAACACAGGGCGGGGGGTAACCATACCCTGTCCCCCTTCTAAGATATGCTAGCCCATACCAGAGCCAAATGAAACACACTAAAGTTTTACCTAAAAGAAGTTGAGCCCCATACTTTTGGACATATTTTCCTTGAGATCAGAGAGAAGTAAGCATAGTATAAAATCAGACAGCTGTAAAGGACAAAAAGAATTACAGAGATGAGGAAGAGAAAGGGGACCACACAGAGGAAAACAGGTAAGGATAGGTACCAGTGGCCGTAGTGAGAAGGGCAGAACCTTCTCTTAAACATAAAAAGTCTTCAGTATTCATTAAGAAGGTGATGGGAGGGAAGGGGAATTCCTAAGAAACAACTATAAAAATTAAAAGTCTTAGAGCTAAGGGCATAAAATACACTCCACATTGGAGTACTCGCTTAGCATGCACAAGGCCCTGGACTGGATTCTACAGCACTACATAAAAATCAGCTGGGCGTGGTGGCACATACCTCTAACCCAGTACTTGAGAGGCTGAGACAAGAGGAATGCTGTGAGTTTGAGGCCAGCATGGGCTACATAGTGAGTTCATGACCAGCCTGGACTATGGGAGCATGACTCTGTCTCAAAAATAAATAAAAAGAATAAAAGTGGGAAATTCAGCTGGAATTGGTGGTGCAGGCCTGTAATCCTTGAACTCTGGAAAGCTGAGGCAGGAGGATTGTTAAGTTCCAGCCCAGCCTGGGTAACTCAGCAACTTAGTGAGAACCTGTCTCAAAATCAAAGGTAAAAATGGGCCGTAATTCAGTGTGAAGGCCCCGGGTTCAACTCCACCACCAAAAAAAAAGGGGGGTGAAAAATTCATCTCTCACATTTTCTATGCCTCGTATTTTACCAGAAGGACCACACCAACCTTACTAAGGACAACTCTGTCCTCTCAAACTAGAAAACAAATACCCAAATCAAATGCTTGAGACTGAATGACAAAGTTAACCCTCATACGTGCCCAGAATCTGTAAATCAGTTCCCTAACTAATGGAACATCAGCCTTCCTCCCTGAGCTCATACTTCATCTGCAGATGGTGCCAGTACCCCTTCTGACCCAAGTTACAGAAAAGGAAGTTATTTTACTCATCCCTAACACTCAAAATCTACTCAATGAGGAATGTATAGTATAAAGCGTCATCTGATACCTGTCATCTCCATTCCCAAGCCATGTTTCTTTCCCAAACCTGCCACACAACCACACCTGAAAGAAAAGCAGGGTGGGTCATCTGGCTACCTCAACAAAAAAGCTGCTCTGGAACTTTCAAGGGCCCTTAGAAGTTTTGAAGAACCTAACTATGGGAATTAGGAGTTAGAGGTCAAGGCACCAGCCGAACCCCTCTTTCTATTCAGTCATTCAAAGCGTGGCTACACCCAGGCCAAGAGGTCTCAAAGTTTTCTAAATGTTGCAGCCACGTAGGGTTGTGCATGTCTGCTAATCCTAGCACTTTGGAAGCTGAGGCAGGAGACCCAGCCTAGGCAACTCAACAAAACAAACTTGCTGAACCCCTATTTCAAAATAAAAAATAAAATGAGGTTGGAGATGTAGCTCAGTGGTGAGGCCTTATATTCAATCCTCAGTACCATCAAGAAAAAAAAAAGTTTTCTAAATGTTGCATCAAACTGTATCTTACTATCCCATACCCTCAAAGATCCTCCACCAGCTCTGTTCTAAAAGTTGAGGCTAAAGGAGTCACAAACAGCAAGAAATAAAAAGCAACAGTGATAATACAGTGGGTAGGAGGAGGACTGCCTCACACAAGGCCAAAGGGACAAATTCCTCTGCCCTCCCCCAAGCGCAGCCCTCTCAGTCTGGTAAAGCTGGCACTACCCAAGAAGATACAGGAACCACCTTGGTCCAGCCACAGGGAACAGCCACCAAAGCCAGAGTCCCACTCACGGGACCTATGAACATGAGAAATTCATATGCAGAATACGTCCTCCAAACTATACCTAAAAGAATCCAGAGGTGCCTCCAAGAAATCTGAACCCTAATTCTCTTTCTTCTACACCCCTGTAGTGCAGCATCTGTACCCCAATGCTGGATCTCACAGCTACCAAATCCTTAAACACCTCTAAAAAAGGGCACAGGTTCCTCCTGTCCCATCATGCATAACCAATAAATAAATATACATAAATACTGTGTACACTGGGCTAGTGCTTGAGCAGGCTTCTTCTGACTTAGGGAGTAAAACTGTACTGACAACCCTTAGTCCTATACCTAAAGGCTCAAAACAGCAAGAAAGGAGGGACTTATCTCAACCCACTCTCCTCCCTGCATTCATCCCACATTTATAGCTTTCGCTGCCATTTTTCCTAGCAAGGGGGAAATGAAAGCTTGGACAGGTGAAAGACTGAGTGAGCCCTGGAGTGAATAACCTCAGTGGGACTCAGGACTTCCTGGTTCCCAGCCTGAGAATCAAACCACACCTCTCTCCACTCCCATTTTGGGTCAGCCCTCCAGAGAGGATCCAAAAGACAACCCTATCCTTGCAGATCCTCCACACTATCCTTGGGTCTTCCTAGGAGTACCTACAACTAACAAGACATAATCTCACTTAAGAAAGTTTCTGAGGGCAAGACAACAGGGAGGACCTGCTACAGAAAGAAGCAGAGGACCCAGGTGACAGCTTATCACACTTCACTACCCGTGTCACCTCTCACCTCCCAGAAACCTTCCAAGGGCAAAGCACCTACATTTCTCTTTCCAAGACCAGATGCAAGGAGATCTAGCACATGTATGTTAGAAGGGTTGGGGGGAGGGAGCAAAATGCACCAGCCAAATCCCTGCTGGGCAGCATGACAGGTGTGAGAGGGGCTGTCTCAACCCAGGGTGCTGAGGCATAGGCTCAAGCTGCACCCTTCCTGCCCACAAATCCACACCCCTTATCGCCAGCACCTCCTGTCAGGGTTGGTGACACTGGCTTCCAGCAAAGAGTTGGGAACAAGTCGTTTCTTCAAAGAGGTACGGGCCATGCTATTCAGGACTGAGACAAGATCAGAGAACCAACTAACATTCCCTGGCCAGAAAAGGGCTGGAAAGGTCTACAGGCCTGGCCACGGACTCAAGCGCTGCCAGCTCTCCACACCAGGCCCAGAAACAGCGGGAGACAAAAGCTAGTTTTTGCAGCCCACATTCACAGAAACAAATCTCGACGGCCTCCTCTATAATCCCCTGGAGATTATGTCCATCCTGAAAGGAGGGGAGGCAAAGCAGGCTAAGACAGCACTAGGCCTTGCTGGGGTCACTTTGCCAGGCAGGGGTAGTTTAAAGTTGAACAGCAGTAACAGAAGTGCCCCAGCCCCGCCTCCTTCTGGCCACGGCCACCCCCTTCATCACACTAGTCAGTTTCCACCCACCCTCTCCTTGGCCCAGAGAAAGAAGGCCTGGTGAAGAACCTAGGGCTCCTTGAGTTTCCCAGAGGCTGCTGTAGTGCTTGCTTAGGTAGAAATAATCTTAAAGTCCAAACTGGCCATAAGTCTAACCTGGCAGTAAGTCTAACCACCCCCATCCTAAGTTGTCCTGTCCCAAGGCCCCCAGGAACCCTGGGGGAAACAGCAGCAGCCTGGGATTGGTGCTGGCATGAGGGCCTGGGTCCTAGTTTAGTCGAACTCCCCTCAACACAAAAATAAACAAGCAGAGAGACTATCTGGGCAGATTCCCAAACTCCCGTGGTTCCCTGAACCCCTAGTCTTTAAAAAGGCACACCCCAAGACCCCAGGTTTCTCTCCTGCCCTGGTGACTGGCTCAGGTTCCCCTGACAGACCCTGCCAAACAAATCCTCTTCAGCTCTGGCACCCCCTTCTCTACCTAAAGGCCAGCACCGGCCAAGACAGTCCATCTGGCTGGGCCCCCAGTCCAACCCTTTCTGGGCCCCGGCCGGGCGGACTTCACTCACCTCTTCACAGGGCGATCCAGAAATCCTCATCCGAGAACATGGCCAGAGCCCGGGCTGCTCCCCGACCTCCAACCGCCAGAGCGATCACAGCCGCCCCCCGCACGGGGGGGCTTAGGGGAACCAAGAACGGTAAATCCAGGTCGGAGTGGACACCCTGCCCCCCCCCCCCAAAAAAAAAGCAAGAAGCCAAAGGAGGGTTCTGTGCCTCGGGTTCCAGCAGTTTAGGTTTCCATGGACAGCCCCAGGGCGGCGAATCCCGAGCGGACACAAAGAGAGCACCGGTGGCTTTGATCTTGGGCGAGCTGGCTCCGCATCCGCGTCGCCGGGCGGCCTCTCAGTCCTCGGGCCCGGCCAGCGCCCGGGCCGCCCGCGCCGGGCTCGGGCGGAACGTCGAGGCTCTCCAGATGGAACGTCGAGGCGCCTCCCCAGCAGCCCGGAAGGAATGCCGCGCCGCGCCGCGCCGGGCCCGGATGGAACGTGAGACCCTCCGAGCAGCGCCGAGCCCCTCTCCCCGCCCGGCCGGCGCCCTGGGGCCGCGCTAGCTACGGCGACGCGGAGCCGGCGGGGCCGCGGGGCTGAACCTGACACACACCCAGCGCACACCGGGGTCTTCGACCCGAGCGCTAGCCCCTGGCGGCTTCGGCCCCCCACCTCCTGCTCCCCCCCCGGGAAGGGAGGAGGGTAGGTGGGCAAGGAAGAGGAAGGGGCGGGCGGTGCGAGCCCTCTACCCGCTCCCCTCCGGCCGCTCCAGGGCCTGCGCTCGCCTCCCTTCCCCTCTGGCCTCGGGAGCTGCCCCGCCCCCGGCCTAGCCGGCTCTGGTCGGCAGCACCCCTTCGACCCCCGGCTGGCTGTGATCGCGGGGGGCCTAGAGGTGCATGGCCCAACCCCGGCTCCCGGCACCGGGGGGTCAAGAAACTGAGCGGAAAGTGGGGATCGAGGCAGCCATTTGCAACCGGAGAGGAAAGTAGTGCAGCGCGGCGCCGCTCCGCCTCCCCCCCCCTCCGCCTCCTGTTCGGCCGGTAGGGTGGTTCCTGCGAAGGGGCTATTTTCTGGCCCGAGACCTGGGCAGCGGTCGTGGAGATTCGTGAAGCCTTCGGCGCGAGATCCGGGGAGGCCCTCTTGCCTGTGGAACCCCACTTGAGGAGGGGAAAAAGAAGAAGATGCGGCCCTATTTTGTGTTGGAGCGGGGTGGCGGAGGGGTACGGTCCTTTCGGAGGAAATGCTGTGACTCTGCAGTTCTACGCACACGCTATGGAATCCCTCCGCCGCAGGTTAACCCCAACTGCGCCGGGCCGGTTGCTGTGCAGACACGTGGGAATGAAGCCCCCTTCCTTTTCCCCGCAGACGGGGAACTGTCTCCTTTACCTCCTGGGCGATGAAATTAGGGTTCTGACCACTTTCCGATTCCGTTCCTTTGCGGTCAGTGGTCCCTAAAACTCCAGTTGCTCGCTTGCCTTGGTCAGGGGCAGTCTTTCCCCGAGGGGAATGGAAGAGCTAGGAGATTGGCCGCTGCTCTGCATCCTGGGAACTGGAGTCCGCAGATGGAGAAAGTGAGGCACGGTTCCTGGCGCTGCAAAGGGTGTATTCTTGCCACGTTGGGGGAACCCAATAAAACTGGACAAGTCTCTAGCCTTTCCCTCTAGCTCCCAAATCCCCTCGTGAGAAAAGACTGACAGTGACCTCCCAATCATCACACACACCACCTCCCCATAAAAACAATATAAAGCTTCCCTTCCTTTGCAGGATGTCCCTTAGTCTTTCAACAGGACTTGGGCCTCTTTTAAAGTAAGCTAAAGGTAGCCTTGCTACTATGTAATTGGAATACTGTAACTCTGGACAAGGTCCCAGAGAACACTCCTGACAGGCACCCCCCCATCCTTAGTCTGGATGAGAGGAAGAGACTGAAACATTTTCTGCTTGAGCTGTATGTACACATGGGGTAGACAGGAAGAGACAAACGATGTGCTTGCTACTTTATATCTTCACTGCATTATGAATCACAAGGAATTGTCTCCATATTACAGATGAAAAGATTGATGCTGGAATAGATAAAATTGCTCCTCTAAGTATTGGAGGTCAGCCTGGGCTACACAGTGAGTTTAGAACCAGTCTGGACTATAAAGTGAGACAGGTTCCCAAAAAAAAAGCCATTTTTGAGAGCTTACATCATGTATATCATCTCTATGTCTCTTTTCCCCCCAGGGGTTGAATTTAGGGTCTTTATCCTGAGCTATGTCCTCAACCAATGTCTTATACTTATTTTATTTTGAGACAGTATCACTAACTTGTCCAGTCTAGGCTCAAATTTGCAATCCTACTACCTCAGTCTCCCAGAGGAATTATCGGCTTAAGCCATAAGGCCCGCCTTAGCCACATTTCATTTCCAGGCCCTGAGGTTGCTGTTGATAAATGTCTGAAAAAAAACCCAGATGTTTATGAATTTATCCCAGACCTACAGTATATATCACTGGTAGGCCCCTGTAATGATTATCCCAGATTGTGCAAAGGGTCCTCATCGTAATGAGAGGATGGCAGCAGCCCTGAAGAACTTAAATCACTGAGATTGTCCTATGGAGTGTTTTTCCAGCAGCCATTTTATATATTTATTTATTTTTAGATTCTCAGGTTTTTGTTTGTTTTGTTTTAAGATAGGGTCTCAACTCTATAAACTAAGGTCTCTATGTACTCTGGGTCCTCCTGCCTCAATCTCTCAAGGCTGGGATTATAGGCATAAGCTATCAGATCACCTTCCTGATTCTTACCTTCTCATTCTGTAGTATCTATAGACACTCTGTAGACTCAGTCTGGTCCTAAGCTCATTATGTAGCTCAGACTGGCCCAAAACTCACAGCTATCCTCCTGTCTCAGCCTCCCCAATTCTGGAATTATGGGCATGCCCAGCTAATCTCTCCATGATGCTGAGGGATCGAACCCAGGGCCTTGGCAAGCACTTCAACCACTAAGCTTTCCCCCTCAGTCCTGTTTAGATTCTGGATCAGAGAAACCAAAGCATCTGGCAGGACTTTTGGAAATCAGATAACACACCATCATCTCCATCTATAAGCCTGGAGCCAGATACTGACTGACAACTTCGTGCCGAAAAATCACACCTAGATTTTTGTCCCTCCTCCACAAGTAAGTGTAGTGCCAGGGTACTTCAGCCTCTCTCAATTGGAAGGAGAGGTCTTTGTTTTCACACTGTATAATACCATTCAAGTAATTCTCACACAATTCCTTGAAAAAAGATTTGGGCCAGTTAGGCTGTCAGACTGGGTGCAGTGGAGAATCAAAGAAAGTAACAGGCAGGGTCTGGAGGTGTAGCTCAGCGCTTAGAGCATTTGCTAAGCAAGCACAGGGCCCTGGTTTTAATTCCCCAGCACCACATAAACTGGGCATGGTGGTGCACATCTGTAATCTCAGCACTCACGAGGCTGAGGCAAGAGGATTGCTATGTGTTAGAAGCCAAACTGGGCTACACAGTGAGTTCAGAACCAGCCAGGACCACAGAGTAAGACCCTGTCTCAAAAAAAAAAAAAAAAGAAAAAAGAAAAAGAAAAGAAGGTAGAAGTAAAAATATCCAAACTCTTCCAGCTGAATTTTATCCATTCTCTAAAGTGCTAAATAAGAAAGGTAGAAACAATAGCCTTTAATACCTAAAATGTAGCATAATTCCAAAGGTAAAAAGGTATGAAGAGATCACTAGATGTATTAAAAGAGCAAAGAATACCCACTATGATAAAGGGACTAGGAATATGATGGTCATGTGCACTGAAGGCATAATTTTTTACTTTTCTTTTTTCTTTTGAAACAGGGTCTTGCTGTATAGACCAGGCTGGTCCTGGACTCACTATGGAGGAGCGCAGGCTAGCCTTGAACTCACAGCAATCCTCCTATCTCAGCTTTCCTCCCAAGTGCTGGGATTACAGGTGTGCACCACCATGCCCAGCTTGTATGGTGTTAGGGAATCCAACTTAAGTACTTAGCACTTACCTAAGCACTTGCTAGGCAAAATACTTTAACCACTGAGCCATTCTTCCAGCCCAATTTCTTTTTGACTTTCATGGACAAACAAAAACTTCACAACACTTTTAGTCTCTGCCTTTATAATCCTTCCTGATTTCTTGTTTGTTTGTTAGTCTAATGAGACAGTCTTGCTATGTACTGTAGATCCTCCTGCCTCAACCTTGCAAGTCTGGAATTATAGGCATAAACCACCATACCTAGTTTTTTTTTTTCCTGTTTTTTTTTTCTTTTTCTGAGAAAAAGGAAAAGCCTAAGTAGCCCTGGCTGGCTTTGAACTCAAGGTAATCCTGCATCCTCAGCCTCAGGAGTGCTAAGATTATTGGTGTTTGCCATCATGCCCAGTTTATATGGTACTGAGGATTTGAATCCAGGGCCTTGTGCCTTGTGCTTGTTAGGCAAGCACTTTAATCACTTAAATACACCCCAGCCTTTTCTCCTGATTCTTACATTAGGAGTTAGAAGTTTCCTTCCTCCTCCCCAAGCCCTAACCACTAAGTGGGCTTTAGTTGCAGCAAATGCCAATGTCCCCAAACAGCTAGGTCAGCATTTGGAAGCTGGCCACTAGAGGGCGGTGTTTCTGTAGAGCACAAAGATGGATGTGTGTGGGTATCTACTACACTCAGTTATCATATAGGGTGAACCAGCAAAACAAAAAGTGAGAAAGAGAACTAATCTTCGCATAATGGTCCTTAATAAATAAGGAGTAAATTGCTGGTCCTGGTGGCACAGACCTTTAATTCCAGAACTGAGTGGGTGAGGCAGGATGTTCACAAGTTGCAGCCCCTCCTGGACAACAACTGATGTAGTAAGACCCTGTCTCAAAAATCAAAAATAGAGCTGGAGGAGTAGCACAGCGATTAGATCACGTGCCTAACAAGCATAAGGACCCCCAGCTCCACATTAACCAGGCATGGTGGCACACGACTGTAAATCCCAGCACTCGGGAGACTGAGGCAGGAAAATTGCTGTGAGTTTGAGGCAGCCTGGGCTACATAGTGAGTTCAGGACCAGCCTGGACTATAGAGTGAGACTCTTGTCTCTAAAAATGAATTAATTAAATAAAATAAAAATGGAACCTGTGTGGGGCACACAACTGTTATCTTAGCACTCTGAGAAGATGAGGAAGGAGGATCTCATATTCGCATATTTGAGCTCAGCCAGTTCAACTTAGCAACTTAACAATACCCCATCTCAAATAAAAGTAAAGGGGCTGGGCTGGAGAAATTGCTCAGCTGTTAAAGTGCTTGCCTAGCAAGCTCACGGCCCTGGGTTTAACTCCCCAGCACCACATAAGCTGGGTGTGGTGGTGCACGCCTGTAATCCCAGCACTGGGAAGCTGAGGCTGGAGCTGGAGGATTGCAGTGTGTTCGAGGTCAGACTGGGCTCCATAGTGAGTTTGGGATCAGCCAGGCCTACACAATGAGATCCCGTCTCAAAAATAAATAAATAAAAATAAAAGGGCTGAAGACATAGCTTAGAGCAAACGTCCTGGGTTTAATCTCCAGTACCACAAAAAATATATAAAAATCAAATAAATGGATTGGGGAAGAAGTTCAGTGTGAAGACCCTGGGTTCCCACCCCCCCAATACCACAAAAAAAAGAGAGAAGTGAATAGTTTCCCCACCAAAGACATTGGAAAAGAAGACATTGGCCTCACTAGATAAAGAGGCCAACAGCAATAGATTTCTCATTTTATTTGCATGTATACATTATCACCCTAAAGAGCCAGCTTTACTTCATGAATCCAGAGCTTTTCTTATCTACCCAACACTCAAAACCTATAAAGGAGGATGAGACCTTGATGAACAATACTCAGGACTCATGTAACAACCCCACAGTTCACAACAGAGTTCATTTAGCAAAAACAAAGAGGTTGGGAACCAGTGCTCTGAGATATTCTTACCCCTCTGCAAACAATGACACCCAGACCACTGGAGCCTGGGGAAAGTGTACAAATAGGAGAGTACCACACTTTGTGCCCAGAGGGCTGTGGACATAGCTAGCATATCCATGAGGTCCTGAAGTCTGACCACACTGGAGCCTGGCAAGTGCCAGGGACAGAAACAAGGCCATTATCCCATTTCCAGGGGTTCACATGAGACAGCATCAACGCTCCTGCCCATAGGAATTCTCCACATAGGAAATCTGAGTGACTTCAGTGAAGATGCCTTGAGTCACCTACAAGGGATAGGCAGGTCAGTCAGTTCAGCGCCGATACCACCTTGCTGTGAGATGAATACTCCATTCCCCAACCGTCCCGAGCACCAACAATGTCTGAGGAAGACACCGCTAGCCCTGCCATCTTCCTAGTCATGGCCCAGTACCTGATTTTCTCGAGCAGGTGACTCCATAAATGTTGCATCCCAGGTTTCTTCCCTTCAACTGCCTGCATCTCCCTAGAAGCAAATTTTAGACATAAAGATAAATGACATCAACATCTCCAGGTTTTCTGCAAAACCCTTACAATCTACACATCGTTTGATACTTCCCACTTCCCCAGAGTTTGAGCCCAAGGTTGAGTAAGGGAATATAGGTAAACAAAGGAATCTAGGTGAATCTAGGACTAAGGCTTGAGATAAATGACTACAGCTTTTGTAACAGAAGTGTGATCTTCATGAAGCGAGACAAAATTACTTATTTGAGGCAGAGCCTGAGTCAGGTCTAGAGTTTGATTCCTAGCCCAGCTCAGTTGCTTTCACCCTGAGCCGCAGATTTACATACTGTATGGAGAGATCTGCCTTGTTTCCCACTATTACCACTGGCAGCCTGTGAGGAGACAGAAGTTATTATAGGATCATCACTTCCCATTCTCCAGGAACTCAGACGACCATCACTCCCAGGCCCCATGTCCTAGACAAAGCACCATCTATGTGCCAGTCTCCTCTCTAATGTAAACAATTCCATCCATCTGCTCTCCCCCCAAACCCATCTCAAGCCCACACTCTTGTGTCTATCCTTTGGGCCACTTACCAGGCCTTCCCATGACCTTCATGTAGCTTCTGGTACAAACTGTCAATGACTTGGAAACATTAAACATAAGAAAGAAAGCTGTAACTTGAGTTCTGTGAAGTTCTAAGGTCCTCCCAACTTCTCCACTTACAACCTTGGTTACTTACCTATGCGGAGAGGTGACCAAATACACAAGCACATAACCATGGACTCCAATGATTAACGAATAGGGCAGAATGCTGTATTCATCCTGACAAGAAATAGAAACATCAGTACCTAGATCCACAGTACTCAGATGCAAAGTTTGGTGAGATGGCTTCTAGATGACCCAGTGACCCTCTCTGGGGCACTCCCTGCTTCTGTGTCACTTCTTGTGAACAAGTATTTCTGGATCAGCTCCAGTGAACCCTGCACACTGTTAGAAACTAAAATGCCTTTCCTTTAACACTATTTTCCACACGAATCACAGAGGCTACCAGACTTTATCTCCTAGGGCTGAAATACCATATGTGGATGCCCTACCCCATGGGTACCTGCCCCGCTGTGTCTACCAGGTGCAGGTGAAAATCATCTTTGCCAAGAGTCACTCTTGCTGTAAGCTGAAAAGAAAACTTGACTGTGAGATTCCTTATAGGGCCAGTAAAGTGTGCCCTCATACATCCTTCACCCTAGGCCGATGGACAGACATAGTTGGACCAGGTCCTGGGACCTCTCCAAGAAACTGAGAGACATGCTAGATTCTATATTTATGTTATTCTGGACTGAGTACCTTTATAAAATGCTTATTCTAGTCACTCCAGTCTAGGATTACTAGAGAACAGATGAGATTTAAAGACCAAAATAACTAGGGGCTGGAGGAATGGCACAGCAGTTAAAGAAAGCACAAGGCGCTGAGTTCAATTCCCCAGCACCACATAAAACTGGACATGGTGGCACATGCCTGTAATCCCAGCACTCGGGAAGCTGAGGCAGGCAGATAGTCCTGAGTTCAAGGCTAGCCTAGGCTACACCAGTGAGTTCAGGAACAGCCTGGGCTACAGAGTGAGACTCTGTCTCAAAAAAAGAATAAGAAAAAAAAAAGGACTAAATAAATCAGCCCCTTGGCAACAGACAAACTTACAGGGATCTGGGTGAGGCACTCAAGCCCTGCATGTCCCTTCCCCTTCACATTAAAGGACAGAATATTACTCACTGTTCTCCACTGTAGGATCCTAGCCTTCCAAAAATTCGACAAACTGATGTGCGAAAGATGTCTTCCCTTTGAGCAGAGGTGGTTGTATCCCAATCACTCATCCTTTGGACTGTGGCTCAGAATCAAAGGGTGCCCCAAGTCAACACCCCAGTCTGTGAGTGCCGCTAGCAATGCTTTCCTTTAGCCTACATCCACCCTCTTTTCCGGTTGTGGCCGTTTGTTTGCATTCTGCAGCATCGCAGGTAGACTTTCCTGCCGCGTGTTTTCACCACACCCCAGAAGATCCAGGATTCCCTAAAAACAATCCCACCCCGTCCCATGACACCAAGGACTATTTGCCCCACTCACACCATATCCGCGTCTTCAAATCCTGACACCACCGCCGCTGCCAGAGTAACGCTGGGGACCACTCAGATATTCCTGCAGCCAAGTTCACATTAACCCACACGTGCTCCCGCTTGCCGCAGCCCTAGTATCATGTCTTTCTTCCTCTATCTTTCCAAAACTCGCTCTACACACACCTTTTTACTACGCTACCATTCCTCCTTGGGTCGCACTTTCACGGCAGCGCGCCTCGTCCCGTCACAAAGACGCTTTCTTCAAGGCGGAGACTCACCTAAAGAGCGACAACGGAGGATGACCACCGCCTTCCCGTAGCGGAACAGCGGCATGGCACGCACCAGCCGCGAAGGTCGCAGAATTGCGAACTGAGAGAGTCCGAAAAAGAGGCCCGGGTGTAGGTAGGTACGGCAAGAGCGCAACAAAGTCAAGCCGAAGCTGCCGGTGGCAAACTAAAAACCAAAACGAGCGCCGCGCCCGGAGCGGACCACGTGATCACAACACAGCGCTCTAAAGCAAGGGGATTGCTGTGCAACGCCGCTCCGGGCTCCGCCCCCCAGTCGGCTCGTCATTGGTCCATTAGAATTAATAAGGGCGGAGCCGCCGATCGAAGAGAAAGGTGGGTTTCACGTGGAGCTGGAGAACTCGCAGCTGCACATGCGTACACTTAAGCCGGTTCATTCATAAAGAAACAGTAAGGAACCCGGGGTCCTAGAGGTATTTGCGCCTTTGCAGCCTAGTAAGAAGCTACAGCGAGGAATTGCGAATGAAAATACCAGTGTGGCGGGTCTGGAGTTTCTGTTTAGAAGCCTCAAGGCTCCCTTTTGTAAGGTCTCTTGGGATTCCTGGCTAGGAAATACAGGGCCAAAGGTCAGGATATTCCTTCTGCTTCCACCAGCCTCCAACCACAGACCTTTCTTTATCAGGTTTTACAGTCTCTAATTTACCAACGCTAATTTCAGTTCTTGGAAAAATTTCTGGAATGTGTTACCATGTAGCAGGAGGTCTCATCATCATCATCACCATAAGCATTAATGTATTTAACACATATTCATGAGTATATACTAAAAGTTCGTTCCAGATACTGCTCCAGATTGGAAAATAGAGCGATGAACTTGAGAGACAAGATCTCTGCCCTGGGCTATAGGAATAGCTCAGTGGTTAAAGCAGTTACCTAGCAAGCTCAAGGCCCTGAGTTAAGATTCCCCAGCACCATATAAACTGGGCATGGTGGCGCACGCTTGGGAGCCTGAGGCTGAAGGAATGCTGTGTTCTAGGCCAGACTGGGCTACATAGTGAGATCAGGACCAGTCCTCACTATAGAGCAAGACGCTGTCTCAAAATAAATAAATAAATAAATAAATAAAAATAAAAAATAAAAAACCTCTTTTGTCAGGGAACGTAAAATTTGTGAGTTTGAGGCTGTGTCTCACTTTGTAGTCCAGGCTGGTCCTGAACTCACTGTGTAGCCCAGGCCGGCCTTGAACTCACAGCAATCCTCCTGCCCCAGCCTCCCACGTGCTGGGATTCAAGTGTGTGCCGCCACACCCGGCTTATGTGGTGCTGGGGAATTCATATCAGTGCCTTGGCTTGCTGGGCAAGCCCTTTAACTTCTGAGCTATTCCTCCATCCCTAGGAAATGTAAAATTTACTGAGATAAATACGCCTTGTGGCACAAACCCGTAGTTCAGCACTCTGAGAAGCTGAAGCAGTCTAGCCCAGTCTGGACAATATAGTGATTTAATGAGACTGCTTCAAAATCAAAACACAGGGACTGGAGGAATGGCTTAGCTTGCTGAGTTCAATTTCCCATCACCACATAAACTGGGCATAGTGGCACACACCTGTCATCCCGTACTCTGGAGGCTGAGGCGGGAGGAATGCCATGAGTCCAAGGCCAGCCTGAGCTCCACAGTGAGTTCAGGACCATCCTGGGCTACAGAATGAGACTGTGTCTTAAAAAAATAAAAAACATTTGGTAAACCAATCTTAAAAAAAAACTGTATAATTTCTTTCATGTGTGAGTGCACACATGTGCGTACATGTGTATGATACTGAAGATGGATCCAGGCCTTGACACTGGGCTTCATCATCAGCCCATTTTTTAGTTTTGGTTTTGAGAAATGGTCTCACTAAATTGCTAGATTACCCAGGCTGGGCCGAAACTTGAGTTCCTCCTGCCTCATCCTCCCAGAGTGCTGGGATTATGGCCCTGCACCACTGAGCCCAGCAAACCTATACAATTTCAGGACCAAGATATTAGCTTATCAACTAGTTGCTCATGTATAAGTGATAGAGCAAGTGCTTTGCATGGAAGACAATGAGTAAATAATAAATAATGCTTTAAATATAAATCATGGGAGGCTTAGGTAGGAGGGTTGCCATTTGTTTGAGGCCAGCCTGGTCTACATAGTGAGTTCAGGATCAGCCTGGACAACAAACCTGGTCTCAAAAAAACATTTGTACACACACACACACACACACACACACACACACACACACACACACCATATGGTTTTGGAGACAAAGTCTCACTCCATAGTCCAGATGGGTCTTGATCTCACTGTATAGGCCAGGCTGGCCTTGAACTCATGATTGCTGAGATTACTTCTGTGTCCCACCATTCTCAGCTTATATGATGTTGGGGAATTAAACCAAGGGCCTTGAGTAGGCTAGGCAAGTGCTCTAACTAACCACTGAGCTACACTCCTAGCCCATATTTTATTTTGAGACAAGGTATCAGTTAATCACTAAATTGCCCAGGCTAGACTCAAACTTGACATCCTCTTTCTTCAGCCTACATGTTCACCATGCCCAACTATATCAATATTTATTAATTTGGGGGCTTTTTAGATACTAATCTAAGACAACTTTAATTGAAGAAAATTTGTTATTTATTTATCTGGGTTTGGTACTGGGGATTGATCCCAGAGCTTTCAAACTAAATTACATCTGAGTCCATTATTTATTTTTTATTTTGAGACAGGATTCACTAAATTGCCAAATTACTCAAGTTGGGCTCAAACATGCAGTCCTCCTGCTGCAGCTCCGAGTACTGGGATTACAGGCCCGGGTTGGTACAGGAGATTGAACCCAGGGCCTTCACGCTGCATTAAATCACCACCCTCACCCCTCTTTTTTCAGTACTAGGGATTGAATCTCGGACCTTTTCCAGCCATCCCTTTTTTTTTTTTAGACACATATAGTTTAAATAGGATCTTGCTAAATGAGTATAAATTTCCAGCCTCAGCCTTCCACAGTGCTAGAATTACAGGCTTGAGTCACCATGCCCAGCTAAAGCACTTTTCTGGATTTTTTGGTACTGGAATATAAAGCCCACGGCTTTCACACTGAACTATATTCCTAGACTATTTTTTACTTTTGATTTTGAGAGAATGTCTTGCTAAATTGCCAACTTGTCCAGGCTGAACATAAACTTGCAATCTTCCTGCCTCAGTTCTCCAGAGTCCTGGGGTTTCAGGGGTGTGCCATAGGACCTAGATCTCAGCCCATTTTTCTTTATTTAATTATTTGAGACAGGGTCTCACTCCGTAGTGCAGGTTGGTCCTGAATTCACTACCTAGTCCAAGCTGGCCTGGAAAACTTGGCAATCCTCATGCTTCTGCCTCTGAGTGCTGGGATTACAGGTGTACCACGACGGCTGGCGTAGGTGGTGTTGCAGAATTGAATCCAGGGCCTTGCACTTGCTAGGTAAACAGTCTAACTGCTGAGCTACACCCTGGCCCCATTTTTAAAATTTTTTGCTGAGACTGGACTTGAAACTGCAATTCTTCTGTCTTATGCTCCAAGGGCTGGGCTTAGACCTATAACACCAAGTCAGCTAGCATTTTTAGAATGCATAAATGCTTGTATTTTAAAGATCAAAGACAGGGCTGAAGGAATAGCACAGAGTTTAGGGCGCTTGCATAGCAGGGAGAAGGTCCTGGGTTCAATTCCCCAGCACCACATAAATTGGGTGTGGTGGTACACACCAATAATCCCAGCACTCCAGATGCTAAGTCAGGAGGATTACCATGTGTACAAAGCCAGCCTGGGCTCCATGAGTTCAGGACCTGCCTAGACTCAGGTTGAGACTCTGTCTCAATTAAATAAATAAAAATCAAAGACCATACACACAAAAATTCAATGAGATCCCACGTTTTGTTTGTTTTTCATACTATAGACTAACCAGGAAATCATATATATATATATGGAAGTGGAAGAAACCATTCTTTCATTCTCTCTGTGTTAATTTGCCTTTTTTTTTTTTTTTTTTTTTTTTTTTTTTTTTTTTTTTTTTTTTTTTTTTTTTTTTTTTTTTTTTTTTTTTTTTTTTTTGAGACAGGGTCTCGCTCTGCAGTCCAGGCTGGTCCTGAACTCACTACATAGCCCAGGCTGGCCTTGGACTCATGGCAATCTTCCTGTCTCAGGCTCCTGAGTGCTGGAATTACAGGTATGCACTACCATGAGCAGTTTATGTAATGCTGGGGAATTGAACTCAAGGCTTTGAGTTGCTAGGCCACTGAGCTATTCCTCCAGCCTAATTTGCCTTGTTTAACTCTCTCTTTGTGCCTGTGTGTACGTGTACGTGTGTGTGTGTGTGTGTGTGTGTGTGTGTGTGTGTGTGTGTGTGTGTATGTGTGGTACTGGAAATTAAGCTCAGGGCCTTCATACTGTACTACATCCCCAGCCCATTTAACTTTTAATTTTAAGGCAGGGTCTCACTAAGTTGCTAAATTGCCCAGGCTGGGCTCAAATTTGCAATCCTCCTGCCTCAGTCTCCCAGAGTGCTAGGATTACAGGCTTGTGCCACAGGGCCCACTTGCTTTATTTAAATCTCAAAACACCTCCTCTTTTCTAACCTCTTGGAAACATCTTCATGGTAGCCTCTGGCACCTCATACAAAGTGACTTCTTCAAGGTCACACAGCTGGTGAATATGAGCCAAATGGAATATACAAGCCCCATTGTTTTTAACTGTAGAATCATAGTTCAGTAAAAAGTGATCAATTTGAAAGTGACAGCCAACTGGTAAAATGCTTGATCCTCCCCAAGACACTCCCGAGAGTTCCTGGACTTTGGTATGGAATCTTCAAAAGATAAAGGAAATTCAGCTCTCACCCCCCCCCCCCCACACACACACCAGAGAAGCCCCTTCATCTTTAGATAGTTCTAACGGTCACTGAAAGTCAGACAATTCAAAGAATACTCTATCCACATGATTTATGGAAGATCAGAAGAGTGAAAAATAACAAGAGGCCATAAGAGAGACTCTGTCCTCCTCCTTGTGATAGTCCCAAGGTGCTGTGGGCCAGCTGCATTCAGAAAGTGAGTACAGGTTAGATAAGGATGAGTTCTGCAGCATCGATTCTTAAAGATTCTGTAAGAGCCGGGTTCTGTGGCAAAGGCCTGTAATCCCAGCACTCTAAGACACTGAGGCAAGAGGTTCACAAGTTGAAGCCTGAGCAATTTAGTGACTCACTGAGACATGATCTCAAAATCACTGACAAAAATAAAAATTTTTAAAAGGGCTGGAGGAATAGCATAGCAGTTAAAGCACTTGCCTAGCAAGTGCAAGGTCCTGAGTTTGATTCCCCAGCACCACATAAACTGGATGTGGTGGTGCATGCCTGTAATCCCAGCACTTGGGAGGCTAAGGCAAGAGGATTGCTGTGAGTTTGAGGCCAGCATGGGCTACATAGTGAGTTAGGGACTTGCTTGCATTACAGAGAGAGATTCAGTCCCAAAGTAAGCAAGTAAATAAATATTTTTTGAAAATAGGGGCTGGAGGAATGGCACAGTGGTTAAAGAGCTTACCTAGCAAGTGCAAGGCCCTGAGTTTGACTCCCCAGTACCACATAAGCTGGGCAGGGTGTCGCATGCCTGTAATCCCAGCACTTGGGAAGCTGAGGCAGGAAGACTGCCATGAGTCCAAGGCCAGCCTGGACTACATAATGAGTTCAGGACCAACCTGGGCTATAGAACAAGAACCTGTCTCAATATGTGTGTGTGTGTGTGTGTGTGTGTGTGTGTGTGTGTGTGTGTGTGAAAATGGGCTGGGGATATAGCTCAGTATGAAGGTCCTGTGATAAATCCCCTAGTGCCATACACACAAAAATTCAATGAGATCCCATGTTTTGTGTGTTTTTCATACTATAGACTAACCAGGAAATAAGGAAGGGATATGTGTGGAGAATATTTCATCTCAAATGTTGGGTAGAATCCCAGCTGCTGCAGCTGCCAAGGGCTTAGCCAGCTGTTTTCCTGAGCAGCTGCAATGTTCATTCCAGGCCTGACTCTTTTCTCAGCTTTGTCTCAGATTAGGGCCATCAGCTCCAAGCTAAGCCAGGGCTCTGCTCAAGAGAGCATTGTCAAACAAGACAACGGCAGACACAGTCCCCAGGTCCAAAGATTTCTGAATGGACCCTACGTGGGTTTTTTGGTTTGTTTGTTTGTTTTGGTTTTGTTTTTTCAGTTTGGAGGGACTGGTTCTTTATTTCAAAAAGACACTTGTTAATACTGAGTATCGAGATAGTTTCACTATTTTTTTTCCCTCCCAGATGGCCCCAAAGAGACCACAACAAAGGAGAGCACATTTTAAGACAATAAACTTCAGGATGTACACCTAACAGACGTCACAGAAACCTCTCCTAAAAGTGGGGAGTGGGCGGGGAAAGAAACTCCAAAAGAGGAACACACAAGCCGCCCACGGCAGTAGAGGACTTTCCCAGCCACACCAAATGGGGTAGGCCAGTGCTCTCCAAACCCAAGGAAGCAAATATCTCAAAATTATACAACATTTTTAGAATTTTTATACATAGCTATTTAATATTTCTCTAGCACTGACTGATACAAAGCACAACGAGATGGCACTTTTAGAGGCTACAGCTTCAGACCCAGAAAAGGGTGACGAGATGAATTTCACATGGCTAATTTGGAGGCAAAAACATAATTCTCTTTCTTTCCAGAAGGCAGGAGAGCTATTAAATGGTCACCTCACCTTAGTATTAAGCATGATACGATCTATTTGCTGAACAGCTGGAAGGGGGCAAAAACTTGGCCTTGAGGCTGGGGCTGGGGCTCAGGGGAAGAGCACTTGGCTAACATGCACAGGGCTCTTGCTGGGTTCAAACCTTAGCCCCACAAAAAAAAAAAAAAGTGGTCTCAGAGGTCTCACCATTTCATGTGGTCACTTGTGACAGAAAAAACCCAAAAACTAAAAAATAAATGTACAGTTGTCAAAGATACCTTAAAGCTGAAAACCCGAACAGCGCGGTTTTTGTGTTTTGGCAAATTCCTCTGGCAGTCACCCTTCTGCTTTGGCTGGTGCTCCGCACAGAGCAAGGAGGCTTCCACAATGGAACTCGAAATGGGGCTCTGACTGTCTGTAAGGGGGGATTTCTTGGAATGTTTTATAAACCGTGCTCAAATTCCCTAAGGTGTTGTTCCCAAAGGTGCTCAGCCTCCAGGCCAGTTGGAGTCCCTGGGAAAAGGCAGAGGCAGATTGATGAGAAAGACCCAGGGGTGGGGAGTAGAGGAGGGTGTGGAGAGGAGAAAGTGCTTTCCAGGTAAGAATCAGCCCTCAGGTTGCAGGTCACCTTCCGGCAGGGAGAGGAGCAGCAGCAGGGACAGGCCTGGGGAGGAGCGCAACATCTCCTTCAGGTCAAGCAGAGTCTGGTCCAGCGTCCTTTCTTCGTGCACAGAGGCGCTCCTCTTTGGTGCACTTCTGCCTATCTTCCAGATCATCAGTTGTCTGTTCCAATTCGGCTACCGATCTCAGCAAACTCAGCGCGAGTCTCCGCCTCCTTGGGTTTATCAGTAAGGATCTTTCTCTTTTCCTCATACTTGTGTTCTTTTTGTGAGTGCTTTTCATCGGCAGCGCTCAGACACTTCAGGTTCTGGTCCCTCAGTCTGATCTGCTCACCCATCTCTCCGAGACAGGAGTCTGCAAGGTCAGCTCGCGCCTCCCTGTGTTCTAAGTCTCCTTCAAGAGTCACCAACCTCGGAGCCACCTCTTCGCACCTCCTGTCTGCCTTTTCTGCAAGGTGCTTAGCTTCTCTAAGCTGGATTTCCCGGAGCTCCATCTTTTCTTCATCTTTTAGGGTCCGGTTCTCAGTGACCTTCACCCCCTCTCAGCACTTGGGTCTGCCGCTTCAAGCCTCGGTGGTGGTGACCCCGGCCATAGTGCCCACCCAGCTGCTTCCGGTCCCCGCTTCCTCCGCTGGGCATTGCGGCCCTTTCTCACCCCTACTTCCACCTCCTCTGCCCTGAAATACCTGGACCCTGTGTGTTTTGAAGTCAGACAACTATGTTCTTAGATTATGTTCTTCCAAGGAAAGAATGGAGGGACAATTTGGGTTTAGATACATTCTTGCCTTTCCTTTCTTCCCCTCTTCCTCCTTTTTCTCCTTATTCTCTCCCTCTTCTTTGCCTGTTTTTTAAATTTTTATTTATTTATTTATTTATTTATTTATTTATTTATTTATTAGATAGGGTCTTCCTATGTAGCCCAGGCTGGTCCTAAACTCACTGTGTAGCCCAGGCTGGCCTCAAACACATCGCTATCCTCCTGCCTCAGCCTCCTTAGTGCTGAGATTATAGGCACGGGTAACCATGCCCAGTTTATGTGGTGCTGGGGGATTGAACCCAGGGCCTTGTGCTTACTAGGCAAGTGCTTTAACCGCTGAACTACATCCCCAGTCATTGTTCTTTTTTGTTGTTGTTTTGTTTCCTCTGGATATCTTACTATGTAGCCCAGGCTGCTCTCAAGCCCCGAATCCTCCTGTCTCCATCTCCTGAGTGCTGGAATTACAGGCATGCACCATGACAACCAGTTTGGTATCTTTTGTTGCTGTTATTGTTGTTGGGACGGTCTCTTTTCTTAAGGGCATTAATCCTAGAGAATCAAGACTCCATACTCATGACCTCATTTAACCTTAATTACTCCTTTGGAGGTATCTTCTCTAAATACAGCCACACTGAGCCAGACACGGTGGCCCAGGCCTATGAACCCAGCACTCTAAGAGATTCCGGCAGGAGTATCTCAACTTCAAGTCAAGAATGGGCAAGCTAATGACTTATCAAGACCCTGTCTCAAAAAATCAGTTAACCAATCAGTAATAAAAACTAAGAGAAAGGTTGGGTGCCTAAGACTGGTGACACTGTAATCTGTAATCCCAGCTCTCTGGGAGGCTGAGGTAGGAGGATTGATTACAAATCTGAGCTCAGTCTAGGCAATTTAGTAAATCCCTGTCTCAAAATTTAAAAAAAAAAAAATCTTTTTTGAGACAAGATCTTGCTCTGCAGTTCAAGGGTGGTCTTGAACTTACTGTATAGTCCAGGCTGGCCTTGAACACAAGGCAATACTCCTGCCTCAGCCTCCTGACTGCATGTGTTACCATGCCTGGCATATGTGGCGCCTTGAGCTTGCTAAGCAAGCATTTTAACTTCTGAGCTATTATTCCTCCAACCACACACACAAAAAAATGTTAAATGGGCTAGAGACGTAGCTCAGTGTGAAGGCCCTAGGTTTGACTGCCAGTACCATTAAAAAGAAAAAGTGAAAAAAAAAAAATTGAAAGCACATCAAGAGGACTTTATGTTGATCCTATGAAGAAAATGACTAAGAATAAATACAAAGTAAAGACCACATGATTTCATCCATCTGTCAGAGCAGGTTTGTTTGTTTGTTTGCTTTTTCAGACAGGGTCTTCTCTGTAACCTAGGCTGGTTGTGAACTCATTATGTAGGCCGGGCTGACCTTGGACTCACAGTAATCCTCCTGCCTCAGCCTCCCAAGTGCTGGACTTATAGGTATATGCTACCACACCTGGCTTTTGTAGTGCTAGGAAGTTGAACTCAGGGGCTTGCACTTACAAGGCAAGTGCTTTAACTGCTGTACTATTCTATTCCTCCACCTCCCACAGCAGGTTTAATTAATTAATTAATGCATTTATTTATTTTGAGACAGGGTCTCGCTCTGTAGCCCAGTCTGACCCTGAACTCATTTGGGAGCCCAGGCTGGACTCAGATTCACAGCAATCCTCCTGCCTGAGCCTCTCCAATGCTGGAATTACAGGTGTGCACCACCGCACCCAGCTTATGTGGTGCTGGGTAATCGAACTCGGGTACTTAATGCTTGACATAGCGCTTGCTAGGCAAGCATTTTAACTGCTGAGCCACTCCTCCAGCCCCAGGTTTTATTTTTATTTATTTATCGAATTGGTTAGTTAGCTAGTTAGTTATTTTGAAACAGGTTCTTGCTCTGTCATCCAGGCTGGTTCTGAACTTACTGCATAGCCCAGGCTGGCCTGGAACTCAAAGCAATCCTCCTGCCTCAGCCTCCTGAGTGCAGGGATTATAGGCTTTATTTTTATTTTGGTGCTGGGCCAAGGATCCGCTAGAATTTCCAATCTTCCTACTTAGGCTCCCAGAGTGCCAAGATTACAGGAATGTACATCACACCTAGTTAGTTTTATTATTCTTATATTCCTGCTTCATTTCAGTATTTACTGGCTATGATAAACTGGGCGGTGACTTAAAGTTCTTTGCTTCAGTTTTCTCCTCTGTGATACCAGGTCAGAAGGTTGCTGTGAAGACTCTGACAACACTACAAAAATGCTAGGCCATGTATTATGTTCTCACTCAACGTGCGCTACAGAGCTGAGCATGGTGGTGCCTGCCTGTCATCCCAGAACTCAGGAGGCTGAGGCGGGAGGCTTGCTATGAATTTGAGGCCAACCTAGGCTAAGTAAAGAGTTCTGGACCAGCGTGGACAACAGAGGGAGACCCCCCAAAAAAACCCATGAAATACATATTGTTAGACTTCCCAGTCTCCTGCTCTAAACAGGCTGCACACCTTCACCCCAAATTCCAAGTCCTTGCTGGTGACATTCCTTCCTTCCCTTTCTATATCCTCAGCCACCTATAGGAGATCAACACCCTACTGAGGCCCTCCTTTCTCCACAAAGCCTTCTTTGTGCCATTGTGGCACTTATTGTCAGGCTAATTTATTCCCTTTAAGTAACAATGTTGTGGGGCTGGAGGAATGGCTCAGCAGTTAAATGGCTTGCCTTGCAAGCACTAAGTCAAGTGCTAAGTACTGGAGTTCAATTCCTTAGCACCATGTAAAATGGGCATGGTGGCACACTCCTGTAATCCAGCACTCGGGAGGCTGAGACAGAAGGATTGCCTTGAGTCCAAGGCCGGCCTGGGCTATAGAGCAAGACCCTGTCTCAAAAAAAAAAAAAAAAAAGTGACAATGTTGCTTTAGTGGTTAAACACTGTTTATGTCTATTTCTCTTGTGTTTTGTTTCAAGACAGAGTCTGTAGCCCAGGCCGGCCTTGGACTCAGCCATCAGGGCCTTGCCCTTGCAAAGCAAGGCTATAACCGCTATAACGCTATAACCACTGTGCCATTCCTCCAGGCCCTTTGTTTCTCTAGGAAAGTATTTTCTCTATTGTATGTTTTTAAGTGTCTAATTCAGTGCTACACGGTAGATGTTCTATAGATGTTCAGAAAGTCCTACTAGAAGCAAAAAAGGAATTAAAAAGGTCACCAGAGGACTGGAGGAATGGCACAGTGGTTAAAGTACTTTTAAGCACAAGACCTGGGTTTGATTCCCCAGCATCACATAAACCTAGGCAAGGTGGCACACACCTAGAATGCCAGCACTCAGGAGGCTGTGGCAGGATTGCTGTGAGTTCCAGGCCAGCCTGGGCTACATAATGAGTTCAGGACCAGGGATACAGAATGAGACCCTGTCTCAAAAAAAAAATAAATAAATAAAAATAAAAATAAATAAATAAAATAAAATAAAAGTCACCTGAACCTTTAGGTACTGACTCTGATTATCTAGTATAGTGAGATCTTGCCAATGTTATCAAAAAATGCTCTGTAAATTCTCAAAGCAAGATTACTTTAAGTTCAAGCTAGCCTGGGCTACCTAGTGAGTCCAAAACCAGCCTGAACTATAGATTAAGGTCCTGCTTCAAAGAAAGGATTAAATTATAGTTCTAAAACAAACACAAATCTGTCACACTGTGTCTTCTGAAGAAAAGAGTAGTAGCTGGAAGAATAGCACAGCAGTTAGAACACTGGCCTAGCAAGTATTAAGACCCTGAGTTTGATTCCCCAGCACCACGTAAACCATGTGTGATGGTGTATGCCTGTAATCCCAGCACTTGGGAGGCTGAGGCAGAAGGATTGCTGTGAGTTCCAGGCCAGCCCAGTCTATATAGTGAGTTCAGGACCAGCCTGGACTACAGAACAAGACCTTCTCAAAAATAAATAGATAAATAGATAAATGATAGATAGAAAAAAGAAAAAAGTGCAGCTGGAGGAATGGCACAGAGGTTAAAGAGCTTGACTTACAAGTGCAAGACCCTGAGTTTGATTCCCCAGCACCATATAAAGTCGAGCATGGTGGCACATGCCTGTAAACCCAGCATGCAGGAGAATGAGGCAGGAGGGTTGCCGTGAGTCCAAGGCCAGCCTGGGCTACAGAGAGAGAGAGACCCTGTCTCAAAAATAAAAAGTATTATAAATCAAATGATTATAGACACAACTGAACCCACCAAAGGTTTGCATTAACGATGCATTTAGTGAGGTGGTAAGGAGAGAAGCAGACAGCAGAAAACAGCAAAGATAGTGAGAAATGGATGCGAAGAGTGGAACCAGCCTGCTTCAAGTCAGGTGCAATCCTTGTCATCAGTCCTATCAGGAGGCAACACTCAGTTCTATCTGGCTTTTAAACCATGTTCTTTTCCCATGTTTTCAATGAAAAAAGGTGTTGTGGGAGAAGGGGCATAGATCATAGTTAGCTGGTCTAGCACGCACAAGGCCCTGAGTTCAATTCCCAGAACCACTTAAGCTGGCCATGGTGGTAGACACCTGTAATCTCAACACTCAGGAGGCAGAGGCAGGAGGAGTGCCAAGAATTCTAGGCCATCCTGGGCTATATAGTGAGTTCAGGACCAGTCTGTAATGTACAGTGAGAGCCTGTCTCAAAAAAAAAAAAAGGTATCGTGTGGCCAAATAAGAATGTTCCCCTTGTAAATTGATATAACCGCTATGGAAAGCAGTATGGAGGTTTCTCAAAAGACTGGAAATAAATATCCCCTTCGATCCAGCGACAACCCTCCTGGGAATATTTCCAAAAGAGCTCAAAACAACACATAACAGAGATATATGTATACCCATGTTCATAGCAGCACAACTAACAATAGCTAAAATATGGAAGTCACCAAAATACCCATCAACAGACTAATGGATACACAAACTGGTATTTATACACAATGGAATACTATGCATCTAATAAAGTCTGACAGCATGGAGGCTTTTGTAAGCAAATAGAGGAAACTTGAAACCATCTGCTTAGTGAAGTAAATCAGAAGCAGAAGGTGAATTACCGAATGGTCCCTCTGATATGAGAAACCCAGATCCCAGATCACAATTATCTCACAGAAGTCAAAGTGAAAAATAAAGGGAATGGGGGGCAGGGTGGGTTGTGGGAGTGGGTAGGGGGTGGACTGACAGTAAAGAAGGGGAAAGGTCTTGTTATCTTGACTAGATATCGACGTGCACAAAATGCCCCAAACCAATGTAAACCATAAATTTTGCACTTATACATATCAATAAAATGGGGGGGGGGGGGAAAGGAATGTTCCCCTGCCTTGTGGAGATGGTACATTTTCCTGCTTGAGTCATGAAGTGTGCATGTGTGTATGAGATATTGGGTATTGAACCCAGGGCCTGAGCATACCAGGCATATTCTACCACTGATTACCTTACTGCTCCCCTTTTGGGGTACCAGGAATGGACCTCAAGAACTTCACACTATGCTATATTCTCAGCTCATTTTTGGTAGTGTTTTTAGGTAAGAGTCTTGTTAAATTGCTATGTTACCCAGGCTAGACTCGAACCTGCCAATCTTCTGCCTCAGCTTCCCAGAATTTTGGGCTTACAGTGTTTAAAGTACTTGCCTACTAAACACAGGCCCTGGGTTCAATTCCCCCGAGCATCACACAAGCTGGGTGTGGTGGCTGATGCCTGTAATCTGAGCACTTGGGAGGCTGAGGCAGGAGAATTGCTTTGAGTTTAAGGCCAGCCTGGGCTACATAGCGAGTTCAAGACAGGAACAGCCTGGACTACAAAATGAGACCCTGTCTCAAAAACAAAACAAAAATAAGAAAAATAAAATAAGAAATAAGATTTTATTTTCAAACAGTTTTTGCTAGGTCACCCAGGCTGGCCTCGATCACTTGATCCTCCTGCTGTAGCATGTGCCAGCAAGCATGACTAATCATAAATTCTTTCTTGAGACAAGGTCTCAATCTATCATCCAGGCTGGTGCTGAACTCACCATGTACCAGGCTGGTCCTGAACTCACCATGTACCAGGCTGGCCTTGAATTCACGGCAATCCTTCTGCCACAGCCTCCCAAGTGCTGGGATTACAGGCATGTGCCTCCACATCCAGTTTATGTGGTTCTGAGAAATGGAACCTGGGACCTTGCGCTTGGTAGGCAAGCACTCTAACCACTGGGCAATGCTCCCAGTCCCAATATATACTTCTTTAAAGAGAGCTGGAAGGAGCCTCAGGGGTAATAAGAGATGGAAGTGGGGCGAGAGTGATGAGGCTCGGGCTGTAGTTATCCTACCAGAGGTGGCATAAGGAAGATCTATGATGTCTCTTTGCCCCAACTCTCTTCTTGCATAACTTATTATGGGGAAAAAGAGAAAAATGCTGCTGGGAATCATCACCATTATGGCTTTAGGATCAAAAGCCTTATTTTCAGCTGGCTTTTAGGATACATGTGTGCCCTAGGAAGGGTATTAAAACAAGGAGCCCGTGGCTAGAGGAATAGCACAGTGGTAAGAGCACTTGCAAGGCCCTGAGTTTGACTCTCCAGCACCACATAAACTGGGCATGGTGGAGTATACCTGTAATCATAGCACACTGGGAGACAGAGGTAGGAAGATTATAAATTCAAGTCCAGCCTGGGCAACCTAGAGTCTAAGCAAGACTCTGTCCTAAAAATCAGAGAATAAACATGGACTGGGGAAATAGCTCAGTGTGAAGGCCCTTCAGTGCCATGAATGGAAAAAAAAAAAGTAGAAGGGCTGGAGGAATGGCACACTGTTAAAGTGCCTTGCAAGCGCAAGGCCCTGGGCTCCATAGTGAGTTCAGGACCAGCCTGGGCTACAGAGTGAGACCCCGTCTCAAGGAAAAAATAAAGAAAGCAGAAAAGGTCCACAGCTTGGGAACTTTTTTTTTTTTTTGGAGACAACAGGCTCTTGCTCTTTAATACAGGCTGATCCTAGGTTCACTAAGTAGCCCAGGCTGGCCTCGAACACACACGGCAATCCTCCTTCCTCAGCCTCCTGAGTGCTGGGATTACAGACCTGCCACTGTGCCTGACTTGCATACATTTTTGAGAATGGGAAAAGGGAAGATGCAGCAGGCACTTGGTGTGGGCGAGGGCATTTGTGCCAGCGGTAAGCTCAGCACGCTCTGCGTTACCCAGCTCTCTCTTGAGCTCTGTTTGCTTTCACCCCTTTAACTACCAACCTCAAGGCTCACAAGGCTGAGGGATATGTGGGGCACTGTGGCATGAGGAAGTCAAGGCTGCTACAGAAATACTACTACTCTGCCTCCAGCTTCCAGGAGGCATGGAGCCAAACTAGGCCAGAGGGATGCAAGAGGAGCACAGTTTGGAATGACTTTCCCAAAGAAAAGCCAGTGGGCCCCTCAGCAGCTCCTGACACCTGTGGCTCACCCCTGGCAGCTTCCCAAGCCCCACCCATCACCTCTGTGTCCTAGGAGACTTCTTTGTACAGCACACCCCTCTACATATATGCACTTCTTGCTTTTGGTCTGCAAGTGTTTGTAAGCATACGCCTGGAATTCTTCTGATGGCCACCAGGGGGCGGTGTACCACGGGGACCTGGTAGACTGATGCTCAGATTAGGACCAATTCACACAGCGGCAGAACTGCTTGCTACAGGCTGTCTGGGCCCCCGAAAGTCCCAACCGCTCCCAGCTATCCCCCAGATCCCAGGCACGCTCTTCCCAGAGCATTCCAGTTTCCCCCAGCTTCCATTCCTAACTCTAGGGCCTGCCCGCCTGGATTCCAGGGGTCTATTGTGTCGGATCCCTGATCTTCCCCAACACCCAAGTCAGAGAAGCAGAACAAGTGATGATGGAAGAGGGAGAGGAAGAGCCGTGGAGGAAGTCAACAGAAACGACATCAGGGCAGGGCCTGGCGGTACAAGCCTATAATCCCAGCACTGAAGACTGAAGCAGGAGGATCCTCCAGCCTGGGCAGTTTAGCAATTTAGTAGAGACCTTGTCTCGAAATTAAAAAATAAAAATGGGCTGTGGATGTAGCTCAGTGTGAAGGCCCTGGGCTCAAAACCCAGTGCTAAAGGAAAAGAACAGAACCAGGGTGAGGATCAGGAAGGGAGCTCAGATTATAATATTTGTTTCTTTCTTTCTTCCTTCTTTTTCGTGAGACAGGGTCATGCTCTGTAGTCCAGGCTGGTCTTGAACTCAAGGCAATCCTCCTGCCTCTGCCTTCCACGTGCTTGGATTACACCACACCCAGTTTATATGGTGCTAGGAATTGACCCCAGGGCCCTGTGCATGCTAGGTAAGCACTTTAACCATTGAGATATGCCCCTAGCCTCTATGTTCCTTTCTTGGGGAGCTTCATTTTTCCATGGGTTCCAACACAATAGATACCTGGAATTGGGGCCATTCTCCGCAGCCCGTCAGTAAAGAAAGGGTTCAGCCTGTCCTCTCAGTTCCTTTTTTAGGCCATGAGTGTGTGTTGACTGCGAGTTATTAGCCAGGGGTTCCATGGGACATCAGTTGGCCCAAACATTCCAGGAGATAGATACACACACACACACACACACACACACACACACACACACACTATTGCCAGGGTAGGGTGGGACCCAGGCTGATTGGTGTCCTTTAAGGATATGACAGGCTGCTAACAACAGGGACTGAAATATTTTGAGTATCATTACCTATAGGGCCTGAGTCCAAGCTGGAGCCCCCGTAAACAAAGAATGCATAGGCCTTCCTACTACCTGGATAGCCTGGGCCCTCCATCTAGAAGTCAGTACGTACAGTCAAGGACAGAATGCTGGTCATCTTTGAGTAGGAAGGAAATGAGACAACACCCTAACGTGAGGCAGGACTTTGGTTTTTGTTTTGTGGTAGCAAGATACGAACCCAGGGCCTTCACATTCAGCTACATGACCAATCCATTTTTAGGTCTCACTAAATCATTTAATTGCCCAGACTAGTCTTGAACTTGCAGCCCTCCCGCCTCAACCTCCCATAATGCTGGGATTACAGGCCTGCCAGGCCAGAGCACGGCCCTTCAGGTCTCTGTTGCTAATGGGCTGGCCGCCCTTCTGCCTCTCTGAGGGGAGAAGGAGGGTCCCGAAGACCCTGAGAGGAGGGAGTGGGAAGGAGCTGACTGGGGTTTGCCCCTTTCTTTCCCTCTCTGGAGGTGAATCACCCTCCAATGGAGGTGCTTCCAACAACCGCCCCCCCCTCAGGCCTTCCCTGTGTTAGCCCACTTGCAGGGTAATGTAAGACACCAGAGGTCTGGCTGTGTCAGTGTTAACGCTGTGCCCAGCCCTAACGTTGGCAGCTGGGCAAGCAGATCATTATATTACAATTTATAAATAGAAAATAAAATAAAATATTGGGTGGGGCTGAAGCACTAGGGAAGCACAGTATGAACAGTCCTCGCTAACTCGTGCCCACCCCAACCCCACTGCTGAGGATCAGGGGCTGCCTCCCCTCATTGAAAAGTGCCCGTAAACCAAGCAGTTTCCACGCAGCCCCCTTTCCTCCCCTCCCGGCCCACCCTCGCGATCAGATCTCAGCGGCAGGGCTCCGTCGCGGGTTCGGGTCCCTCAGCCCAGCAGCTCCTCGGCCAGGCGGTAGAGGAGCCGGGAGTACCAATGCATGCCGGTGGGCTGGGCCGCGCCGCCGGGCAGCAGCGCCCCCAGCGCGTGCAGCAGGCGCAGCGGGGCGAAGGCGCGGTGCGCCCACTGGTGACTCTCCAGGACCGCGTAGCACGAGGCCAGGACGTCGTTGACCAGCAGGGTCCCGTGCGCGGTGAGCGGCGCGAATACGCCCACAGCTTCCTCCCGGGCCACGCGGGCCACGCGCGCCGGCCGGAGCGCGTCCCCGCCGGGCGCCAGCACGGAGTCCCCAGCGCGTAACCGACGCGCGAACACTGGTGCAAAGTCCCCGGGGGCTGGCGCTGGCCCGCGAGCCGCGAACACCAGGTGCCAGGGCGTGAGCAGCAGTTTGCGCGGCGGCCGCTCTGTTTCCACCGCCACGAACGAGGCCCGACGCTGCAAGTCCCGGTCCAGGAAGAGCAGCACGGGCGTGGGCACCACGCGGCCGGCAGCATCGGCCGCTAGGACCCAGTCCCCTCGGTGCAGCTCCCGCAAGCCCTTCCGCTCGCCGCTCCGCAAGCGCACGGTGGCGTTTCCCGGAAAGCAGCCGCCGGCGCGGACCGCCAGGGAGTTATCTGGAGAGAGCAAAGAAAGACAGGACTGAACCCAGCCCGGCGGCCCCAGGACGTCGGCTCAGACTCCCAAGGATGCAGGGAAGCTCAGCGTAGGTCCCGCCAGTCCCGGGGTGTGCATTTTCTCACGGACGTGGCCTTAAGCTGGGCATTACAATCCGAAAGCCCACTTGGTCATTGCAGCTCGCCTTCCTGGGGGGCCTCTGTGGGCGGACCTTCCCCCCTTCCCCCCCACACCGTACCAGCCTTGACAGACACGTGGATGTGGTTGCGGGACTCGTAGTAGACCCAGTCGAAGCCGGCTTCCACGGCCAGGCGCGCCAGCAGCCCGTACTTATTGCGGTCGCGGTCAGACGTCGTGATGTCCAAAGCCCGGCCTTCATAGTGGAGGGAGTCCTGAGCGTGGTGGCCGTCCTCGTCCCAGCCTTCGGTCACCCGGAGGCGCACCCCGGGCCACATGTTCATCACAGCAATAGCCAGCGCGTTCACCCGCTCTTTACAACGCTGACGGGGACGGGGGAAAGGAGTCAGTGTCCCCAGGACCCGTGCCCTCACTGTGGGCACAAAAGGGCCCGTCGGGAGCCTCAGTTTTTGTTTTGTTTTGTTTTTTGACGTGGTTGGGTCCACCCACTGCCTCCCACCTTTTCGAGCGTCGTGGGGAACTGAGAGTTTGGACAGGGATGGGCGCCGATCTGGGAAGAAGGCTGGAGAGGTGGGGGAGGCGGCGGCGGAGGCAGTAGCCCGTCTGCGCGCCTCACCGGGGGGTCACCTCTGAGGTTAAGAGCTTTCTCCCCGTTTCCACGCCAGCCCCTTACCTCTACTTGCTCTGGGACCTCGGCCCGACCCGAGAGGCCGGAGTTGAAGGCGGCGAGCGCGGCCGGGGAGGGCCTGGCCCCGGAGAGGAGCCCCGCCGCGCCAGGCCCCCCGCCCCGGGCCGGGCCGCCCTCCCTCCGCCTGATTCATCTTTTGTTTCGTCGCCTTCCCTGGCACTGGGCATTGCTTCCTTCCTTCCTTCCTTCCTTCCTTCCTCCTCCTCCTTTCGGCCCCTAGCGTTAACCCCTTCGTAGTCTGGGTGCCCTTCCCCCAGAGGTGCCCAAGAGCGGCTTCGCGAGATCAAGGCCGCTGGAAAAAGAGCTGGGCGGCGGGGGCTGCGCTAAGTACAATGGCTATTCTCCGGGATGACTTAACTAAGCGAGAATCCCGGGCCGAGGCCGGGAACGCGCCGGGAGAAGCGGACTCAGCAGCACCAGCTACAAAGGCGCTTTTCAGCCGCCCGGGCGAGGGGAGAGGAAAGGGCAGAAAGCCGCGCCCCCATCCCGGCTCCGGCCACCGCCCCCTCCCCCAGCGCGGCGCGCTCCCGGCTCCGGCCGCGGCTCGGCCCGCCGCGGAGCCTGCGTCTGCGACGCTGTTCGTGTGGCGGCGCGCAGAGGCGTGGGAGTGGCACCTGAGAACCCGGCGCTGCCCGTGCGCGGATCTGGGGGGCCCCCTGCAGGGAGGGAGTGGAGAGGAGGAACCGGAGCCGCGGCGGGAAGCCTGTGCCCGGGGGAGTAAGGCCGGTTATCTTTGCCGCCCAGTCTGGGAGCCGGAGACCTTGGCGCGCACCACAGCACGAGCACCGCGGGAGGAGCGCGGAGACGACAGACAGCCTCTCTTTCTCCTGCCCCGTCTCAGACTTAGTTTTCTCCTAATTGCCAGGGGGCTGCTTTCGCCCTGCCCCTCCCTCCTTCCTCTACTGGTTCCCACCTCTGCCGCACTGGAGGGACGCGAGAGAGAGAACAGGAGAAATGGTAGCTCCTTCCAACTAACTTGTCGTTTTGTCCCCGATGGAGGCCCTGACCTGCGGGGGCAGCAACTCAGTGCCGAGCCGACTCAATGGAGGCCTTTTGCAGCCAGGGTGTGGGAGATAGGCAGGACTGAGGGGGTTCCCAGGCCTGTCAGAGGCCCCCCTGAAATTGTCCCTTGTTCTTCCTTGTCTGCTGCAGGTGGTATCCAGAGAAAAGGGCCAGGATGTACCACTGCCATGGAGGGAAAAAAGAATGTTCCTTTCCAGTGTTTGGGTAAAGGGAGATTTTAGTGTGGGAACAAGAAGGAATTCTTTCTCTCCTGGACAGGTTTTCCTAACAAAGTAACCTGGAAAACTGTGGCAGTTAATCAGAGGAAATCCGTACTCCTCCCTCTCCCCCCACCGCCCCACTCCATACACAATTAGGTGGTGTAATGGAAAGTGCATAGGACTTAGAATCAGGAGTTCTGAATTCTAGTCCCAGCAATGCCACTAATTAGTTGCCAGACTTTCATTAAATTGCTTTCCTCCTGGGGCCCAGCTCTGAAATGTGAGATGATGGGTGGGGTGAAGCGGAGGAAAGTGGCTTCCAAGTGTCCTTCCAGTGTTGACATTGCCCATCCACCACTGGCCAGAGGTGCTTCTCTTCCAAGGCCGCTTCGCCCTGAAGGGTTCAGCTCCAGTCTGTAGCAGGTGCTGTATAATGGTTAGTGGAATTTAATTCTTTCCTTCTTTTCAAAGGAAAGCCCCTATGCTGGGTGTGGTGGCACACACCTGTAATCCCAGCACTTGGAAACTGAGGCAGGAGGACTGATGTGAGTTCCAGACCAGCCTGGGCTCCATAGTAAGTTCAGGATCAGAGAGACTACAGAGTGAGACCCTGACTCAAAACCAAAATCACACACACACACACACACACACACACACACAGAGAGAGAGAGAGAGAGAGAGAGAGAGAGAGAGAGAGAGAGAGAGAGAGAGGCCCTGAGCTAAACTGAGCTTGGAGGACCCAAATGTCCTTCTGAGTCTCAGGTGGGCCCTGTATTCTCATGGAGGATGGACTTTTACCTCTCAGACTGTCATCTAGAGCCTAGAATAGCCCTGGCCTGGTTCCAAGATGCCTCTCTCAGGATGAAGATAAGTCCTGCACAGTGTCTTCTTCGCAGGCAGATGACTTAGTGACCTGACCTTCGGCCACCCCTTTCACAAGTCCCCTCCACCCGCCTCACTTTGGCCCTTAGAGCTTCTCCAAAGTCAGACCAGGAGCCAGGCTCAGGGTAGAGCCTCCTGTCCGCTGGCCAGCCAGCTCCTGGAGCTCCTGGCCCCGGGCTCACCCCAGCCCTTCCTGCCTGGCTCGGTCGCTGACCCTGGTCCACGCCTCAGCCATTTCCCGTCTCGCCTGCCGCCATCCTCCTTTCCCCGCCCTCGCTGCCTCCGCTTCACTCTCACCGGTCAATCCCTCCTCCGCTTCTCATCCCAGCGTCCCCAGCTGGGACAGGTCCTAACCTCGGTCCAGCGGCAAGTTAGTGGTTGGTTTTCGAAGAGGGTGACAGGGAGGGGTCTTTATGAGTAAGGTCTCGGTAGATGAACCCTAGGGAACACTGAGGAGTTGGCAGTGCCCTGGCGCAGGTGGGGAAGGCCCTCCTTACCTCCGTCATCAGGCGGTCGGCACCACTGTTCTCCTCATCCTTGAAGATGATGTCTGGGTTGTAGTTGGGCACAAGGTCCCGGAAGCGCTCAGAGCCCCTTGTCACCCTCCCCTCAGCTGGCCCGCTGGCGCCCAGGGTCCGCTCTGGCACGCTGGGCACAAACTGCTTGTAGAGCAGCGGCACAAGCTGCTTGCGCACATAGCGGCGCCGGCCGACCGGCCCCCGGCCGGGTCCGCAGCTCTGGGCAGGCAGTGTCAGAAGTGCCAAGCAGCACAGGGGCAACAGGCTGGCCGGCAGCGCCATGGGTGCAGCGGGCTTGGGTAAAAGGGAGCGGGCTCGTTCTCACTACTTCTTCCGTCAATTGGGCATCTCCACAGGACCAGACAGTAGCAGGCAAAGCTGTGTCCTAGCGCTCTCGCGGCTCTGCGCACCTGGCTGTCGCTGGCTCTGCCCACATGCCCCGGGGGCCTGGAACTACTGATGGGCTACCATGGCAGTGGAAGGGGTAGAGGGTGCCAGCCCAGCCTGTCTCCGCGGCCGGTCTCCGGTGCTGCCACAACTCCCAGACTCCGCCCTAAGTGCCCTGGCCCCGCCCCCCGCCCTTACCCGGGACCGTCCCGCCCCCTCCCCCCGGCGCGGGGGATCTAGCGGGTCACTAGGGTTCCGTTTCGCCACTGAAGTGTGTTCCATCCTGGAAACCATGCAGGCACCTGCCTAGGAAATCCTCATAGCTTTACAGTCCTTGGCCCCTCCAATAAGCATCCTTCCACCTCCAGGCCTAAACTTGGAACCAAACCATGCTCTTGAATTGCCTCTCTGCTCTCCCAAAGCCTACACTGGCAGCCCATACTCCGTAGTTATCCAGGAAGCATGGACTCCAATTTCTGCCAAGGCCAGCCAAATCCTTTGGGCACACAACCAGAACCTCCTCTGTGGTCCTCCCCACACCTCCGCCACTTCTGTCTCTGTTCAAACTGGGCAGTAGCCAGGACTGGGAGCCATGGATCCCAGGGGACCATTTTCCCCGAGGAACCTCCTAGCTTTTCACTGGGAACTTCCCCAGAACCAAGACCAGAGCTTGGTACATAAACCTGGTTGGTGCTCTCTGTGCTCTCCGACCCTTGCCAGATAGCAACAGCCACTTCGCTCTTAATGACTAGTTCAGCACTGGAGGCCACTGAAGGGCCACGGGGGCTTAAAGGCGATCACTTCCCTCCACACGTCATCTGGCACCTCTAACTTCCCTGGGGTTCCTGGGAATTCTGCTTGATTGTAGAGCAGTGGCACAAGCCGCTGGACAACTGTCCTGGCTGGGCCTGCTGCTCAAGTCTCTATCAGGTTTTGAAGGTCTTTACTCAACAATTTTTATGATTTATCATAAATCACTTTCTCTAAGAAGCATTCCCTAATGTCCCAATCCTGCCCACCTAATGTTCCCTTGGGAAGCAGCAATTAATCACATGGTGTTAGATTTGGTGCCTTGTAGACAAAGCAGTTAAGTAGTTTTGTCTTTCTGTTTTTGTGGGTTTGAGGCAAGGCCTCACTCTGCAGGCCAGGCTGGTCCTGAACTCACTTCGTAGCCCGGGCTGGCATCAAACACATGGCAATTCTCCTGCCTCAGCCTCCCAAGTGTTAGGATTACAGGCGTGCGCCACCATGCCCAATTTATGTGTTGCTGGGTAATTGAACCTGGGGCCTTGAGCTTGCTAGGCAAAGCAGTTCTTAAGCACAAGCTTTCCTGTAATGTATCTCCAAGACTAAGTGCCTCACCCAAGTAGTGTTCACCAAGTATGTGGCAATTTATTTTTTTGTGTTCATACCCATCCTCCCCTTGCCCAGCTCTAGGACTAGCATTCACAAAACTCTGTATACATTTTTTAAAAACCCTACTTAAAACATTGGACTTCCACTTGTAAGAAAATGATCATGGACTTTGGGGATATGGCTCAGTCATAGACATGCTCAGCAACTGTGTTAAGTTGTGAGTTCAATCCCTGCACCAGCAAACAAAACAAAATTAGAACAAAAGAAGACAAGAAAGTGGCCACAGTGAGGATGACTATGACAGCTATGAGGTGTAGCCAAGAAGCTAAACAATGTGGGCTGAGGGCATAACTCAGTGCTCAGAGCACCTGCCTAGCAGAGGCAAGGCCCTGGGTGTTCCCCAGGACCACATAAAGATCAGCTGGCATGGTGGTGCATGCTTATAATTCTAGCACTTGGGAGGCTGAGGCAGGAAGACTGCTGTGTGTTCAAGGACAGCCTGGTCTATAGAGTGAGTTCAGGACCAGCCTGGACTATAGAGCGAGACCCTGCCTCAAAAAAAAAAAGGACAATATATAATCTCTACAACCTTATATAAAAGCAAATGCTTTCTCCCTACATTCAAAATAGCAATGGGGCTTCAAGGAATGAATAGCCTCTGCCAACATAGGCTCTTCCCTGAGGTAGGACTATAAACCCTTTCCAGTTAGTGGCACCATCTCCCTACCCCGCCTTTTTTGGTCCTGAGGGTTCAGCTCAAGGCCTTTACAATGAGCTCTATTCCCGGATCCTCCTCCTCCTCCTTCTTTCTTTCTTTTTTTAAATCAAGACAGGGTCTCACTAAATTGCCTAGGCTGGGCTTTAACTTGAAATCCTCCTGCCTCACTCTCCTACTGCTGGGATTACAGGCATGTACCACCATGCCCAGCATGGTTCGTCACTTTTTCTTTCTCTCTACCCAATTGCCAAGTTGGGGGGAAGGAAGCTGAAGGTATGGGCATAAAGAGAGGAGATTACCTTATTCCCCTGTCCAATCCTTTCCCCAAATTTCAAGGTACGGAAATAAAGCCATGTACCCATGGAAGAGTAGCAGACAGACAGCTTTGGCAAAGAACAGGGCTCCCCACTGTCCAACTGTGTGCCCTAACACCAGATCGATGTCCTTGAAGGACAATAAAAAATACAGTCAGCAGGGAAGAAAGGACGGTGGCAGGACCCGTTTGCCCCACTTGGTAGAGTCAGGACTGGTACCAGCAAGGCCAATAAAATGGTCACAGAGATAGGCTTTTTTTTTAGAGAGAGAAAGAAAGAAAAAGGGTCTTGCTCTGAGTTCAGGTTGGTCCTGAACTCACTAAGAAGCCCAGGCTGGCCTTGAACACACAGAATCCTCCTACCTCACCCTCCTAACTTCTGGGATCACAGGCATGTACTACCATGCTCAGAGCCCCTCAGTGTACGCAGTACAGGGAAAACAAACTCAGGGCCTTGAGCTTGCTGGGCAAATGATTTAACCACTGAACTATTTCTCCAGCCCCAAGACAGTCTTAAAAAAAAAAAACCCAAAACAAACCCTGGGATCAACTTTATTGCTGATGGGTACAGCCTATTACTCCCTTTGCCCTCAGATCCTCCAGTGGTCCAAAGACCTCGCTCCAGGTCAGGACAGCGCTTAGGCGCCCCTGGGAAGGAAGGCAGGAAGCAAGCAAGACAACCTGCCTCCCAACCTGCCCTCGCCCAGTCCTTCCCACCTTCACCCTACCCTATTGCACATCAAATAATGTAAACATGGCTCTGGGCCTAGCCCAGAATAGCAGTGAGGCAGACTGATGTGTAGACAGATGTGGGACCCAGAGCTAGCCCCAGCCCCCCAGCCCCACCCTGTGCTGAGGCCAGTTGAGCCTGGAAAAGCAGAGGGGTGGTCCCAAATTCTGGCTCAGATTATGCAACAGTGTAGATGGCTCAGCTCCCTCTGCCACCCACCACTCAGTCCCAGTCCTGAGGTTCAAATGCCCTCAGGCCCCGTCTAGACCTAGGCAGCAGAAAGTAGTATCCAGTTTCTCCTTCCCATCCCCAGCAGAAGGTCACTAGTGCTGAGTCTTTCTAGGTGCCCGCGGGAAACTGGAGACAGGCAGCGGCAGTCGGTCCAGCCCTGGAAAAGAACGGGAGATGGGCAGTCAAAGATGGTGCAGCATTGAGTGATGATCCCAGCGCTCAGGCTGAAGCAGGAAGATTGCCATGCGGGCTACACAGTGAGTTCAGGACGAGCCTGGACTACAGAGCAGGACTATATATATATATATATATATATATATATATATATATATATATATGTATGTATGTATGTATGTGTGTGTGTATGTGTATAAAAAAAGTAGGACATAGATCCAATCCCTTGGTGTAAGACAGTCGGGAAGTCAGGACACACAAAGGTGCATAGGATGTCCTACTCTAAGCACAAGGCATGCCCTTTTTCCTGCTGGGATGACTCCGGGTCCCACTCATTCTCACCAAAGGCCTGGATTAGCTCTGCCCGCACAGCCGCAGTGAAGGTCTTCACTAGACAGAGAGTGGTGAGGCCAGCAAAGGCTGCGTTGTAGAGAAACACGATGTAGAAATTGCCCAGCCAGTTGAAGCGCCCAAAGTCACCCAGCAGGTCAAAGCGAGTGAGTCCTGAAACACAAGAGCCAGGATGAGGAGGAGGTCCCCAAGTCCTTCTCCTGCTACCTCCTGGTGGCCACAGAGCCACACTGCAACTGATAGGTTGCCCCTCCTCCGCACGTCTCTCCTAAGTGCCAAGGACAGTTTCTGGGCTGTGGAAGAGTGTTAGCAGCTAGGTTTGCCCCGATTTCACATCTTCTCCTCCAGTTAGGCCCCCTCTGGATGCAGGGGGCCATAGGAATTACCAAGATTGCTACCTGTTCTGGCCTAGAAATCTATAAACTAGTCACCAGGAATTCTTTTCTTTTTTTGAGACAGGGTCTCGATCTGTAGTCCAGGCTGGTCCTGAACTCACTATGGAGCACTTAGGCTGGCCTTGAACTCACGACAGTCCTCCTGCCTCAGCCTCCCAAGTGCTGGGATTACAGGCGTGCGCCACCATGCCCAGTTTATGTGGTGCTGGGGAATCGAACTCAGGTACTTAGCACTTGACTTAGTGCTTGCTAAGCAAGCTTAAACAGCTGAGCCGTTCCTCCAGCCCACCAGGAATTCTTTAGTGCACAAAGCAGACAGGTGGCTAGGAGCTCAGTCTGTGACAGGCTGTTTCAGCTCATATTCCAACTTCAACTCTTAACCAGTTGTGTCGGAGGAAAGTTCCTTGTATCTCTGTGCCTCAGTTTCCTCAACTATAAAATAGAGAAAGCTGGTCCTCATGGTGCAGACCTATAACCCCGGTACTCTGGAAGGCTGAAGCAGGAGGGTTGCAAGTTGAAGCCTGGCCTAGCAATTTAGCAATTTAGTGAGGCCGTCTCAAAAAAAAAAAAAAAAAAAAAAAGAGCCTGATGTACCACAGTGTAAAGGCCCTGGGCCTGATCCCCAGTACTACCAATTAATAAATAGATAAACAGAATTGCTTTACACAATTCTAATACTGAGCCCTTAATAATACTATTTTTAAGCTGGGTGAGATGACACACACCAGCACTTGGGAGACTGAGGTAGGAGGACTGCCGCTGAGCGCAGCATCAGCCTGGGCTACATACGAGAACACATATACTATAGAGCAAGACCCTGATTGAAAAAAAAATACTATTTTAGGGCTGGAGGAATGACACAGCAGTTAAAGCACTTGCCTAACAAGTGCAATGTCCTGAGTTCACTCAGCATTACATAAACTGGGTGTGGTGGCACACGCCTGTAATCCTAGCTCTGGGGAGGCTGAAGCAGGAGGATGTGTGATCTACATAGAAAGTTCAGGAGCAGCCTAGGCTCACAGCAAGACCATGTGTCAAAAAAATACTATTTTAGGGGTCAGAGGTATATCTCAGTGGTTAGAGTGGTTGTCTGCATGCTCAAGGTCCCGAGTTTGTAATCCTAGCATTTGGGCAGCCGAGGCAGGATGACTGCTGTGATTTTGATGTCAGGGGCTATACAGTGAGTTAAGGACCAGTCTGAACTACAGAGTGAGACACTACTTAAAAAAAAAAAAAGGCCTTCCTGGGATCCTATTTGCTAATCTTCTGCCTCAGCCTCTCAAGAGTGCTGGGATTACAGGCCTGCACCACAAAGCTCAGATTCGGGGTTTTTTTTGTTGTTGTTGTTGTTAATTTTTTTCTGAGACTGGATCTTGCTTTGCAGCTCAGGGTGGTCCTGAACTCACTATGGAGCCCAGGCTGGCCTTGGACTCACAGCAATCCTCCTGCCTCAGCCTCCCAAGTGCTGGGATTACAGGCGTGCACCACCATGCCCAGTTTATGTGGTGCTGGGGATTCAAACTCAGGTACTTAGCGCTTGACTTAGTGCTTGCTAGGCAAACATTTTTAACCAATAAGCCACTCCTCTAGGCCCTAATGTTATTTTTATTATTTTCTTTTCTTGTTTTGTTTTGAGACAGTCTCACTCTTTCATCCAGGCCTGTTGGGAACTCACTGGTGTAGCCCAGGCTGACCTTGGACTCAGGACAATCTGCCTGCCTCAGCCTCTGGAGTGCTGGGATTACAGGTGTGCAGCACCACGCCCAGCTTTACATGGTGCTGGGGAATTGAACTCAAGGCCTCGTGCTTGCAAGGCAAGCACTTTAACTGCTGTGCTATTCCTCCAGCCCCTATTTATTTTTGAAATGGTCTCACTCTGTAGTCCAGGTTGGTACTGAGCTCACTGTATAGCCTCGACTGGCCTCAGCATCCTGAGTGCTAGGATTACAGAGGGGTGCACTACCATGCCCAGCTTATGTGATACTGGAGAATTGAACTCAGGTACTTAGTGCTCGCTAGGTAAGCACTCTAACTACTGAGCTATTCCTCCAGCCCCTTCTTTATTATTTTTTGAGAGAGAATCTCACCAAATTGCCCGGGCAGGGCTCAAAACTTGCAATCTGGAGAGCTGGAGGAATGGCGCAGCAGTTAAAGCACTTGTCCAGCAAGCACAAGGCCCTGGATTTGACTCCCCAGAACCATATAAACTGGGTGTGGTGGCACATGCCTGTAATCCTAGCACTTGGAAGGCTGAGGTAGGAGGATTGCCATGAGTCCAAGGCCAGCCTGTGCTCCATAGTGAGTTCAGGACCAGACTGGACTACAGAGCCAGGCCCTGTCCCAAAAAAGAAAGAAAAGAAAGGAAGAAAGAAGCTAACTTACAATCTTTGTCTGGAGGAACACCACAACATAGTGTTGTGTAGTGTTTATGTACCAAGCAGAAAGCCCTGAGTTTAATTCCCCAGCAGCACATACACTGGGCATGATGGCGAACACCTACAATCCCAGCACTTGGGAAGCTGAGGCAGGAGGATTGCCAGTGGGTTCAGGGCCAACCAGGGATATGTTTTAAGTTCAGTGCCAGCCTGGACTACAGAGTGAGACCCTGTCTCAAAAAAAGAAAAAGGAAAAACCATGCAATCCTCCTGCTTTAGATTCCAAGAATTTGGGATTATAGGAGTGTGCAACCATACCCAGTTGAGTATCTTTTATTTTTAGATGAAGGTGGGTTCTAAAACCTGCGAGCAAAAATGACCCACCTCCCTACGAGCTGGGAATACAAACGTGTGCCGCCACACACAGCTTGGGGTATTCTGGATTCAAAATTGTTTTTTTGATTAGGGATGCCTAATTATAAAGGCAATGCAAATATCCCAAATCCAAAAAATTCAAAATTTGAAACACTTCTGGTTGCAAGTGCTTCAGGTTATAGATATTTGGCTTATATAGACTTAAGAACTGGGCTGGTTAAATAAAGCATTTCCCTACTAAACTCAAGACCCTGAGTTTGATTCCCCAGCACCACATAAAACTGGGCGTGGTAGTGCACGCCTAAATTCCAGCACTGAAAATAAATATATGAATAAACTTAAGAACTAAATCCAGCTCAGTGAAATACCAAATCCTTATCTTACAGTGGGATTAATACCCCTGCAGATTCTATATTACACTGAGGTGAAACAGGTCAAACAGTTACAAATTTTTTTTTGACACAGGGTCTTGACTGTAGTCTAGGTTGGTCCTGAATCTACTGTGTGGCCCAAGCTAGCCTTGAACACATACATAGCAATCCTCCCACCTCAGCCTCCCAAGTGCTGGGATTACAGGCACATGCTACTATGCATGATTTCTGTGATGCTAGGAAATCAAATCCAGTGCTTTGGTTTCCCAGGCAAGCACTCTAACTGCTGAGATATGCTCCCAGCCCTAATAGTTACACTTTCAAACTATGTGTGCATGTGGTACTGGGGATCGAGCCCAGGGACTCCGCACTGAGCTACATTCCCAGCCCATGTTACAGTTCTGATACTGAGAGAAGGCTCTTGCAAAATCATGTTGCCCAGGCAGGGCTGGAACTTATGATCCTCCTGCCTCAGCCCTCCAGAGTGCTGAGATTACAGGCCTATGCCACCCAGCCCAGCTTTGAGCTTTTTTTGAGACACAGTCTCGTTAGTAATCTAGGCTGGTCTGAACTCACTATATAACCCATGCTGGCCTCAAACTCATGGCAATCCTCCTACCTCAGTCTCCCAAGTGCTAGGATTACAGGTGTGTGCCACCACCACTGGCTTACATAGTACCGGGGAATGGAACCCAGGGCCTTGAGTTTGCTAGGCAAGTGCTTTAACTACTGAGCTACAACCCCAGCCCCAACTTTGAACCTTCTTTTTTAATGAAGTAATTCTTTTTTTTTTTCTTTGACACAGGGTTTCACTGTATAGTGCAGGCTGGTCCTGTACTCACTAGATGCCCAGGATGGCCTGAAGCTCATGGCAATCCCCTTATCTCAGCCTTCTGAGTTCTGGGATTACAGGTGTGCACCGCCGCACCCAGCTAATTTTTATATGATGATGGGGATCAAACCTAGGGTCTTGAGATAGGCAAGTTCTCCAACCACTGAGCTATGTCCCCTGCTCCTACCAAGTAATTCTAGCCTGACTCTCTAAAGGAAGCAAAAAGACCTGAGGGCATTATTTTTGACATTGCAGTGTATGGAGAAAACACTGGCCTACGGTCCAGGAAACAAGCATTCCAGCACGATGTGACCTCACTTCAATTAGCTGTATAGCTTAGGGTCAGTTAATTAGCATCTCTCTTAGTTCCTTATTTTTCAAATGAGAACTTTTTTCTTTTTTCTTTTGGTACTGCCAGGGATTAACCCAGGGTTTCAACCCAGGGTCTCATGTATGTATGCAAATGAGAATGTTCATCAAAAGACCCACCCAAAGGGAAGACTTGGGAGAAACTATGTGCCTCCATAAAAAAATGGAAGTAAGTGAAGGGAGATGTGGCAAGTGTAAAAGGGACATGAAGTTTAGCACAGGTAGCTCAGAGCCTCAGTTTCCTCATCTGTATGATAGGGCATCTCTGCACAAGGTTGCTGTGGGAATTAAAGTGTATACACTATATATGGCATGTGGAGCAGCAGCAGGAGCTCCAAAGAGCCAAAGGCCTTACCTGTTTTTGCTACTTACCCAGGGTTCGAGAGAAGACGGGAAGTGCTGAGCTTAGGACCAGAAGACAGACACAGTTCCCAATGATCTGGGTGGGAGGAGGAAGAGAGGAAGTAGCAGAGCTGCGGACCCTAGTCCTCCCAGGGGGCTCCCCTCCTCCCTCCCAGCTAGCTACCTGGGTCAGTGCCGTGTCATGCCACCTGGGCAGCAGGCTCCGGAAGAGTGGAGAACTGTAGAAGCCCACAACGGAGGACACCATCAGGTAACTGCGACTGGTTAGGGAAGAGCTGGCGAACGACTCCTCAAAGAAAGCGGACCCCTCCCACCCCCTCTCACAACCAAGTCTTCTCCTCCTCTCAAAGCTCAAGGCTGGCGTGCTCATGCCCCTTCCCCTCTTGCTCTCCCCCAGGCCCCAGACGGTCCCGGGGAGCTCTGTCCGAGCCTCAGGCGACAGGTGTGGCAAGCAGAGGCCACGGGGGGTTTCCAAAGGATACAAGATGAGTATAACCTGGATGATGGCACCAAAGGAGCCCAGCTTGGAGAAGGAGACCTGGCCCAGGGAGGCGCCCTGCAGGGGGAAGGGTATCACTGAGGCACACTGCTCACCCCAGCATCACCCAGCCTCCCTCATCCTCAGCTTCCACCCCCACAACCCAGCCTCTCTTGGGTCCTTTCCAAAAGACAAGTGGGGAAGCATCACGGTACCTGCATGCCCCGTGGCATGGCAGCCTCGTCGATGAGCAGCTCCAGGATGTGAATGGCCACAATCAGCACAGAAAGGCCCTGTGCAAGGCAAGGGCAGAGGCTCTCATCTTTGCCCAGCCCACAGCTGTACCAAGGTTCAATATTAAGAGCAGACAGGGCTAAGGATGTAGCTCAGTGGTACAGCGCTTGCCTGGCATGCGGAAGGCCCTGCATTCAAACCCGGTTCCAAAACAAAACTAAAGACCACAACAAAAACCAAAAAAAGAGCAGACATTCTAGTCAACATTTTCCATTTTTCTTTTTCTTTTTTTGAAGAGAGGATCTCACTCTGTAGCCAGGCTGGTCCTGAACTCACTATGGAACCCAGGCTGGCCTTGGACTCAGAGCAATTCTTCTGCCTCAGGCTCACAGTGCTGGGATTACAGGCCTGTGCCACCACACCCAGCTTTATGTGGTGCTGGGGAATTGAGCTCAGGAACTTGTACTTAGCACTTAGTACTTGCTAGGCAAGCACTTTAACCGCTAAACCATTCCTCCATCCCCAACATTTTCCGTTTCTAAGGCTACAAGTAGTTCTGCTTCCAAATAGTTGGAAGTTCTGCTTCCAACTCCTCATGGATCATAGCAAAAATATACCTTTGAGGATTTTTTTAAAGCTGGTCCTGGTAGTACAGGCCTGTAATGCCAGCACTCAGAAAGGCAGAGACAGGAGGATCCTAAGTGCTAGCATGATAGGCAAGTGCTCTAACATGTCCCCTGCTCCTACCAAGTAATTCTAGACCAGATCTCTAAAGGCAGCAAAAGGACCTGAGGGTATTATCTTTGACACCACAGTGTCTCTACTGACTGTAAGACCTACTCAGAAGTTGAGTACATAGCAAGCGGGACAGCAATTGGATTTCAGACCTTCTTCTCATTTCAGGCAAGTTACTTCTCTGTTTTTTCATTTTCAAAATGGGGGTTGATATGCTCAGCAGAGGAAAAAACACAAAGTAGGAACTCAGTGAGAGGCAACTACTATTGCTGATAACCAGGTCCCTGGATCTCTGTCCTTCCTGAGAAGGCCTGAAGAACTCAAGGGCCCACTGTTGATCCCTCGGATGCCAGTATACCCACCGTCAGCACCAGCAAGCACAGCATGGCCAGAGGGTAGCCCAGGTTCCGCTGCCAGGCCGAAGCCTTCTGCCGCTTCTCTGTGCAGAGACAGGAGGCTGTGAGCAGGAATCTAGAACAAGAGCTACTCTCCCTGGGAAACCCAGGTAGCTCAAGCCCGACCAACCCACATACCCAGCAGGACCCTCTGTGCCTGCAGAGCCAGGACCTGTCTGTGCAGCAACTCCATGTCCAAGGGCAGCCAGCAGGAGGTGGGGTCTGAGGGAGAGCAGACAGTGCTGCAGCTCTGGCCTTGCACCCGGGCCGAGGCCAGGTCCCCTCCCCCCGTTGGGAAGAGAACCGCAACTCACTGCAGATCCGCCGGCTCAGAGCAGCCTCTTCAAAGGCTGAACAGTACAGCTGTTCTTCCAGGTCTTCCAGCAGCTGGGAATGGGGATAAGGAGGGACTGTGAGGGACACCAAGATCCGAGGGCTCCTCAGAACCCAGCCCAGCTCCAGCGCCTGGGCTTGCTCACACCGTCCTTTGCCACCTTGTGGTCATCAGTTCTGTCCAGTCCCTCCCGGATGTCTTGTGTTCTATTTCGCATGTCTGGTGACCAGTTCCAAATGATACAAGTCAAGGACACAGAAGCCAATGAACACTAAGACCCTTTGCAAATATAGGATGGTTTCAGCATTTGGCCTAGCACACCCTGAGGACAAAGGGCAAGGGGCACAACATACCCGGGGCTTGACCAGCAGCTTGCCAGTGACTGAGAACATGCGGGCGAGACCCAGTGGGGTACACACTGTGGAGACAAGAGCCGGTGGTGCTCAGGCCCTTCCCCTGCTCTCCGTGACGCGCCCCCCCCCCCAATCCTTTCTCCTTTCACCCTTCTGGTTGCTCTGGCTGAAGGACCCTACCACTACCATCCCTCACACTCCTCCAGACTTTGTAAACTCACCCAAGAGCAGCAGGACCCCGAAGAAGGAGATGCAGGAGTAGAGATAGGGGAGGTAGTATTCCCACAGGTCTGAAAGTAAAGAAGGCATGTCAGCTCATCTCCCTCCTGCTTACTAGTGGCGGACACACCTGGCTCTAGACAAGGACACAGCACAAAACCTAATGGGCTAGGTAAGTAGCGCCACTGAGGAAAGCTGACCCAGTGTTAGCAGAAGAGGCGGGGTGGGGACTACAGTGAACTGAAGATCCTAAGCCCCATCTAAACAGCATAACTGCTATCTGGCCCCAGTTCAAAGGAACCAATAAAGCCAGATTTTCTCCCTTATACGGCAAGGTGAGATATTTGGATATTAACCTAAAACTTCTAAGCTTAAAAATGGTAGCAACTGTTTGTTTGCTGTTGTTGTTGTTTATTGCACAGGCTCAATAGTATGTTTCTTTTTCTTTCTATGGCAAAAGATCAGGGGCACTACATGCATCACTCATGCACCACTGAGCTACATACTCCCTTTTTTGGCTCACTGCAGACTAAAACTGCAGTTTTTGCACTGAGATCACCAAGCAGGGCATCCTGCCTCAGCCTCCCAGAGTACTGGGATTATGAGTGTGCTACTACACTCAGCTGCCGGCCTTTTTATTTAGAGACACTGTTCCACTAAATTATTCAGGCTGGCCTCAAACTTGTGATCGTCCTGTCTCAGCCTCCCAAGTACCTGGGATCACTGTTATATGCCACTACGTCTAGCTTCAGGGAATATTTCTGTAGGATGAATGTGGCCAGAAGTCTATCAGTTTAAAACTTCAAACAAAGGAAGAGGGAGCTATTCTGTTTTCACTTTGATGGGACACAATTGTTCCAAGGCTTAAGACACTGGCCAACTGAAGGACCACTGAGCCCAGAGAGGGGAAGGCAGGCGGGCCTCTCACCATAGAGTGACTCCCTGCTGGCCTTGTTGCCATCCACAATGGCTGATGCAACCCACACCATGCCCAGTACCAGGAGCGTGAGGAGCACCAGCATCACCACAGTCTCATAGACCCGGCCCAGGACGCCCTACAAAGAAGGTAAAAGCTGTTTGGTTGTTGGGCCTGGTTACACACCAATGGGTATTCCCCTCTTTCTTGGCTTAGGGGCTCAGCCTTCCTACCCCCCAGTCCAGGGTCACCCCACATCCTGAGTATTCTTCACTTTAAGCCCCTCCCTAGACCTGTTCCTTATCCTCCTCTGCCTGGAGCGGATGGTCCCCGAGGTCTACCTCACACAAGCTCACTGCCCTCTGGTTTCTGGCTCAGTTTTCTCAACAGATGGATCAGCAGAGTGGCAAGTGGATAGGAGAAAAGTCAGGAACCTTTCCTTGGATTCCTCTTACCTTCAGCACTATATTTTGAAGATACTGTGACATGCAGACGCAAACTCCTCTGCTGGGTGGGCTTACCATCCCAGCTTCAACTGGCAGTGGATTCCAGAAGCTACTCCTTCCGTTGGTTGGTGCTTTTTATTCCCCCGCGAACACTGAGGGCTCAGCCCAGGGCCATCCCGCTGAGACACCCCCAGGCCACTCTCATTTTTCATTTTGAGAGAGATTCTTGCTTTATTCTCTCCCTTTGCCTAAATGGGCATGGGGTGGTAATGACTTCAAACTCTTTGCTGGGTCCCTTAACTCTGACTAAATCTCTGCAAATCATTTCTTCATTAAAATCTCTTCTGTCAACCCAGCTGAACAGAGTTCTGTTACCTGCTTGGATAGCCTGATGTATCCCCTACTCACCTTTCGGGAGCCAGCAAAGCCCTCCGACTCAGTGAAGAAGTATGCAAAGGGCATGAGGAAGATGAGGGACAGGTTGGAGAAGAGAAAAACAAGGTTCCAGAGGCCTACAACCAAAAAGAAAAAAACCAGAGATGGTCAATAAAGGGGGGCCACCACAGTGGACTGGCCTCATGGCAGAGGAGGGCCCGGGGAAAGGGGCCTATTTGACTGATTAGCCCAAGGCTGCCTGTGTCTGCCCACCCAGGCTGCAGCTGAAGCTACGCACCATGGATGAGTGAGCCGTTGAGCCACTGGATGTAGTAGTTTCGTGGCAATGAGAGCAGCACCTCGTTGCTGATGATGGAGAAGGGCAGGAGCAGGACAGCACCAAGGGCCACGGCCAGGGTAAAGGTGCACAGTTCAAGCCTGGGCAGAGAAAGGGATAGTGCCCTTGCTCAGCTCAGCATTCCTTACCCTGCACAAGAAGCCCCAGTTGTCCCCAACAGCACCTGTGACTCCTAGAATCAGCTACAGAGATTTACAGGCCCAAGGTGGGAGCTGTCCAGCTGGGCTTTAGCCCCGTCACTCCGCCCTCACCCTTTACCTCTGGAGGCCTTGGTACATGGGAACAGCATGACCACAGGCATTCATGGGTACCCAGTCACTTGCTGTGTCATCTGCACAGGCTATCTCTAAGAATGTGGCCCTCTCATACATGCCTGTAGCATACGCCAGGCAGGATGCCAAAGCTAAAGCACGTGGCTTCTCTTGTCTCTTAGGGATGTGGATTTCTGAGCCCTGAATTAAAGCATGGTCATTCTATATGGCTATGCCCTGCGAAGAGGCATAAATGTTAAAAAAATAATTTAAAAAGGATAAGGGAGCTACAACCCAACTTCACAGATGAGGCCTCTCCCTGTGCTCCTTCAGCTGGAAAGCGCTACTCCTATCTAGTCAGTCAAGGGGTGGGGCTGCCTTCTAATCTGAAGATCCCAGTGGAGGCATCTCTGTTATTTTGCTTTGTATATATCAGTAAATAAGGGCCTGAGAACATATCCCAGTGCTTAGAGTGCTTGCCTAGCAAGCACAAGGCCCTGGGTTCAATTCCCCAGCACCACATGAACAAGGTATGGTGATACAAGCCTATAATCTATGCACTCGCGAGTTTGAAGCAGGAGGACTTCCCTGTGTTTAAGGCCAGTCTGGGCTACAGGGTGAGCTCAGTACCATCCTGGACTGAAGGTCACACAGGCCTATAATCCTAGCACTCTTCTGGGAGGCTGAGGCAGAGGGACTGCAAATCAATTTAGGCAAGAAAATATAGCAACTCAGTCAGATTCTCTTAAAATCAAAACTAAAAATTGGCCTGGGGATATAGCTCAGTATGAAGACCCTGGCCTTGATCCCCAGTACATACAAACAAACATACACATAAACACACGCACACACAAAGCAGTGTGAAATGAGGGCCTTCCTCTCAGTATCAAGCATTATCTCTTCTCAGGGGTTTCCATCTTTCTCACACCCTGTCCTGCTCTGTTTTTTTTGTTTTGTTTTGTAAGACCAAGTTTTGCTGGTCCAGGCTGGTTCTGAACTCACTATATAGCCCAGGTTGGCCCTGCCTTGGCCTCCCAAGTGCTAGGGTAACAGGCATGCACAACCACACCAGTTATTATGTGGTGCTGGGGGGAGGTGGGGTTTGAACCCAGGGTCTTGTGCTTCGAGGCAAATGCTCCCATCTCCGAGCTAAGTCCCCAGCCCCCTGCCCTATTTTCTGTGGCCTGCTCCCTCACTCCTTTCTACATGCACTAGCTGCTGGAAGGTGAAGCCAAGCTAGAGCCACTTCCGGTGACTCAAGCTGTAGATGCAGTTCCTGGCTTTGAGGCTTCCAGAAGCTCCTAGCCTAACCAGGGAGACAGGAATAGCCACTTTTCAGAGCGTCCCGAAGGTAAAATAAAGCCGGAAGAAGCCAAAAATGGGGTGGAAGCAGTTCTCTCCACCAGGCGACACCCCATTTTCCCATCTGCTCTAGGGGCCTACCTAGGTCCCAGCTCTGAAAGGCCACGTGTTAGGTGCTGGGGCAGAGACACTTACGCAATTTTGTTGACTATGGCATCTTCATCATCCACTGCAAGAGACAAAGACATAGGAAGAGGCAGCACATGACTGGGCAGCTGCTCTGGGAGCCAAGGGGTTGCAGTGCGTCCCCAAAGGAGGCTCCAGGAGACCCCATGCTGCACCCACAACCTCTTCTCCAGCCGAGGTGGCAGCTGAAAGATCCCTGGTTCCAGGAGGAAAGAAGAGGCCAGACCTTCTCCCACTTCCCTCCCTCTTCCCCACAGTCTCTTCTTTGTAAACTCAAGACATAATAAACAACCGGTCTGTGAGGTTTGCTATCTCAGTGGCCAGGTGAGAAGAGAGGTGAGGAGAAGAGAGGTGAGGGGATGAGGAGAGGACAGTCACAGAGAAAGCCCCCAGGAATTGAGCGGGCTGGGTCTACTGATTGGAGCAAGTGTGTCCCTCTCTTCGAGAAACACACAACACCTATAAAATGTGAGCACATCAAGACTTTCCATAAAGAGAAAGGCTACTGGGCTGGAGGAATAGCTCAGCAGTTAAAGTGCTTGCTTAAAAAAAAAAAAAAGTGCTTGCTTAGCAAGCTCAAGGTCCTGAGTTTGATTCCCCAGGACCCCATAAAGTTGGGTGTGATGGTGTACACCTGTAATCCCAGCACATGGGAGGTTGAAGCAGGAGGATTGCCCTGAGTTAGAGGCCAACCTGTACTGCAGAGCAAGACCCTGTCTCAAAAAAAGAAAAAGAAAGACTACCATCACCAAATCCTGGGGTCCCATTGGTCAGGGAGGTCTCCAGTCCCAGGTGTGGGGATCCTAGGGTGGATTACACAGAGCAAGTGTCTGTGAGGACATCTTCCCCAAAGCTGCCCTCCTCTGGTCCATACAATCACAAAGGACACTTCTGCCCACTTTATACAATGAAACTGATGATTAAAAAAGCCACGGGATGTGCCCAGAAGTTTGCAGATGCTCCATCTAAACTTCCCACTTTACCACCCTGGCCCTGACTGTGGAGAAAAGGAGGCTGAAGAGGCAAAGGCTACAGAATAGCCCAGAACAATCTCTCCTTTCCCAGCAGGCACTACCACCAGGTCCCCTGAGGCTGGCTCCATGACAACAGGAACCCTGGCAGAAGGGAGGGAGGTACACGTACCTGTGGTGAACTCTGCAGGCCTCTTGAAGCGCGTCAGGAAGATGTGGCAGAGGATGTAGAGTGTAGCAAACAGAAGTATTGAGATCTGTGGCAGAGAGTGAACTTGGATGAGGTCTAATCTTCAGCACATCCCACAGTCCCAAGGGTCTCCCTTAATTCTATAGTGTCGATTCCCTCAAAACAAGGCTCCAGGGGCTAGAGGAAGGACACAGGTGTTAAAATGCTTACCTAGGGATAGAGGAATAGCACAGCGGTTAAAGCGCTTGCCTAGCAGGCACAAGGCCCTGGGTTTAATTCTCCAGCACCACATAAACTGGATGTGGTAGCACATACCTATAACTCCAGCACTTGGGAGGCTGAGTAAGGAGGATTGCCAAGAGTTTGAGGCCAGTGTGGGCTACACAGTGAGCTCAGGACCAGCCTAGACTACAGAGGGAGACCCTGGCTCAAAAACAAACAAAAAAGCTCAAATGCAAGGCCCTGGATTCATCCCCCCAGCACCGCATAAACTGGGGATGGTGGCACATGACTATAATCCTAGCACTTGGGAGGGGAAGGCTAGGGGCAGGAGCCTGGACTACATAGTGAGACCCTGTCTCAAAACAAACAAAATAACAAACAAAATAACAACAACAAAATGCGGCTGGAGGATAAGTCAGTGGTTAAAGCACTTGCCTAGTAAGCGCTAAGTCAAGTGCTAAGTACCCGAGTTTACCAAGTTTGATTCCCCAGCACATATAAACCAGTTATGGTGGCACAGGCCTGCAATCCCAGCACTCAGGAGGCTGAGGCCTTGGCCATGAGTCCAAGGCCAGCCTGGGTTCCATAGTGAGTTCAGGACCAGCCTGGGCTAGAGACACTGTCTCAAAAAAAAAAAAGGAGTTTTATCTTTCTCACTGTTAATTTCTTCTAGTCAAGGCCTCAGGGAACTTGAGAATGAATCAGACGGGCAGGGGGTTAGATGGGGGTGGGGGGGTGTGGTCCCTGACACCTAGGCACAGCATCGTGCCCAGCTGTACAAAGAATTCATTGGGAGAAAATAGCTCCAGCTCAACTCTTATTAGTAAACAGGAAACTTCCAGAGATGCACATACACATACACACCTAACACAGGCCAGAAAACCAGAGGGAAGGTACTTTTGAGCATACTACTTAAAAGGGAAAGAGGTCTGAGGAGAGAAAATGTCTGTCGGGTCCCAGCACCCTTACTCAATGCTAGCATTTGTTCTGAGCCGTGCTCGAGGAGAATACCCAGAAATTATGTTTCCAAACTAATTTGGAATTTCTACTTTCTTCCTGTATTCAGGGACCTCAAAAATTAGCTCTGATAAACCAGAGCTTCATTTAGTCCTCATTTAATCTAAAAAATAGACTTTAATTAGAGTCAACATGTAAGTCATGGTGGCATATGCCTGTAAGCACTCAGGAAGCTGAGGCAGGAGAATTGCTATGAGTTCAAGGCCAGGCTGGGCAACACAGTGAGTTCAAGACCAGCTTGGACTACAGAGTGAAAAACTATCTCAAAAACAAATCAAAAACCTAGATGTTGATCTTATAAGGTTTTTAGAGCTGTCATTAGCCACTTTAGTGAGCAGTCTACCCTGGGCTCAACCTCAAGTGACATCCAACTCTAGAACTAGTTCTCTGGGGATCTATCCCATAATCATGAATGGTGGATTTTCAACTGGCAATCACAGCAGGACTTGGCCAGGTTAAACTCAGTACATGTACCACATCTCCGCCCTATCTCAAATCAGCCACTACTGCCTGGAGAAGATTCTAGTCAGCCTGATTCCACAATCAAGGTCAGAGAACTCTTCCCATGAGGCTTATACACTGCCACCACATCTCTACGGATCTCTGAAAAGTTCAAGCACATTTTCAGAGTACTTAACACCAACTTCAAAGGGCAGCTGAAAATGGCCTTTGCCATCACTGCCACTAAGGGGGTGGGTTGAAGAGATGCTCATGTGGTACTGGGGAAGGCAAACAGGGATCTCTTCAAGAGGGCTGGAGAATAAGGATGAGGTGGAGTGCGCAGTCACTATTAGGCAGAATCCACGTCTGTACAAGATCCCAGACTGGTTCTTGAACAGACAAAAGGATGTAAATGATGGAAAACATAGCCAAGTTCTGGCCAACCGTCTGGACCAAAAGCTCCATGAAGCCTGGGAAAGAATGAAGATTAGGTCCCACAGAGGGCTATGCCACTTCTAGAGCCTTTTCACCTGAGGCCAGCAAATCAGCATGCTATCTACGGTGGCTGTAAGGTACTGTGGGTGTGTCTAAGAAGAAAGGTATCTACAGGCCTTTTCTGTTTAAAAAAAAATAGTTCACGTAACCTCCCCAAAAGAGGCCAGGAGCCTTTTTTTGAGACAAGGTCTTACTCTGTAGCCCAGGCTGGTCCTGAACTCACAGTGGAGCCCAGGCTGGCCTTGGACTTAGAGCAATCCTCCTGTCTCAGTCTCCCAAGGGCTGGGATCACAGGCATGTGCCACCACACCCGGCTTATGTGGTGCTGGGGAATTGAACTCAGGTACTTGGCATTCCATTTGATAGGCAAGTGCTTAACTGCTGAGCCACTCCTCCAGCCCCAAGAAGGCAGGAGTCTTAAGAAAAGATGTCACTGGCTGGGTGTGGTTGAATAAACCAGCATTAAGGGGGCTGGGGGAAGGGGAAGAACCAAGTGTAAGGTCTTCCTGGGATACAGAGCAAGACTTTCAAAAGAAATAAAGCTGTGTGTTGTGGCCCACACCAACAATCTCTGCACAACGGGAGGCTGAGGAATGCAAATCCTAGTCTCAACAAATTAGTGATTTCGAAAACCCTGTCTCAGAATTAAAAAAAGGAGCTGTTGGTAGTGGGAGGTAGGGATGGGTCAGGGGGCATAGCTCAACAGTTAAAGCAAGCTCTAGGCCCTGGGTTCAACTCCGCAGTACAACATAAACCTGACATGGTGGTGCAGGTTTGTAATTCCAGCACTCAGGAGGCTGAGGAGGCAGATAGCTATGAGGTCAAGGCCAGACTGGGCTACATAGTGAGTTCAGTACCAACCTAGACTACAAAGCAAAAGACACTGTTTCAAAAAAGAAAAAAGAAAGAAAGAGAAAAGAAAAAGAGGGGGGTAGGCCTGGGGATGTAGTTCGGTGCAAAGGCCCTGGATTTGATCCTCAGTACTGAAAATAAGTAGTAAAATGCAGGCACGCCAGGGATGGTGGCGCACACCCATAATCTTAGCAGTCTGGGAGGTCTGAGGAAGGAAAATTCAAGATTAGGCCCAACCTGGATAATTCAGCCGGAGCCTGTTTCAATATTAACAAACACAGGGGCTAGAGGAATAGCATAGCAGTCAGATTGCTTGCAAGGCCCTAAGTTGGATTTTGCAGTACCACATAAGCCAGGAATGGCGGTACATGCCTGTAATACCACCATTCACGAGGCTGAGGCAGGAGGATTGACACTGAATTTGAAGCCAGCCTGGATTACAGAGTGAGACCTTATCAAAAATAAACTAACTAAATAAATAAAAATTTAAAAATTGGGAAGCTGAGCCAGGAGGAGTGCCACGTGTTTGAGACCAGTCTGTGCTACATAGTAAGTTCAGGACCAACCTATACTACAGAATGAGACTCTGGCTCCAAAAACAAATAACCAAATATCAATATCTATCTATCTATGAGCTGGAGGAATGGCACACGGTTAAAGGGCTTGCCTTGGAAGCACAAGGCCTGAGTTTAATTCCCCAGCACTACACAGGCTGGGCATGGTGGTACATGCCTGTAATCCCAACACTTGGGAGGCTGAGGCAGGAGGATTGCTGCGAGTCCAAGTTCAGTCTGGGCTACATAATGAGTTCGTGACCAGCATGGGCTACAGAGTGAGAACTTGTCTCAAAAATAAATAATGAAGTAAAAAAGGTCTAGGACTCTCGCTCAGTATGAAGGCTCTGGACCTTAAGAAATAAAATTATTTCATTTTAAGTAGGCTTGAAAAGATCATTTTCATGGGCATTCTAGTCCCCAAGAGAGTTCACTCCACAGGGAATCTGCATACAGTTACCCATATAGGAGAGCCACTGGTCTAGGACAAACTCACAACTTTTTTTTCTTCTTTCTTCTTCTTCTTCTTTCTTTTTCTTTTTTTCTTTTCTTTTCTTTTTTTTTTTTGAGCCCAGGTCTCTTTAGCCCCAGAGCCCAGGCTGGCCTTAGACTCAAGGCAATCCTCCTGTCTCAGCCTCCCAAGTGCTGAGATTACAGGCATAAAGTTGCTTTGACATCAGCTGAGCGGAAAAGAAGGAGTAGCTCAGATTGTAGCTGCCAAGATTTTTACAGCCTAGTGCCCTGCCCTGGACTTGCGTAACAGCCAGGAAGGTGGGAGGACTCTAAAGGTCAGACCTGAGTTCCATGCAGTCCCAGCAGAAGCTAGGTTGTTCTTCAGCCTCTAGATAAATGCCAGGTGGCCAGCACTGATGTCCTCAGCTCATGTCACTAAAGGATGGGGAAGACATTCAGGAGACTGCATCTGTTCAAGGTCTTATTCCTCCCCGTTCTCTAGGAATGTGGCTGTGTGGGCCTCCCTTGTCCCAAGGCCTGGGCGAGCCTCCAGAATATGCCCAATACCACCATACAGGCCTACCCACCACGGACCTCTCAAAGGAGGCTTCTAGAAAGCAGATCTCTTCAGGAGTCCAACACAAACTGATATACTTCCTAGGACTCATGAATAAGGGCAGACCTAGCTATGTTCCAACCTGATGGTGCCCACAATGGCCTAGAACCCAGGCTGTGAAAAACGATGACTCCATCAGTACCTCCCTAACTCATTAATACTTTTTTCTATGTCTCCAAAACTTTTTCTTTTCATTTAGGATTTGGGGAAAAGGCTAACTGTGGGAGCTCTGAGGAAGGATGGGATGAAGGAGAGATGAGGCTCCAAACCAGCCCTAAGGAAGACATGACTTCCTAAGTGCCAGAGTCCCCCTACCCCAGAAGGGAGCTAGTTCAGCTGTTCTAGGTGACCTTGAAGAAGAAACAGGTCGCAGATGAGCTCAGGACCACCTAGGGAATCACTCAAAGATGAAATCTGTGAATGGCTGGGAAGTCGGGAACTCAGTTTTGCAGAGAGTCAAACCCCAAGGAGGTGGCTCAGAGTACAGCTCAGTGGCAGAATATACGCTTGGCATGACCGAGGCCCTGGGTTCAATCCCTAGCACATACACAAACAAGCTAACATGAAATAACAGGGCTGGAGGAATAGGGTTTGACTCCCCAGCACCACATAAACTGGGTGGGGTGACACACGCTACTCAGGAGGCTGAGGCAGAAGGACTGCTGTGAATTCGAATGACCAGCCTGGGCTTTATGGCCAGGCCAAGCATGGACTAGTCAGTGAGGCCCTGTCTCATACATAAATAAAATCAAGTAACAAAGGCAAACAAAAGAAAAAAAAAATCGAGAGAAGAAGGGGGGAGGCGGGATCGACTGTTCTCAATTTCCATACCTTCGGCTTCATTCCAGAGTCCTTCCTTCCAAACTAGGAGGGACCAACTATCAAATCCCCCACTCCTTCCAGCCACCACTGCACCTCCCAATTCTCCCCTGGATCCAGCTAGCTCCACGGGACGACGCTTCTCTCCTTCATCTAACACTGGCTGGAGCTGCCAGGTCTGAGGAGACACCCAAATCGCCTGGCGCCAAGCTAACCCGCGCCCCTTTCGACTATCAGACTAGCAGTGTTCGGCAGGCAGTTCACACTGGAGACCCGCCGCCGGGAAGGCCCGCGGGGCGGGGGAGGGGCGTGCAGGGAGGAACGGAAACCGACGGCTTTGTTTACCTCGCAGGGACCCGGCTGATCCGACCTCGAGTTTCACTAACCGGGCGACAGCTCTTCTGTCCCTCCCGAGAGCAAAGCGGGCCTGACGGCGCCGGGAGCTCAACTTCTCCCCGTCCCGCGACACCCGCGCCTCCAACCCTGGTCCTCCCCGCCCCGCACTCACGATGCACTCGCGGACCCGCTCGTGGAATAGCTGCTCCCGCACGGAAAGCACTTCGTAGTCGGCTTCCATACTCCGCACAGCATGACTGGAGGGGAGTGTCACCCGGCCCGGGGAGGGTGAGGGGGGATGAGGCCGGGCCCGGGGAGGACGAACGGAGATGAGGCCGCCGCCGCCGCCGAGCACCCGGACCCGGCGGAGGAACCTTCCCCGGCAGCCGTTGACGGAAACTCAGCGCAATCTGGGGCTCAGATTCAGGCGTGAGGAAGCCCCGCCCTTAAAGGGGCAGGCACTAGCCCGCCTGGTTTTAAAAGGACTCCCAGTCCCCCCGCCCTCGGCTCCCTCCCCTTTAAGGTCCGCCCAAGGTCGCGTTCCAAAGCAAACACACCTGCCGCCCGGCTAGGTACAAGGAAGCCCCTCGTTCACGCCTATCTTTTTAAGAGAATAAATGACGACACAAGGGATGGGCGGCTTCCTTCCAGAAAGCAAAATTCATTGGCTCACCAGGGAGCTGCCACTCATCGCTAAAAGAGCGCGTATAGGTTCTCCCGTGGAAGGGGGCGGGATCTTTGGGGCTTAAAGAAGCTTATTCTGAAAGTGAGGAACGCTGTCGGTTGCTCTTGAGAGGTGATGATTTCTGGATTTTACCGGCGTCCACGGTTTTAATTTAATCTTGGTTAAACGGACTGTTTGGGTCGTGCCAGCTATGCAAGATGTGAGAGCTCCACGTGGTTCTAGAAGGTACTATTGCCCGGTGACCCAAGGCCCACAGTAACATTTTCTGAAAGTGCGGTTGGATTCAAGTGCCATTCCCAGCTTCCTCTCGCCCGTTTTCACTCATTTTTATGGAAGTTTTAATATGTGCTAGAGTAAATAGTAAAGCTGGATAGAAAAACTACAGAAATAGCCTAAAACTTTGTGAAAAATGTTCATAAAGGAACACTGGTGAGTAGGACCAAGTTAAATACTAGCTAACCATCTAGTATGTACCATTCACTTTTGTCTCATTCTAATATGACACCAACCCGTTAGAGGAAGGTGTTGTGTAGAGAATTTAAGAAACTAGAAAGGAGTCAGAGGTTGTTATATACCCTGAAGCTTAGACTGTGTCCAATTACTGCTAGAATTGTTTTGTTTTGAGACAGAGTCTTACTCAGTAGTCCTGTATTCATTGTAGCCCAGACTGGCCTCGAACTCCCAGAAGTGTTAACTGAATTTTGTTAACATACACACACACACACACACACACACACACACACACACACACACACACTGTATGTTATATACATGTATATATACATAAGTCTATGTATGCAGTTGGTCTTCCATATACTTTGGTGTCACATCTGTGGGTTCAACTAACCTCAGATTAAAAACATTCAGAATAGGAGCTGAGGGGCATAGCTCAGCACTTAGAGTGCTTGCCTAGCAAGCACAAGTCCCTGGGTTCAGTTCCCTAATAGCATGTATGTTCGGTGTGGTGGCCCAAACCTGTAATCACGGCACAGGAAGGAGAGGACTGAGGCAAGATTGCCATGGATTCCAGGCAAGCCTAGGCTACAAAGTGATTTCAGGGCTAGCCTGAATTACAGAACAAGGCCCTGTCTCAAAAAAATAAATATATAAATAAAAGCAAGTTATATCTTGTTCCAACTCAGCCAGGCATGATGGCTCACACCCATAATCCCAACCCTCTGGGAGACTGAGGGAGGAATTGCAAACTCAAGCTCAGCCTGGGAAATTTATCAGTTTAATGAGGCCCTGTCTCACAGTAAAAATTCAAAATTGAGCTGGGGAATGTAACTGAGTACGAAGGCTCTAGATTCAATCTTTAGTACCAAGAGAGAAAAAAATGCCACTTAGAAATTTTGCTTTCAGAAGGGCTACAGGAATGGCAAAGCAGTTAAAGCACTTGCCTTGTAATTGCAAGACCATGAGTTCTATTGCCTAGCTCCACATAAAGCTGGGCATGGTGGCACATGCCTGTAATCCCAGCACTCAGGAGGCTGAGGCAGGAGGATTGGCCTGAGTCCAAGGCCAGCCTGAGCTACACAGTGAGTTCAGCATTACCCTTGGCTACAGAGTGAAACACTGTCTCAAAAAACAAAAACAAAAACAAAAACCGACAACTTTCTGGAGGATTTTGTTCCAGAACTTCCTGGGTCTTGGGGAAAAGTTAATTCATCTCAGGTAAAATTCTGCGTGCTGCAAACTGTGAATGGTATAACTTCCTACTTCCTACTTTGACAAACAAGATCAATGCCTAGAAATGGGCCAATAGTTGACAGGAATGACATAAACCAGGAATTTAGGGTGAGGCGCTTCTGAATCTGAGAACTTTTTGTCGTTGCTGGAGATGGGGAGAAGGAAGAGTTTAGCAAACATGCATGCTTTGTGAGAGATTCTATTCCTTTGTTCCTATTTGACTTTTTTTTTTTGATAGTGCTGGGGATTGAACCAGGGCCTTCACATTGAGATATATCCTCAACACATTATGTATTTATTTATTTTTACTTATTGTGTATTTATTTATTTTTAGTTATATATTTCTTTATTTTTAATTATTATGTATTTATTTTTACTCATTATGTATTTATTTATATTACTTGTTTGAGACAGGGTCTCTGTAGTCCAGACTGTTCAACTCACTATGGAGCCCAAGCTGGCCTCAAACACATAGCAATCCTCCTTCCTCAGTTTCCTGAGTGAAGATTATAGGTGACCATTTTATGTGGTACTGGGGAATTGAACTCAGGGCCTGGAGCTTACTAGGCAAACATTTTAATGGCTGAGCCATGACTCTAGCCCATTTAATTTAATTTAATTTAATTTTTATTTTATTGAGACAGGGTTTCACTTTGCAGTCCAGGTGAGTCCTGAACTCAGTATATATCCCATGCTGGCCTCGAACTCATGGAAATACTTGTGTCTCAGCTTCCTGAGCACTGGGATTACAGGCATGCCACACATCCATGGCTTATGTGATGCTGGCGAATCAAACCCAGGGCCTTGCCCTTGGTTGTGAACATTGTGCTATACCCTCAACCCCTCTTTTTTTTTATTTTTCTTTTTGCAGAAGTGGGCATTAAACCCAGGGCCTTCATACTATGCTCCATCTCCAGCCCTTTTAAAATTTATTTATTTGTTCATTGATTTTTGTGGTACTTGGGATTGAACTCACGGACTTCAGGGCCAGCTTGCGGTATATCCTCAGACCATTTTATTTATTTATTTACTTATTTTTGAGATAGGGTCTTGCTGTGTAGCTCAGTCCAGGCTGGTCTAACTCACAGTAATCCACCTGCCTCAGCCTCACTCACAAGTGCTGGGATTATAGACCCGTGCCACCATGCCTGGCTTATGTAGTACTGCGAATCAAACCCAGGGCTCTGAGCTTGCAAGGCAAGTATTTAACTGCTGAACCATTCCTCCAGCCTAGCCCATTTTTTAAGTTTTGATTTTTAAAACAGATCCTCACTAAATTGCTAAAATACCCAGGTTTGGCTAGACTAACTTGTGATCTTTCTGCCTAAATCTCCAGAGTTCTGGGATTATAAACTTGAACCACCATGTTTGGATTTTTTTTTTTTATATATATAAGACAGGATCTTACTAAGTTGCCCAGACTGCACTGCAGCTTGAAAGTCTTTCTCAGCCATCTCAGGAACTAGGATCATAGGCACATGCTACCATGCCCAGCTGCCTATTGCAGCAAGAGATACCAGACTGAATAGTAGGGTGATGGTGGAGAGGGTGGTAGGAGTATTCGCATGCTTGGTGTTGAACAGTTTTGCATTGACAGAATATCTAACTGATCAGCCTGTTTTAGCAGCTGGGTCACACCTTACTTCACAACATGCACGCATTGAGTCTTTGAGAGCCAGCAGAAGTTTCTGTATGCCAGTATCAGGAAACAGTAGAGTTTGGCAGAGACAAGTTGAAGGAACTTCCTTTTTTTTTTTTTTTGAGACAGAGTCTTACTCTATAGCCCAGGCTGGCCTTGAACTCACAGCAATGCTCCTGCCTCAAACTCCCAACTGCTAGGAGTATGGGCATGTGCCACCATGCCCATCTTACATGGTGCTAGGGAATTGAATTCAGGGCTTTGAGCTTGCTAGGCAAGCACTCCAATCGCTGAGCTATTCCTCCAGCCTTGGAGATCTTTTTTGATAAAGAACATTTTGTGAAGTGGGTAGATCATTTGTAAAAGTGAGGAAATTAGAAAAGAGGGGTAAAAAGCTTCTGCTAACTGGAAGGGATATAGACAGGGTATGCCCAGGAAATCCTTTATGAAGAATCTTTAGAAAGTAGACAGTGGTGTATGCCTGTAATCCCAGCTAATCAGGAGGCCAAGAAAGTGTGAGGCCAGCTTGAGCAATTCAGTAAGGACTGTGCCTCAAAACAAAAAATGAGTCAGAGGGAGGACTGGTGGTACAGATCTGTGCTCTTAGCACTTGGGAAGGTTGAGGCAGGAGGACCACAGATTGAGCTCAGCCTGGGCAACACAGCAACTTAATGAGACCCTGTCTCAAAATATAAAATAAAAAAGGGCTAGGCTGTAGTTCTACCTGAAGGCCCTGGGTACAATCCCAATCCAATAAATAAGTAAATAGGGATGGAGGAATAGACTAGTACAGTGGTTAGAGTGCTTGCCTAGCAAGCACAGGTCCCTGCGTTTGATTCTCCAGGATCACGTCCTGGGCCACATGGTGCGTAGAGGACCAGCCTGGACTACAAAGTGAGACCCTGTCTCAAAATCAAAAACACACAAACAAATAAGTAAATAGGGGCAACCCACGTTTCGGGCCCTTCCTGACTAGCAGAAGCCTTACTCTCCTTCTTTTGCCTTCCATCCTTCTTTCTTCTTCTGTAATTTTTCCCAGCAAAGAGTGCTCATCACAACCTAAAGAAATAAATAAAATCTGGGCCTGGTGACACAGGCCTATAATGCTAGCACTGTGAGAGTGGAGGCAAGAAGATCACAAGTTTAAGCCCAGCCTGGGCAATATAGACATTTAGCAAGACCCTGTCTCAAAATCAAGAATAAAAGGATGGAGAAATAGCACAGCCAGAGCTACACAGTGAGCGCAGGACCAGCATGGGCTACAGAGGGAAACCATGTTTCAAATGAAAAAATAAAAGGGGGTGGGGTGGAGAATGTCACAGCAGTTAAAGCCCTTGCTTAGCAAGCAAATGGCTCTCAGTTCGATTCCCCAGCACCACATAAAGCCGGGCATGGTGGCACATGCTTGTTATCCCAGCACTTGGAAGGCTGAGGCGGAGTATTGCTGTGAGCCCAAGGCCAGCCTGAACAATATAGTGAGTTCAGGACCAGCCTGGGCTATAGAGCAAGACCCTGTCTCAAAAATTAAATTAAATTAAAAAATAAAAAAATGAGCCAAGGATGTAAGAAGGCCCTGGACTCAATTCCCCATTACAAAAAAATAATAAAAATAAAATGAAAATGAATAGGACTGGAGGAATGGCGTAGTGTTTAAAGCACTTGCCTTGCAAACTCAAGGCCCTGAGATTGATCAATCCCCCAGTACCACATTGGGTATGGTAGTGCATGCTTATAATCCCAGCACTCGGGAGGCTAAGGCAGGTAGATTGTTCTGAGTCCCTGGTCAGCCTGGGCTACACAGTGAATTCAGGACCAGCCTGAGCTACAGATAGAGACCCTGTCTCAAGAAAAAAAAAAAAGAAAAAGAAAAAGAAAAGAAAAGAAAAGAAAAAATGAGTTGGGGATGTAGCTAAATACAAAGGTCTGGATTCAATCCCCACTACCACAATAAATAAATAACTTAAAAGAAAATATAAATTAAATAAATAAGACTGAGGATGTAACTCCCCTGTCTTCAATTCCCAGACTACAAAATAATAATAATAATAATAATAATAATACATTTTTTAAAAAGGCTGGCCCAATGATGTCTGTTTATAACCCCAACCCTTTAGGAGGAGGTGATGGAGGAGGATCACAAATTTGAGCCCAGTTTGGGCAACTTAGTGACTTGGTGAGAACTTGTCTCAAAATAAAAAATAAAATAAAATAAAAATGGATTGGGGATGTAGCTCAGTATAAAGTGGCTGGGCTTGATACCTGGTATTAAAAAAAAGTTGTATGAAACATATAGTGGGGGGTGCTTGACAGTAGAGGATTGTAATCCCAGCACCCAGGAAGGCACAGGGAGGAAGGTCTCAAATTTGACTCCATTGAGCAATTTAGAAACTTAGCTAGGACCTATCTCAAACTCAGAAATAAAAAATAGGGCTCTCTAGCTCCTCCCCTGCCTGCAGGAGAATTCCCACTGTTGACTTTACTTTCTTTTTTGTACTTATCCTAATAAAGTTGCTTTCTAAACTGGGTGCACGCCTGTAATCCCAGCACTCAGGAGTCTAAGGTAAGAGGATTGCTGTGAGTTTGAGGCCAACCTTGGGCTACATAGTGAGCTCAGGACTGACTACAGAGTGAGACCCTGCCTCAAAATAAATAAATAAATAAAATGCCCCCCCCCCAAAAGAAAAAAGTGGTCTTGGCATATAGCTCAATGTGAAGGCCCTGGGCTCAATCCCTAGTACCACCAAAAATAAAACAAAAAATGAAATACAGAGTGGGGAACTTACTGTCATCTGACCTAGTCTCCAGATCCTCAAAGAAATGACCTTTTAGCTATGGGAGTATAGCTCAGCAGTTAGAGTGCTTGCCTAGCCAGGGGCAAGGCCCTGGGTTCAGTTCCCTAGCACCTCATAAATTGGGCGAAGTGGCATATGCCTGTAATCCTAGCACTTGGGAGGCTAAGACAAGAGAATTGAGGTGTGTTTGAAGCCAGCTAGTGAGTTCAGAACCAGCCTGGGCTAAAGAGTGAGACCCTGTCAAAATAAATGACAGTTGATTTTCCTTAATTGAAAAAAAGAGTATAAATTGACTGGACAGAGGTATTGGGGGGAGCCTGATAGCTGGAGAGGTTGTTATAGGCAGAGGAAAGTGTGTATGTGAAGGCCCCAGGAAGGAATGGTGTGTTATGCTTGACTATATCATAGCTAGATACAATAACCTACAGCAGGTTGTAATTTAGGAGTGGGTGGAATGGGACGTTTAACATTTATTTTGGTTTAGAGTAGAGAGGTGGAAGCTGATGTTGTTCATATCATAGTTGATTATTGACTTTGTGTCACTGTGGACAGTTGGGGTTTTTAGTTTCATTTTGTTTTTTTCCTAGGCAGGGTCTTACTCTGTGGTCCAGGCTGGTCCTGAGCTCACTAGGTAGCCCAGAGTGGCCTTGAACTCACAACTATCCTCCTGCCTCGCCTCTGGAGAGTTGGAGTACACCATCATGCCTGGTTTATGTAGTACTGGGGAATTGAACCCAGGGCCTTGTGCTTGCTAGGCAAGTACTCTAACAGCTGAACTATGCCCTCAGTCACTCAATTTTGACTGTAGACTGCGGTGGCCACAGGTTCTTCTCTTACTACAGGAAAGCACCCTGACACTGGCCCAGGCCACACCTCTACTGGGGGTGACACAGCCCTCCAACCAGGCCCCACCTCCAGGTGGCACATGAAATCATTCATGGATGAATCCACTTACTACAATTCAGTTGTCTTCCAAGCACGAGACTTTGGAAGGGACACTTTAGATTTAAGGTATAACAGGGAAGCTGGGCCCAGTGGCACAGGTTTATAATCACAGCTTTGGGAGGCTGAGGCAGGAGGATGGCAAGTTCAAGCCCTTCCTGGGAAACTTTGTAATTTAAGGAAAACCTGTCTCAAATAAATAATAAAAACAGGCATGGGCGGGGGGGGGGGGGGGGGGGGGCGTGGCCTGGAGGAATAGCTCAGCCGTGAAAAGTGCCTGCCTAGCAAGCTCAAGACCCTGGGTTTGATCCCTAGCACCACATAAACTGGGTGCACACCTGTAATTCCAGCACTCAGGAGGCTGAGGCAGGAGGATTGACTATAGTCTTAAATCAGCCTGGGCCCTATAAGTGAGTTTGGGACTAGCCTGGACTAGAGTGAAAGTCAGCCTCAAAAAAAAAAAAAAAAAAAAAAAAAACAACCAAACTAAACCAAACCGAATAAGCCTGCCTGCATGAAAGCACCCTGACGACAAGAGTCAAGGTCAAGAAAGTCCCTGGAGGTGAGGCTTGCAGTGGCAGTCTGACTCACAGTGGTCTAGCCTGGAGCCCAGCTGCCGCCAGTAATTGTCAGAAGGAAGAGTGACAAGCAGGTAATTGCTGGTGATGACAGGTCACTCATTTCCATCTTGTTTATCTTTTCATCTCAGCTCCAAGGCAGCGGCAAGGTTAGAGTTCACAAGTCTGAGTGTGAGGCTCCGGGACAGAGAATGCCTTGTCAGTGGTGCCATCTGCAGGGCAATAAGGAATTTGCCTGGAGATTGAAGGGATTGGGAGGGGAAAATGGATGGCATGGATGGCAGGTTCTTCCCGCCTCCCTCGTTCAACCCTCTTAGTCTAGCATGAAAGACTTACGTTCCCTCTAATCTTGTGACAGGCAGTATTTGAGACTTCTGGGCCTACAAGGCAGATTTCAGAACTATAGTGGCATCCCTTACTGATAATCTATTTATTAATTAATTTTTTGAGACAGGGTCTCACTCTATAGTCCAGGCTGGTCCTGAACTCACTACTATGTAGCTCAGGCTGGCCTTGGACTTAAAATAAACATCCTGTCTCAGCCTCCTCACGGCTTGGATTACAGGCATGTGCCACCATGCACGGTTTATGTGGTGCCAGGAATCAAACTCAGGGCCTTCTGCTTGCCTAAGCAAGCGCTCTAATAACCACTGTGCTATTCCTTCAACCCCCTCACTACAAAACTCTTGCCTCAGTCTCCTGAGTGCCAGGATTACAGGTATGAGCCACCACAACCAGCTCTGCCAATTTAATCTAGTTTTGATTCCCCAGCACCACATAAACTGGGTGCGGTGATGCATGCCTGTAATCCCAGCACTCAGAGGATTGCCTTGAATTCAAGGCCAGATTGGGCTACATAGTGAGTTCAGGGCCAGCCTGAACAGATAGAGACCTTGTCTCAAAAAATAAAAAAGCCATCTTACTAAGTTGCTCTTGAAATTCTTTTTCTTTTTTTTTTCTGTTTTCTTTTCCTTCATTTCATTTCTTTCTTTCTTTTTTTGGAGACAATATCTCATTCTGGAACAGATGGCATTCCTCCTGCCTCAGCCTCCTAAGTGGTGGGATTACCGAAGGGTACCATTATACCTGGCTTGTGTGATACTACATTTTTTAACCCAGGGCCTAGTCAAGTGCTTTAACCGCTGAGCTATACCCCAGCCCCAATGTGAAATTTCTGATCCACAGAAACGGTATGTATTGATTTTTGTTTTGTTTTGTTATTTGTTTGGATAGGGTCTCACAATGTCCTCAGAGATACTGTGAAACTTGCCCAGACTGGTCTCAAACTTGTGATCTTACTTCCTTGGTTTCCAAGTGTTGGGATTGTGTGCTACCAAATCTGGCATACGTATATTAAGTTAGTTGAACCCAGGAACTTTGCACTAAACTGCATCCTCAGCCTCGCTTTTTATTTTTATTATTTAACTTTATTTTATTATTCAACTTTTTTGAGACAGGGTTTTGCTCTGTAGGTCAGGCTGGTCCTGCATTCACTATGTAGCCCAGGCTGGCCTTGGACTCAAGGCAATCCCCCTGCCTCAGCCTCCCACATGCTGTGATTATAGGTGTACACTACCATGCTCAGCTTATGTATTGCTGGGGAATAGAACTCAGGGCTTTGTGCTTGCTAGGCAAGCACTCTAACCACTGTGATATTCCTCCAGGCCTATTTTTAATTTTTTTTTTTTACATAGCACATCTTGGTCATTTTTATTTCCCATTCCTGTTATCTCTTTTCCCTCTCTACAAATCTAATTTCTTACTTTCTTCCATCTCTATTTTATGTTTTGGTTTTCTCATATTAGGGAAACCATGCAGTATTTAACCTTCTCTGATTCATTTTGTTAAGTATCATGGTCTTACAGTCTATCCATTTTCCTGCAAATAATCTTTCTTTAGGGCAGGACAGTACTTCATTGTGTAAATATACAGTATCTTCTTTATCTGTTCTCTGTTAATAGACATATTGACCGGGATCCTTACTTGAGACCCCCTCTCAACCTCTCCTCGAGAGCTTTGTAATTTGCACACACACACACACACACACACACACACACACAGCAACGCTCCTATCTCAGGCACTTGGGTGGCTGAGGCAGGATTGTTTTGAGTTTGAACGCAGCCTAGGCACTTGGGTGGCTGAGGCAGGATTGTTTTGAGTTTGAACGCAGCCTGGGCTACACAGCAGAAAGCTGTTGGACCAATTTAGTGGCGTTTGCAGGCATAGCACAGCAACACAGACAGGGCAATTAGTCCCCAGGGGAAATCAAACTGTTTCAAAGCACTAAAGGTAACCAAGGGGGATACAGTGATCAAACTGGGATTGAAGATTTTGAGTTAGTGCTGAGCTCACCGAAAAAGACTTGTGTTCTTAACGCCCCCAACATCACACACAGCAGGAAAGTTAGGCCAGAGCCGAGGATACTGCAACAAACTTAAAGGGGATCTGAGCTCACATTTTGTTTTTGTGGAACAAGTACTGGGGATCAAGTCTAGGACCTTCACACTGAGTTACATCCCCAGCCCATTTTTTGGTGTTGGGTAACTGAATGGAGGAGTTGGTGCTTGCTAGGCAAGGATTTTAACCAGTGGGCTACTCCCCCAGCTCCTTTTCCCATAGTTATGAGTCACAAAGTCTATTCTTAAAAACGTTTCTCTGCAACGTAGATTAGGCCTCACAAAAACCCTTGAGACCTAAAACACTGACCCTTCCCAACAACTACAGGCTGTTTATAACCCGGGCATGGTGGTACATGCCTGTAATCCCAGCACTCAGGAAGTTGAGGCTGGAGCATTGCCAAGAACTTGGGATCATTTTGGACTACTTGTGAATTCAGGTCCAGCCTGAATCAGAGATCCTGTCTCATAAACTATAGGTTGTTTAAACCATACCTCAACTCCCAGCAATATCCTATCAACCTTTCTTCTCACTCCAGAGCCCAGGCTGGGTTTGGAATCATGGTAATCCTGCTTTAGCATCCTGACTGCTGGGATTAGAGGCAATGAATCACCGTATCCGGTTTATGTGGTGCTGGGCAATCCAAACATCCAGCCCCTCAACTTCTTCTAACGAACTCTTTCAGTGATGGAACTAAATTCAGGGTTTCACACTCTCATCACCCTACTGCATGTTGAACTTCCAACAATTTCTGAGGCAGGGTCTACCTGCTTTGTCAGGTCCAGGCAGATCCTTACATCACTATATAGTCCAGGTGGAATTACAGTCATGTGCTGCCATGACTAACAGATGGTGCTGGCAATGGCAAATCCAACTGAAGGCCTTATGCTCATTAGGCAAGATATGCCCTAAGCCCCAACCATTTTTTTTTTTTTTTGAAACATGGTCTTAGCCCAGGCTGGCCTTGAACCCATGGCAATCCTTATCTCAGCCTGCTGAAGTGCTGTGATTAGAGCAATGTACCATTATGCCCAGTCTGTGGTTCTGGGTGACTGGACCCAGGGCCTTGAGCTTGCTAGGCAAGCACTCTAACCACTGTCCCTACCACCCCACAAAAAATCTAGATCTTCTTTTTCTAGTCCATGGTATTCTCTTTCCAGTAGGGGGCTAACAAGACTGGCTTTAGGGGTCCTTTGAATGAATTGCATCAAAAGTTTAGAAAGAGCACAAGAAAAACTTTCTTAAAACCTTTACTTTGAGACACGATGGAAGTCATACAGGTACACACGGATAAGACATGATCACAGTTGAGCAAAGACAACCTAATCACAAAATCTTAGTGCCTGTCAGCTATGTGAAAGTTCAGGAGTGCATTATTTAAAGGAATGGATTATTAGTATTCCTCCCCTTCTTCCTCACCCTCTCCTTCAACAGAATCTACACCAACCTCCTCATAATCCTTCTCTAGGGCAGCCATGTCCTCCCGGGCCTCAGAAAACTCTCCTTCCTCCATCCCCTCACCCACGTACCAGTGAACAAAGGCACGCTTGGCATACATCAGATCGAATTTGTGGTCCAGGCGAGCCCAGGCCTCGGCAATGGCTGTGGTGTTGCTCAGCATGCACACAGCTCGCTGTACCTTGGCCAGGTCTCCACCGGGTACAACAGTGGGAGGCTGGTAGTTAATGCCAACCTTGAACCCAGTGGGGCACCAATCTACAAACTGAATGCTGCGCTTGGTCTTGATGGTGGCAATAGCAGCATTAACATCTTTGGGGACCACATCACCTCGGTACAACAGGCAGCAAGCCATGTATTTACCGTGGCGAGGGTCGCATTTCACCATCTGGTTGGCTGGCTCAAAGCAAGCATTGGTGATCTCTGCTACAGAAAGCTGTTCATGATAGGCTTTCTCAGCAGAGATGACAGGGGCATATGTGGCCAGAGGGAAGTGGATGCGGGGATAGGGCACCAGATTGGTCTGGAATTCTGTCAGATCAACATTCAGGGCACCATCAAATCTGAGGGAAGCAGTGATGGAAGAAACAATCTGGCTAATAAGGCGGTTAAGGTTAGTGTAGGTTGGGCGCTCAATATCGAGGTTTCTACGGCAGATGTCATAGATGGCCTCATTGTCCACCATGAAGGCACAATCAGAGTGCTCCAGGGTGGTGTGGGTGGTGAGGATGGAGTTGTAGGGCTCAACTACAGCTGTGGAAACCTGGGGGGCTGGGTAGATGGAGAACTCCAGCTTGGACTTTTTGCCATAGTCGACAGAGAGGCGTTCCATCAGCAGCGAGGTGAACCCAGAGCCAGTCCCCCCACCAAAGCTGTGGAAAACCAGGAAGCCCTGCAGCCCTGTGCACTGGTCGGCCTG